>CM070663.1:8455268-8805268 GCA_036346575.1 Dendrocalamus sinicus
TTCAAGCGGGGTCTCGTTCGCGTCGTCGAACTCTACTCGGACGGGAGTACCGGAAAAACCACATAAAATGAAGAGCGCCGAGTAAGAACCAAACAAAACAATAAAACAACTCAAATGAACTCGGAATTGAACCAAACCAGAACCATTAGACAGGTCTTGCTTTTAGAAAATTTTAGAAGTTGGTTTCGTTAATTTCGGAGTTAGGGTTGAGGAGTTATGGTGTTTTGAAGTTTCAAATGCTGGAAAATCCGAAAAATAAAGAAATGCATTGCGGACAGTGGGCCTTAATTAGCAGGGTTTTATTACTTCCTTATTACTTCCTTTATTTACCGGCTTAGGACAGCGTTCAATTACTCGGTTAAGACAGTGGTTATTTTAGCGTCATTAATCATGGGTGCCCTGCTCTGGCTCACTTCGTCCGCACGGGGGAGAAAGAGAGCGGAGCCGGCCGGCGGCGGAGGGTGCATGGAGGGGAGGCGGCGCCGGCCCAAATGGGCTGCCCACTCGGGCGCGCACCTCGGGTGAGGCGGCGGCGGGGGCAGGGGAGGAGGGCGCCGGCGGCTCGGGCTATTGGGGCCCGATTCCTCGGCATGGGAGTACCTTCGGGCGTATATGAGCTCACCTGCGGTGTTGGCTGGGGCCGGGGTGGAGCAGGGCGGGCTGGCGGCGGAGACGTGCTTGGCGGCGAGGAGGACCACGGTGGCGGCTCGCTGGGCGGTGCGGCGGGGTCCGGCGAGGTGGGGAGAGCGTTCACGGGGTCCCGGTGATGCTTCACGAGCAAGGAATTGGCCCGGGGCGTCGTGGTTCACTGGGGAGGTCCGAAGCCGGCGGTGGCGAAGAAACGCGTCGCCGGCGGCCGGAGGGGCGCGGCGGCGAGTTCCACCAGGGTTGCGCGCACGGCAGAGGAGACGGCGGCTGGGCGCGCTTCGGGGGCGTACGCGGTGAGGCAGTCGGCACCCTTTATGGTGGCCGGGGATGGGTACAGCAGGGAACAAGGTAGCGTGGCGTGAGTGAAGGTGAGGCTGCACTTTGCAGAGGGAGGCATGGCGTAGGGGACAATGCTTGAGCGACGCCGAGTGGATGGGTGTGACCTGGGAGGACTACGGCGGCGCAGCGCTCAGGAGGAGGACGGCAAGCAACGTGCACGGCCAAGCGGCGCTGATGGCGAGGAGATGCTGCCACTGCTGGGCGCTGATGGCGAGGAGAGGCGCTGAAGACGAGAGATGACACCGCAATAACTCGCCGACGGAGTTGGTGGCGCATGACGACAAGCTGCAGAGGAGGTGCTGGAACCATGATGGAGAAGAGAAAAGCTTTGCCACCAGGAGGAAGAGAAGAATGGGGCTGGATGGCATGGAGAGGGAAATGGATGGCTAGGATTGGCTGGGGAAAAATCCCCTTTTAAAAATATATACATATATATTTTCTCCTCTCCTTAACACATTAAGGCATATCTCAATTTCCTAAACCCTTTAATTTTTTTTTGGGGATACATTTCATATTTTAGATTTTATAAGATTAACTTGATTTTCTTCCCTGGAGATGGAGCAAGGTTTTCATTTTAAAAGGCTTTTGCATTTTCTAGAATATACACATATACATATAAATATAATTGGAAGCAAAAAGAATAGCCAACTGAGAATAAAAGTTTTTAATTTTCATTAACATACATTTGAATTTTACAATAAGCCAGGTTTTGAAAATGGGGTGTTACAATACCTGATATGCACGGATGCACGTCGTGACCTTCATGCAAGTCGATCGAGTCCCTCTTTACAACGAACGAGACATCACTGTTTCTCTTCAAGCATTCATATAGGTCGACCGGCTTTTACTATGAGACCATTCGTAGCTATACTAGGGCGGCTTCTGTGAAAGCCTAATACTATAAAGTAGTTGCACAACAAACGTGCAATGTTTGATAGATTAATCGATCTAAATACAATTAAGCCCAACCTCATTCACGATCAAGTAATGTGACAAACAAATTAAGAGCCTATTCGGCCAGGCTCCAACTACCAGCTTCTGGGGAGAAGCTAGACCCTCACTAAGTTGCTTTGTGGATAATTGTCTCTCGATCTCGTGCGCCAATGCCACCGGGTTTGGCGATTTTTGTATGGATTAATGGAGCCTAAGGGAGACGCAGAGAGAGGGAGTGGGTTGGAGATGGGAGGGGATAAGTTAGGGTTTGAGGGGTTTACGGATGGACCAATGGGCCAGTCTGATGAGGGGTGGATGGGTTGTTAGGCCATACTACTTTATGTGAATTAGAGAGGGAGGTGTGGTAGTAGGTTGATATCAATTGGGGGAGGGGAGATGTGGGAGTAGGTTGAAATCAAGGTGCATGCAAAGTTTCATTTCTTTTGATTGAGGATTTTGGAAGTTGCACCATTCTTGGTCTGGACTCGGGCTGATTTACTATTCTGGAAATAGGGGAGCGGTTAGACCGCACCTAGCCCTAATCCAATCGACAACTGGTCAGACCTTTGTTATCTTACCGGTCAGATCATCGGTGCTTCACCGGTGACCAACCTCCCTGTGGCTATCAGACCGGTGAGAAGCAGATTTCACTACTACAAATAAGATATGCTGGACGCCTCACCACAGACAGTTCATGTGGAGCCGTTTGTGCTTTGATTATTACAGACGGTTCATGGCTAAAACCATCTCTAAAACTATTACAGACGGATAGGTTTAAAAGCTGTCTATGACATACGAATTATCACAGACGGTTTTTAATTAGAACCATCTATGAAACTATCATAGATGGTTTCTATTTACAACTGTCTGTGTTGTGTCCTTTGTCGTATGAACTACAGAAGCTACTCAGAAGAGAGACAAATTTAAGGTAAATTTATTACAGAAGTCCCAAAAATAGAGATTCCCAGATCTTAGTCTTCTGGGCTTCATATGCTTTATTCTTTGACTTTTGGAGTTGGATGGTCAACTTCACAATACACTCTAGATGCAAGTGTTGTAAGAGTGTCTTGTGTAGTCTCATCGTCGTGCCACAAAGGTGGCGCTACCGTCGCCTCTCCATTGCCGATGATATCCAGTCGCCATCCGATACATCTAGCTACTACTATCTGCTAGGATTTCTGCTTCTTATATATTCTTGCCGTGTAAAAGAGTTGGGTTCATTATCTTGTTATGCTGTAATGGTGGATTCTAATCTTAATGGAAACGGAATGTGCTGTTGTGTTTGCCACTGTATTTGCTTGTTTTTCAAAGGGTATAGGTAATATTTTTTCTTGAGGCTAGCCAAAAAACAAAAAAAAATTTAGGTATAGAATGAACTATTACAGACGGTTTGTGCTATAGATCGTCTATGAAAGACTATCATAGACGGTTCTATATACCAACTGTCTGTGATACTCGCCAAATATAGACAGTTGGTAACTAGAACCGATTGTGTTGTGTGAGTATCAAAGACTCTTTTTGGTTCGAGCCGTCTGTAATAGTTTTCTTCACTGACGGTTCTAGTTACAAACCGTCTGTGTTGTCTTTATCACAAACGGCTCACAAACCGTCTGTGATAACTTCTGATTATCACTGGCATATAAATACAGGCGGTTCAGAAAACCGTCTGTGATGACAGTTCCGAACCGTCTGTGATGACCCTTTTTGTAGTAGTGTTAACAATAATCAGCTCACATTTTCCAATCAAGTTATGTTCGTAAAATTATGAACTTTTGTATACGTTTTCCTATATATAGCGTGTGCATGCATGGATATTCTTCTCATCTTTAGATTAATCAACACTAGAAAGTTAACCATGCATCGCCATCAGCTTGGGTAACATTGTTTGAACATTTTGGTCATATACTTTCTTCTACGGAGAAACTCATGTACATTTTTCTCAGGTGATAACGGCACATGTGCCATTATGTCACCCACCTAGTTAACTAATCACCCACCTAAGTACATACCTGGAATCGTCTTTAACTCGACCACGTAAACATCAAGAAAAACTTTCACCGCAGGTAATTAACAACGTGTAGATACGCGCACTACCACAGAAAGCGTAATACTAGGCGCCAAATCATAGACGGTTTTGTGAAACCATCTGTGATGTACACTATTATAGACGGTTTTAATTTGGAGGCCGTCTGTGGTATTTATGGCAGGAAAAAGGAGTATCACAGACGGTTCTTACCGCTGAACCATCTGTGATACTGGAATATCACAAACGGTTTTTGTTATAAAACCGTCTATGATACTCCAATATCACAGATAGTTTTATAATAAAAATCATCTGTGATACGTTTCCCTCTTTGCAATCCCTCAAAATTTCATATTTTCCCGCTTATTTTCCTTGCAAGTCCGAGTATGATTTAGTTTTGGGACATCTTCAGTAAAACGGGCAGAATTTTTGCATACGGTGTCCGTTTTTGACGTTCTTGTACTCGTTGGAAAGCTAACGACAAGCCCGATCCAAAAAAACGACTGGCAACCCAAAACATCGGCCACCTTTGGACCTAAACCTGCATCGCAAGTTTTTGGTTTTTGTTTTTGCCTTTTTTCTTGGTCTTCCTTTCAGAATTTGGATTTTACTTCAACTGAAAAGTTGTAGATCTCGTCCAAACCTTTCAAATGAGTATATATAATCCATATAGAACTTTGCTATTTTATCTTTTGAGACTAGTTGTTTATATTGCAGCGGTATATAAAATTTTGTGCTCTAATTCACAGACGGTTCTATATATAGAACCGTCTGTGATAATCTGACCGCTGGGCCCGTCGATCCTTCTCAACCCAATCATAGCTAATAGAAATCCACCAATGCTCACCCCACGGATCGTAGCTCCGTCTCTCCGTTCCCGTGCCAAAAATTTCGAACTCCCGCCTCTCCCTCCCTCTCCCTCCCCTATAAATATAACCAAAACCCAGCCTCCTTGCTGGTCTCCTCTTCCTTGCTATCCTCGTCTTTGCTATTCTCCTCCTCCTTGCTATTCTCCTGCTTGCTGTTCTCCTCCTCCTTGCTGTCCTACTCCTTGCAGACGACGCACAAGGCTACGGAAGGTAAGAAACCGCAGAAGCAACTAGCTCGTGCCAACCGTGCACATGCTCAATCAACGCCGACGATGGTGGGCGTCAAAAATATCCAGCTCATGCGTTGCATCAGGGGCGAGAAGGCATAGAGGATCTTTGTTTTTACTCTGTTCTTATTGTGTAACCTGCTCGTTGTTTTGGGATATTGTAATGGTAGGCTCTAATCTTAATAAAAATGGATGTTTTATGTTTATGAAATGAATTGATATGTGAATTGGATGTATACATGTACATGTTGATCAGCTTGTTTTAGAGGGCATGACTAGCATTTCCTGGAGCTAGACAATAAACAGAAATAGGTTTAGAAGTAGAAGGGAATATCACAGACGGTTTTTAACTAAAAACCGTCTGTGATAGTTATAATCACAGACGGTTTTTAGTTAAAAACCGTTTGTGATATTTGCACCACAGACGGTTCGAAAACCGTCTGTGATGACCTCATATTATCACTGACTCATAAATTCAGACGGTTCACAAAACCCTCTGTGATGATGTTTTTGAACCGTCTGTGATGACCATTTCTGTAGTAGTAGCGTCACGGGCCATTGTTTCCTTTTCACAAGTTTCCACGCGCAGATGCATACGTACGCATGACTGTTTCTACGCCTTCTCCCTATAAATACGCACCATGCGCGCGCTTTCCCTTCTTCATTGCAAGCCACAACTAGCTAGCTCTAGCTCTAGCTCCAACGTACAATGGCTTCTCGTAGCAGCCTTCTCCTCTTCACAGCTCTCCTCGCCATGGCTGGCTCGCAAGCCCTGGCATACGACCCTGATCCCCTCCAGGACTTCTGTGTCGCGGACAACGAGTCCCATGGTAATCTTTCTACTGATCGTATTCATTAATTAGCACATGTATATGCGTGGATTATCTAGCTCTCGACTTATGATATATCAATATGTATGGTCATAATCTTCATTTACAATAAGAGCTAGCTTGATAGATAGCTTTTGAACCAAGAAGCGAAACTAAGAAAGTCTCTAAGTGGAAAAACAAGTCAAGCTGACAATATCAGAGAGAATCTTGCAGTCACCATCCTTTTTTCCCCTCTTTGTAGTGTTGGTCAATGGCTTTGTCTGCAAGAATCCAATGGACGCCAAGCCGGAGGACTTCTTCACGGACGGTTTTGACAAGCCTGGAGACACGGACAACCCCGTTGGCTCCGCCGTGACCACGGCCACCGTCGCCGAAATCCCTGGTCTCAACACGCTCGGCATCTCCCTAGCAAGGGTGCTGGACTTTGCAGGGCTGATTGCGCCACTAAGATCCTCACCGTGATTGAGGGAACCCTGTATGTCGGTTTCGTAACCTCAAACCCCAACATGCTCTTTCCCAAGGTGCTCAACAAGGGTGATGTATTCGTGTTCCCCAAGGCGCTGATCCACTTCCAGTTCAACCCTAGCCACCATGCACCAGCTGTTGCCATCTCCGGGCTGAGCAGCCAGAACCCAGGGGTGGTCACTATTGCCAACGCAGTCTTTGGTGCGAACCCACCCATCTCAGATGAAGCTCTCGCCAAGGCATTCCAACTGGACACGAAGACGGTGGACTGGCTCCAAGCTCAATTCTCCTCCATGTAGAACTAGAACCTTTCATGTCGAAAGTATTAATAAACATGGCCATGAATGTCTATCAATTAGCTACCATATACATAGTGTACTTGCGTTGTATATTTCTTATCGTTGTGTAATTTTATTGTATGATTGGTAATGGAATAAAACATACGGTGTACCACACCTGTTTGCGTATAAGAAGCTGGTAATGAGATCTCTCCCTGCACGATTAATTTTGTGGAAACTCTCTGGATACCTGATATGCATGGATGAACGTCGTGACCTTCATGCAAGTCGAGTCCCCCTTTACAACGAACGAGACATCGATCACTGCACTCGTCATCTTGTACGTAATTGCACCGTGATAGCAATGTTTCTCTTCAAGCATTCATATAGGTCGACCGGCCGGCTTTTACTATGAGACCATTCGTAGCTATGCTAGGTCGGCTTCTGTGAAAGCCTAACACTATAAAGTAGCTAGTTGCACAACCAACGTGCAATGTTTGATAGATTAATCGATCTAAATACAATTAAGCCCAACCTCATTCACGATCAAGTACTGTGACAAACAAATTAAGAGCCTATTCGGCCAGGCTCTAACTACCAGCTTCTGGGGAGAAGCTAGACCCTCACTAAGTCACTTTGTGGCTAATTGTCTCTCGATCTCGTGCGTCAGTGCCACCGAATTTGGCGATTTTTGTATGGATCAATGGAGCCTGAGGGAGACGCAGAGAGAGGGAGGGGGTGGTAAGAGCAACTCTAGCAGGGCCCCTACTTGAACCCTCATCCTACTTTTGAGGGCCGAGGGGCAAAAAACTCACTCCAGCAGGGCCCCTACTTGAGCCCTCAAAAGTAGGGGGCCCTCAAATCTCCCCCTCGAGCCCTCATTTCTGGGGGGTCTAGAGGGAGCCCCTACTTTTGAGGGCTCAAGTAGGGGCCCTGCTGAAGTGAGTTTTTTGCCCCTCGACCTTCAAAAGTAGGATCAGGATGACGGGTGGGTCATATGTGTCATCCCCTCTAAGAATGAATTTGAGGGTCCTGTTTTGAGGGCTCCTGCTGGAGTGTAGCCCAAAAAACAGAGCCCTCAAAAGTAGGGAGAGCCCTCAAATAAAAAGTAGGGGCCCTGTTTTGAGGGCTACTGCTGGAGTTGCTCTAAGGGATAAGTTAGGGTTTGAGGGGCTACGGATAGACCAATGGGCCAGTCTGATGATAGGGCGGATGGGTTGTTAGGCCATGCTACTTTAGGTGATTTAGAGAGGGGAGGTGTGATAGTAGGTTGAAATCAAATGGGGGAGCAGAGATGTGGGAATTCGTTGAAATCAAATGGGAGTACAAATATGAAATATTTTGTCTAATTATCAATATATATATATGTAATATACCTACTAAATATTGAATATTACACAAACAATTTTGGTGTTCTGAACACCCTTGAACTATATTGGGTCCACCCATGCCTTGCATGATTAATTTTACGAAAACTCTCTGGTTACCTGATATGCGTGGATGCAATGTAACGCCCCGTGTTTTCGATTACTTTTAGCGATTAGTTATGAAGCTAAGCGGAGTTAATTAAATAACTAGCAATTAAAATGCAAGGTAATATAAACTTGTTTGAGTATTCAAATTAAATTGATACATATGAGCAATAAATAAATATATTTCATTCACGATTTCATCACTGAGAGTAAATGCAACCAGGGTACACCAGAGTAAGAAACAAAATTAACCAAGCATCAATTTAAAAGTGTTCAACTCAAATAAAATATACATGTCCTTCTTATAATACTTAAAATTTATTTACAATCAATTACAGGAAATGAATTACATCCGTCGAGTGACAATTAAAATTTGCATCAAATCAAATAAAAATATTACAATCCTCATTACATTCATAATGATAGTACAAATTATAGTAAATTTACAACTCTTGATCCCAACCAACTGACTATCTCACAAATTTAAATAATTGCAACACAATTGCAACTAATCACGAATTACAGGATTTAATTTACATTGAGCTTATCTCATATATCAATTGCTATTCACTGGTTCTACCAAAAACAACCCATGATATTAATTGTGAGTAAATAAATATTAAGAGGCCTGAAAAGATCGAACAAAATAAAACAATTAAAAGTAGTTGCCATCAGAACCCTAGTTAGTTACTGAAATGGGCATTTCGCTCATCAAGATACCAGACCATCTAGGGCCAGCCAGCTCCTCTTGCACTGTAGGGTTTCATCATCCGGTGTTAAAAGAAAACCTGAATCCATTTCAAAAGTCCATTTTCTAGCCAACCACACAAATATCCAGATTCAACCCCCATTACATAGTAGCTCACTGTAAACAGCAGGAGAACACAGCAAGGCGATAAGGCCAAGCCGAGCCAGCCAAAGAGAGAGAAAGCATTCACTTGAGCAAGCACCAGAGCCATTCCCCTTCAGATCCACCCCACACATTCATCTCCATTCGGCTAGCACAAAGGCAAGGATCAAGGCAAGCCAACAGGGAGCAAGGAGCAAGGAGGCAGAATTTCATGCCCTACACTAGGAGGAGAAGGCCACAAGCCTCCATAAGCCCCAGCTACACCACAAGCCAACCAGGAAAGTAACCACTGAGGCCAACTGTCGGACCCGGATTTTACAATCCAAAATCCTCTGTGATTTCACCGCACTATTTCCTGGATCAGTAGACAGTGGTCACAGATACAGTACTGAACATCAAAATATATATCATGCGGAAGTGTAAATATAATAGTAGACTTACTCATGGGTTGATCATGCTGAAGTCAATAAAATGCAGTAGCAAAAATGAAGCACACAGGTAGGACCCTCTGGACATGCCCACAGGCAGCCAACTGGGGTTCGTGACCTAGTTCTTGACCTCTTCATCTTCTTCACCATCATGGCTAGGTGTATTACTGAAGCATAGCGATCTGACTCCTGATTCTAGATTAATTGAGTGAGCGAGGGTGAGCACAAACCACCATGCTTCGCGAGCCAATATACAATATGTAAATAGATAACATGCATGTCTTATCAAGGGAAGGCTTGGCATATTTTATTTGCCATAAATTGCATTTAAAATATGATACATAGAAATTTTCTGATACCTAGCAGTTTTAACTGAAACAAATTTTATCAATGTATGAAAGAATGCAATAATAATAGTGATCCCGATTCCATCCATCGTTATATAGTTTTTGCACCATATGCTAACCTTTCATCATTATAACATCTTATCTTATCACTGAGACAACACTCAAGGCAACGCAAATCAGGGCTTTTCACTACCCGCCACTTTTCCAATTCCACCCACAAAGTTTTTGAAATAGAACTACATCTAGTTAAGTTCCCATGTCCACCCTTGACCATGAGCATGGTTATTCGAATAGTTTTCACTCTATAGAGTTTGTACACTTTACCCACAAGAAACAATCCGCTTGTTGCTCCACACGATTCCTTAGTCATGCGGTTGAGTAGATCATCACAAGGCTATTACAATGCATCTTCCTAGTGTGGTTGCACCCACTAAGGTCTTTCTTTTGTAGGATACAACCATCCCTCGAGAAGTTTCCCTCTCGAGCCATCACGACAGAAGCGGGGATGAGACCATCCTTCCCTTTGCACGTGTGCACACCGTCACGTAACCACACTAGGTCAACACAAATTAGTTAGCCCTACCTACAATTTGCCAGCTTGTGGTTGAATTGTTATACACTGGGAGGTCATCACAAGATTCGGTCCTTAAGGTTATCTGGGCAGTTCTACCACTAACCACACTCTCGTGCACTACTACACTACACCTCCGAACCATCCGCCTAGATATTTAAGCAAGTTGGGGTTTTTTGGAACATAAAATATCCATGTCAAAATATATCAGCCATTTTCACCCATGACCTCCCAAATCAGTTTCTCATGATTAAAAGTGAGACTTGGGGCATTTTGGTGCCCCCGGGTATCTAAGCAGTACTAAGCATGGCGAATAACTATAGACTTATTTTGAAAAGGTTAACATTATAATTTTCCTAGGGTGACAAGGCTCAAATGTTCAAATATTCCAAAGGAGGTGTAATATTAACAAGTCAAATTATGGGCACATAACTAGAATCTTAAAACAAACATATATTTGGATATGAAATAATAGCATACAATTTGATAATTTAAAACAAAAATAATTTGTAGAAAATATAGGTTCAACATGATCAAAGTATTGATTCACTTTGCGTGGTTTACTACGGTCTTGAGCTCACTCAAAGCTTTCTCATTTGAGGGTCCTAAGCTACTGGCCTTCATCTTTATCGTGATCTTGGTCTCGTGTGATCCATTGATTCTTTAGGACTCCAATTTCTAATTATGTGCTAAATAACTAAATATAAATAAAGGCAAATAACTCAAAAGATCCAAATAAATCCAATTGAACTTAATTAGTTTTTACTATGATTAAATGGGTGATCTGGGGTTGGGTTGATTGAGCATGGAGTATGGATGGAGTCAAACGGGGTTGGAGCGAAGCGATGATTAGTAGAAGGGAATTCGCTGAGATGGATGCTAAGGAGGGTTCATGATAAAAGAATATTTGTGAGAATATTTCTGCTTAGATCTCGGAGATGGCTAGGTATAGCTGATGGCAGAATATCATGACTCACCCTTCAGTTTAATAACTTCTTTGATTATTATTATTTCATATTTATCAAGGAAATTTCAAGAGTCAGGTTAGACCTATGGACCGATATATGATCTTAGCTTGTTATTTCTTGAATGGCACAAATTTGTATATCGCAAGAGCATTAACCATGACCTAGGGGTTCAAACATCACTTTTAATCTAACTTGCATTCTGAGCTAAGGGTTAGTCAATATGTTAACAATTTTCAACCTTATTTTCCTGATAGTTACATTTATTAAGATCTTTTATTTGTCATAATAGTTCTAATCAATTATTGATGGTGTCAGCTATATGCCAAGAAAATAGGCCAACAGGAATGGATGCTTTAATTTAGATGGACACTCTATTTCAAATAATTTTAATATTTTGTTTAATTCATGCTCCTTGATTGGATATTATTCACCTTAGGAACCATTGATTTATATCTACAAGGGTACATTTTTACTGTCCCACAAATTTTAAATTTTGTATTTTAATTTGAGTTACATAAACATGTTGACTAAATTACCTTGATCTAAACTCAATTGTTATTAAGGTTCTTGTGATGCTTGGACATTTATACCAATTTATATGCCAGTAGCATCTTTATTATTATTTGAACTGAAGATGAATATTAATGGTACACTAATTATTTTTTAGGTTTGTTTAATCGTATACGAGGAAACCTTTAATTTAAATTTCATTTATTAAATATTAGTGAGCTAGTACTAAACTACTTCCCTTAATCACATAATTGTCCATATGCATAAAATTCTATATTCTAATGTGTATGTATATTTTATTTGAACCCAAATCAATTATCTTAGCTTCCTTGATTTATTTCCTAAATATTTTCTTATTGAAATGGCTAATAAAAAATAAAAACAAAATATGCACAAAGGGGATTCAAACCCAGGACCTCGCATAATCGATCGGCTCAACTGACCAACTGGGCAGCTGTCGATTTGTGATTGGAAAGGGGGAATTAAATTAGAAGAGTTGGGTGTAGAGATGGGCTCAAAACAGAGCATGGTGGCGCCGGCGCAAAGCTGTCTTGCCAGCGGCAAGTGGCGACTGCAGGGGCAATGGTGACCTGAAAAATGGGTTGCTCGTTGGATAGGGAAGCTAGGGGTGGCGGCGCATTGACCGGAGCGGCGCCATGTGTGGGCAGCAGTGGCATGCGGCGGCCGGCGTAGGGATGATGCATGGGCGGCGCCACCGGAGTGGAGGAGAGGGAAAAGTGGTGAGTGCCAAGTAACGTAGCAATTGATCAATTTTGTTCTTCACTTGTGGAGTCTTCTTAATTTAGTTGATTTGCTCTTGTTCTGATTGGTTTTAATGTCTTCTATCCCCTTCTCGATCTTGCTGTGTACCAAGGACATATAAGTGATGGAGATGACTTATAGAGATCAATCCCCATCTATTTAGGCATCAGGTCTTGCAAGATTTCAATGTTGCCCAATTTTGCTTGGATTTGACCTCATCTTGAGATTTCTTATCCCAAAGTTTTTGCTTCAAATATTTGCGATGAATAGCTTGATGTGATATGTGGGAACACTTAGAGCCATCTTTGCCATATGCTACCTACGAGCAAGTCATATTCTAAGATTTTTATGTTTGCCCGATTTTGGTGTAATCTTGCTTGTTCTAGGGAAATGTTAGAACTTTGACCAATATTCTTGTGATCTTTGGATGGAATAGATTCATGAGACCCTTAGCAAGGTGCATGTAAAGTTTCATCTCTTTTGATTGAGGATTTTGGGAGCTGCACTGTTCTTGGTCTGGACTTAGGTTGATTTACTATTCTAGAAATAGGGAGCGGTTAGACCGCCTAGCCCTAATCCAATCGACCACTGGTCAGACCTCTGTTATCTTACCGGTCAGATCATCGGTGCTTCACCCGTGACCAAACTCCCTGTGGCTGTCAAACCGGCGAGAAGCAGATCTCACTACTATAAAACAAGCTATACTGGACGCTTCACCATAGACAGTTCATGTGGAGCCGTATGTACTTTGATTATTATAGACGGTTCATGGCTAAAACCATCTCTTAAACTATCACAGACGGTTAGGTTTAAAATCCATATATGATATACGCATTATCATAGACGGGTTTTAATTAGAACCGTCTATGAAACTATCATAGATGGTTTTTATTTATAACTGTCTATGTTTTGTCCTTTGTCGTATGAACAACAGAAGCTACTGAGAAGAGAAACAAATTCAAGGTAAATTTATTACAAAAGTCCCAAGAAAGAGATTCCCAGATCTTAGTCTTTTGGGCTTCATATGCTTCTTCTTCGACTTTTGGAGTTGAAGGATCGGCCGCTGAGTTCTTGAATGCCATGAAGATTGTCTTTACCCTCACTTCCTCCTCTAGCCTGGGCAAAGCATTAGCATGGCCCATAATCTCAAAGAGAATGCCATCATAAGTTTTCTCAGAATTGGCCGCTTCTACTTGATCGGCAATATTATCCGTGTTTCTCTTCACTGCCACAAGAGCTTCCTCCACTTTGTGCACATTGCAGAGAAGAACGAGGCTGAGGGCAGTTTCCCTTTCCTAAGCGGCAATGAGACACCTCCATCAACAACGGATGATGAGTTCCAGTTGACGGATGGAAACATGACGAGGAAGGAGAGCAGGGCATGAGTAGAGCAGCTGCTCCAAATGTAAATTATTGGCCGCCTGTGTAAGGTTGTAGCCGAACAACTCACGATGGATAGATGAGAGGAAGGAGATCAAAAGAATATTAGATGCCATTATCGAGAAATATGGTGAAGAAGATGAGGGAGAGGACAGTTTAGAAGAGTTGGATTAGGGCACGCATATTTAAGCATTATCACAGATAGTTCGTATACCAAACCATCTCTGATATTAATATCATAGATGGTTTGTATAACAAACCATCTCTGATATGTGACTTATCACAGACAATTTTTATAACAAATCTTCTCTGATATGTGCATTATCATAGACGGTTCGTATAACAAACCGTCTCTGATAATGACACGTCACCGATCCGTGGCTTATTCCCCAAGATTTCGATTTCACCCATCCATTCTTTCCACATCGAATGGCAGGCACCGGTTCCTCCCATCGCTCAGCCCTTATTAATTACTCCCCATCTACCTTTCCAGCGGTAGTCACGTGTGAGTTCATCCACTATATAGCTTCCTGCATCCTCCCCTCGATGACGCCGACTACCACTGTGAGATAGCGCCTCCGTTGTGACACCACGATTGACTGTATAACATATTCTTGTCGTAAGTATCGTAAGAGTGTCTTATGTAGTCTCATCGTCGTGCCACAAAGGTGGCGCTATCGTCGTCTCTCCATTGCTGGTGATATCTAGCAACTATCTGATACATCCAGCTTCTACTATCTACTAGGATCTCTGATTCTTATATATTCTTGTCATGTTAAAGAGTTTGGTTCGTTATCTTGTTATACTGTAATGGTGGATTTTAGTCTTAATGGAAATGGAATGTGCTGTTGTGTTTGCCACTGTATTTGCTTGTTTTTAAAGGGCATAGGTAACATTATTTCTTGAGGCTAGCCAAAAAATAGAAAAAAATTTAGGTATAGAATGAACTATCACAGACAGTTTGTGCTATAAATCGTCTATGAAGGACTATCACAGACGGTTCTATGTACCAACCGTCTGTGATACAAGCCAATCACAGATGGTAACTAGAATCGTCTATGATGTTTAAGTATCATAGATAGTTTTTTTGTTCAAGCCGTCTGTAATAGTTTTCTTCACAGACGGTTCTAGTTACAAACCATTCGTGTTGTCTTTATCACAGACGGCTCACAAACCGTCTATGATCACCTCCGATTATCACTGACACATAAATATAGGCGGTTCAGAAAATCATCTGTGATGACAGTTCCGAACCGTTTGTGATGACCTTTTTTGTAGTAGTGTTTCTCTCTCTCTCGGGTTTTTGAGTTTATTGCTTTGGTTTTGGATTCCAATTCTAATTTTCATAGTTTAGTAGCTACTGGAGTGAAGAATCGGTGAGTACTTGGAGAAAAATTTTAAATACATTATTCACCCCTTCTATTGCCATACTAGTATTACAAAGTGTTTTCTATGTATTCCTTTTTTTTCCAGCATACAAGTGTTCGTTGTATTATATCTGAAGGTAATCGTCCGAGCAAAAGTAATTGACTGCAATTGAACTGATCTCTTCGAAATAATCAACACAAAGTTCAATTCGATATTTATTAATAAGCTCACATACAGCCTTTCATTCTAAAAGAAATCAGCTCACATACACGTACCCTATTCGTTCTAAATAAAAATAATCAGCTCACATTTTCCAATCAGGTTATGTTCGTAAAATTATGAACTTTTGTATACGTTTTCCTATATATAGCATGTGCATATAAATTCTTCTCATCTTTAGATTAATCAACACTAGAAAGTTAACCATGCATCGCCATCAGTTTGTTTGAACATTTTGGTCACATACTTTCTTCTACGGATAAACTCATGTACATTTTTCTCAGGTGATAACTGCACGTGCCATTTTGTCAACCGACCTAGCTAGCTAATCACCCACCTAAGTACATACCTGGAATCATCTTTAACTCGACCATGTATGTCGGTTTCGTAACCTCAAACCCCAACACTACTACAGAAAGCCTAATAGTAGACGCCTCATCACAGACGGTTTTGTGAAACCGTCTCTGATGAGCACTATTACACACGGTTGTAATTTGGAGGACGTCTGTGGTATTTGTGGCGGGAAAATGGATTATCACAGACGGTTATTACCGATGAACCGTCTGTGATACGTTTGTATCACAGACGGTCTGTATTAAAAAAACCGCTCGTGATAATCCCAGATATCACGCACGGTTTTAAATAAAACCGTCGTGATAACTCTGTTATCACTGACGGTTAATAATTAAAACCGTCGTGATAATTCGCAGATGGTTTTTATTAAAACCGCTCGTGATAATGTCGATGAGGCATTTATTGCGCTGCTCGGACCGCATCTGTCTTCATTTCGATCCAGATCTAGCCATCTGCTGCGCACTTTTTCACTCGGGAGGAAGCTAGGCGATTTCGAGCCGATTAATTTGGTGGGAAGAGGCGAGATTGAGCTTTGAAGATTCATACTTTGCTGGTTGCTCTAGATATGGTTAGTAATGCAATTTATTTTTCTTTAATTGCATTACAATCTAGTTCTAAGTAATCCATGAGTGGTTATTGAAGATGGTTAATTTGCAAAATTGTTGGTTATATAATAGCTGTTGTGTTTGTAATATGAATCCAGCAAATAAAGTCTCAATATAATAAATGTGGCCGGTATATATGTAGTTATAATGAGTTAATCTAGATTTTAATACTAAGTTGTTATATATGTACGTAACGTAGGACCGAAGCTGGATGTATGCCGCGAGCGTGTGAGTGAAGAGTACATTAATGGCGTTTCGCTTTTATAAGAGTGCGAGGAGGATATGTTGAATAAGGGGCGGAATATATGTGCTGTCCATGCACTGACTGCGAGAATGTGAAGATGTTTAAGAACCGAGGGCAAATTGAATCGCACTTGATTCGGAGGGGTTTCAAAAAGGATTATACGTGTTGGACCAGTCATGGCGAAGTGAATGATCATATGCCGCCGGATGACATCGCCGGTGAAGTGAATGATATGCCCCCGGATGACATCGCCTGTGAACTGAATGACATGCGCGGTGATGTCGATTGTGGCTCGGATTCGGATAGGTTGCACGATGATAATCTGGATCAGATGCTTCGCGATGTTGAAGAGAACTATGATGAGAGAGAGTATGTTAAATTCCGTGGCTTGATGGAGGACTCAGAGAAAC
The DNA here is from genome assembly GCA_036346575.1 of Dendrocalamus sinicus. NCBI lineage: Eukaryota > Viridiplantae > Streptophyta > Magnoliopsida > Poales > Poaceae > Dendrocalamus > Dendrocalamus sinicus. The sequence continues at coordinate 8,472,369 of CM070663.1, forward strand.
CTTTGTACACGGGATGCAAGTACACGAGGTTGTCGGCCGTGCTTGAACTGTTGAAATTGAAGGCAAGCAACGGTTGGTCGGACAAGAGTTTCACGGCGCTGCTAGGTCTTTTAGCGGACATGCTTCCGGAGGGAAATGAGTTGCCTAAAACCATGTATAAAGCCAAGAAGGTTCTTTGTCCGTTGGGAATGGAAGTAGAAAGAATACATGCATGCCCGAACGATTGTATCCTCTACCGTAAAGAGTATGCAAACATGCATGTATGTCCGGTGTGCAACGCATCCCGATACAAACGTAACAATCAATCAGATGATGGCGAGGGAACAGAGGCGAAGAAAGGACCTCCTGCTAAGGTGACATGGTATTTTCCTATAATTCCCCGTTTGAAAAGGTATTTTGCAAATCCAAAGGAGGCAAAACTGCTGCGTTGGCACTCGGAGGAGCGCAAGAAGGATGGAATGATAAGACACCTTGCTGATTCCGCGCAGTGGAGAAACATCGATAGGAGTTTTGCAGAGTTCGGTGCAGAACCAAGGAATATAAGGTTTGGGTGAGTACAGATGGAATGAATCCTTTCAGTAGCATGAGCAGCCGACATAGCACATGGCCCGTGACTCTCTGCATCTATAACCTTCCTCCTTGTTTGTGTATGAAGCGAAAGTATATTTTCTTTGTCGATACTTATCCAAGGGCCAAAACAACACGGGAATGATATCGATGTGTTCCTAGCACCGTTGGTGGAAGATCTAAAAGTAATGTGGAACGAAGGGTACAGGTATGGGATGCGTACAAACGAGAGAACTTCACTCTGCGCTCCTTATTGTTCAGCACCATAAATGATTATCCTGCCCTTGGTAACCTATCGGGCCATAGTACAAAAGGTGCCAAAGCTTGTACTCACTGTTTAGATGGTACCGAGAGTGTGTGGTGAGACACTCACGCAAAACCGTCTACATGCGTCACCGCCGGTTCCTTCGGAGGGCTCACCCATACCGCAAGATGAAGAAACAATTTGACGGAGAGAAAGAAGATGGTTCAGCTCCAAGGCATTTAAGGGACACGAGGTTTATGATATGGTTAAGGATTTAGATGTTGTCCTCGGAAAGGGACGTAAATTGAGGGCTCATGAGAAGAACACACGGAAGAAGAGATCAATATTTTGGGACTTACCTTATTGGGAGTACCTAGATGTTAAACATTGCATCGACGTCATGCACGTAGAAAAGAATGTGTGCGGCGGCTTGATTGGTCTCTTCTGAACATCCGTGATAAAACAAAGGGCGGTGTCAACGCGCGGCTTGACTTGGTCGACATGGACATCGGGCCGAGTTAGCACCGACAAGCACTGATAATGGACGAACGTACCTTCCCCCTGCGTGTTACACTCTGTCCAAGGCTGAGAAAACAGAACTGTGCCAGTGCTTGCATGGTGTGAAAGTTCCGTCTGGTTACTCCGGCAACGTGAAGAAACTTGTTTCGATGCAAGATTTAAAGTTAAATGGCATGAAGTCTCATGATTGTCATGTGCTGATGACACAGATGCTCCCTATTGCAATTAGAAATATTTTGCCGATCAAAGTCCGAGAGACAATCATGAGGCTATGTTATTTCTTTAACACAATTGCTCAGAAGGTCATCGATCCCGAAGGACTAGATGCTCTGCAGGACGAGGTGGTGATGACTCTATGTCACCTTGAAATGTATTTCCCTCCTTCGTTTTTCGATATCATGGTCCATCTCATTGTTCACGTTGTGTGGGAGATAAAAATGTGCGGGCCCGTATTCCTACGCAGCATGTACCCATTTGAGAGGTTCATGGGAATTCTCAAGTCCTACGTACGGAATCGTTCTCGGCCGGAGGGCAGCATCGTCGAAGGTTATGCAAGCGAAGAGGTGATTGAGTTTTGTGTCGATTATATCGCTCAGATTCAACCGATAGGTGTCCCTCAATCTCGTCATGAAGGGAGGCTGAAGGGTCTCGGAACTATCGGAAGGAAAGCAATCACTCCAGATATGGACACGTATACTCAAGCCCATTTCACGGTGTTGCAACACATGGTGAAGTGGCGCTTATGTGGACCAGCACAAGGATGTGCTTCGCAAGAATCCAGAGCGGCTGGATGTTTGGATCATGAGGCAACACAACCGTTGGTTCAACCAATGGTTGAAGGAGCAAATCGCTAGGAGCTCACCGAGTGAGACGCTGAGATGGTTGGCAAAAGGGCCGACATTTACAGTTATGACATGGCAAGGATATGACATAAATGGGTACACATTCTATCGTGATCTCGGGATGTCAAGAGCACTAACGAACAATGAGTCCGCATAGATGCATTCAGTACCGATGGGTCGAGAAACTCGTACTATGGCTTCATAGAAGAGATTTGGGAGCTCGACTATGTGGTTTTCAAGATCCCCTTATTTCGCTGCCGTTTGGTGCATCTCCCACAGGTGAAGGTTGACAAGTACGGTATCACGACCGTGGACCTCCAACGTGTCGGGTACAAAGACGAACCATTCGTACTCGCCAATCAACTTGTTCAAGTTTTCTATGTAACCGACCCGGCAAATAAGAAACGCCATGTAGTTCTTCATGGAAAAAGGAGAATTGTCGGAGTGGAGAATGTAGTGGACGAGGAGGAATACAATCAATTTGACGAGTTACCTCCTTTTGGAAATGGCATAAGGGTCGACGATGTACAACGTGACGAATCTAGTTACGTACGCATTGATCATGATGAAGGGCTAATTTTTAAAGGAAATAAGCAAGTACAATAAGAATGTATATGTGAAAATGTGTGACAATTAATTTTGAGATGTACATGTGAAAATGTGTGATGTAGTCAATTTTGAGATGTATATGTGAAAATGTGTGACAAAATGTATATGTGACAATGTGTGACAAAATGTATATGTGAAAATGTGACAAAATGTATATGAAAATGTGTGACAAAATGTATATGTGAAAATGTGTGACAAAATGTATATGTGAAAATGTGTGACAAAATGTACATATGTGAAAATGTGTGACAAAATGTACATATGTGAAAATGTGTGACAAAATGTATATGTGATGTATTTGAGAATGACAAAATGTATGAAGAAATACACTGTGTTAATGCAGCTGGTTGGTGTTGTTTATGAATGCAGCTGTTTGGTGGTTGATATGAATGATGTGTAGTTATTGGTGTTGTCGTAATAAGAACAGTAGGGAAGGGCTTATCACGAGCGGTTCTAAACTTAGAACCGTCTGTGAAAATAAATATCACGACGGTTCAACACTTAGAACCGTCTCGTGATATTATATCAACACTTAGAACCGTCGCGGTTCTAAACTTAGAACCGTGCGTGATAATCTCCCTACATATACCCTCTCGCTAGGGTTTTCTTGTGCGCCTGCAGTTATTCGATTAGATCTAAATCCCGAGCCCGTCGTCGCCGCCTCCTCCCCGAGCCCTCGCCGGCCGCCTCCCCGGACGAAGACGTCGCCCCAGCCTCCTCCTCCTCCGTCGCCGCCTCCTCGAGCCCGTCGCCTCCTCCTCCGTCGCCGCCGCCTCCTCCTCCTCAGTCGCCGCCTCCCCAAGCCCGTCGCCTCCTCCTCCTCCGTCGCCGCCGCCTCCTCCTCCGTCGCCGCCGCCTCCTCCTCCTCCGTCGCCGCCTCCCCGAGCTCGTCGCCTCCTCCTCCTCCGTCGCCGCCTCCCCGAGCCCGTCGCCTCCTCCTCCTCCGTCGCCGCCTCCCCGAGCCCATCGCCTCCTCCTCCTGCGTCGCCGCCTCCTCCTCCTCCGTCGCCGCCGCCGCCTCCTCCTTCGTCGCCGCCTCCTCCTCCTCCGTCCCGCCTCCTCCTCCTCCGTCACCAAAACCCTAAGGTCATCAAATCCCTCCCCGAGCTTCATGCTTACTGTTAGGGTTTAGGGTTGATGCTTGATGCTTCATACTTAGGGTTATGGTTGATGCTTGATGCTTACTGTTATGGTATATGCTTACTGTATATTCATGTTTGTTATGCTTACTGTTAGGGTTTAGGGTTGATGTTTCATGCTTCATACTTAGGGTTATGGTTGATGCTTGATGCTTACTGTTATGCTTGATGCTTACTGTATATTCAAGTTTGTTATGCTTACTGTTAGGGTTTAGGATTGATGCTTGATGCTTCATACTTAGGGTTATGGTTGATGCTTCATATTGTATATTCAAGTTTGTTATGCTTACTGAGATTGCTGTGGGATTTACAGTTGCTCGATGATGATAAAATCATATACTGAGATTGGTTCATTCAGTGTTTGAGCTCTAATAGCTGTCGGTTCATGCAGTTTTCAGGTTATAGCATGTTATTAAATTGATCTGTTAGGATTTAATCTTGACAAGTTAAAAGACTTAATTATTGGGCAAAGTTAACTTGTGTGGTCTTGATCTGTATGAATACTGCTGTTTGAATATATGCATGCTGAATATATCTTGATCTTGAGATTTTAGAGTTTGTATCTAGAGCTCAAAATACTGAATTCATTATTTGGCATAACCAATCAAGGAAGAGTATATGATTTAGTAGCGGGACGGCCAAGATTAATCTTGTGCAACCCTACAATTTGAGAGCACATATTCATGTTGAGACTGTTATTGATTCTATTATTGATGCTTGTTGCTTGTTGCTTCATATTGGGTATGTATATGTATATATGTAGGTATGTATATGCATATGTATGTATATACACATATAGTATGTAGTATATAGTATAGGCACATAACCCCTCTCTCTGTCCACATCACCCCCTCCCTTCTCCCCCTTCCCTCTACTCCTCTCCTCTCTTCCGAACATTGAGCATCATGTTTCACTTTTCGTGCTTCCTCACTTTGAACATTGAGCTTCATAGAACTTTGTTTAGAGACCTTGTAGTAATAGTATACATTGACCATTTGGGTGGAAAGAAATACATTGTGTCGTCAGGCTCATGACTGACAATTTGAAGCATAGCATAGCATAGACATTCAAAGGGCATGAAGCAAGTGGGACACTCCAGTGTATCCGGTTCAACGAACTTGATACACTGGTTTGTTCCATTTGCCTCGTAGAACTTTGTTTAGGGACTTTGCTATTTGGTTTATAGTATTAGCAACTAAAGTAGGTGCTAAGATAGGCACATCACCCCTCTCTATGTCCATATCACCCCCTCCCTTCTCCCCCTCCCCTCTACTCCTCTCTTGTCTTCCAATTCAATATGATCACTTTCTCATCTTATCTTAATAGACCCACAAAATGAGCAACACGTCACCCGCGCATTCTTCAACATCATCGCCGGAGGTGTCCGCTCCAACATCAAGACGCCAAGGAAGAGGGCTATCGAAGAAGGCTGAGGGCCGACAGACCATCACAGCGGTGGATGCATCTGGGGTCCCTCTCCTTCCTAAGAAAGCAGTAAGCGCTTTCCGAACCATGGTCGGAATAGTTGCACGAGAACGAATTGAGATCACATACAATTCGTGGAAGAACGTGCCTGCCACTCGGAAACGTGAGCTGTGGACCGAAATTTTGGCATCGTTCGAGTTCCCAAAAGAACACCTACAAGCTGTGCAACGACAAACCTACCTAGGGGCGTGCAAAGCATGGAAGAACTTCAAGAGCACGCTTGTCAGGAAATACGTGGAGACGGACAAAACGCCTTTTCATAAATACCCATTCCTGGAACCACAATGGGAAGAGTTCAAGGCGATGAAGACGTCCGAGGAGTTCAAAAGTACAAGTACGGCGCACAAGGCCCTCCAGGCAAAAAACACACACCCCCACAGACTTGGCACATCTGGGTATGCGGGAAAAATACCGCAATGGAGGCAGGAGGATGACCTGGCAGCTGCACAGGACATCGCCCCGCCATTTTCCAATATCCCGGATGACCGCGCTCGAAATTGGATTAGAGCAAGGTCATCTACAACGACATCGGGGGACATCACCTTTCGAAACCCTGCAGACCAGCAAGTGTCCCAGCGCCTGGTAAGATATCGATACAACTACGTAGCTTGTAATTACTCCACAACTTCGTACGAATTGAAATGACATGTCGTGCTGTTGCAGGAAGAGCTGAGTTTTGAATCTACCCTGGGATCATTCCAGGGAACAAGGGAGAATGATATGCTCTCCGTGGTACAGGAAACAAGGAGCACCGGGTCGACGAGAGGCCTTGGGCTTTACGTTCCTTGGAAACATGGTTTCCAAGATGACTCCGGAATGTATCGGCGTAGGAAGAGAAACAAAGCCGAGCGTGAGGAGCAGCTACGAGAAGAGATCAAGGAATCTCTTTGAGATGAGCTATTTGCTCGGATGGGTGAAGTAATCAGAGAAGAGGTGCGGAAATAGACAGAAAGTCAACAGCCGCCACCGCCGCTGCTATGCTAGGTAGCCCGCACAACCGTCCGAGTAGCTGCGCCCAATCGATGCATACCAGTCCAAATTTCCTGTGGACGACATCCACGGTAATAATTATTACCTCTCGAATGCTTGCTCCATTGGTAGGCCTATTCGAGTAGCTAATTTTGTATCGTTATGTAGGAGCCTCTGACTGCAGGCTCCAAGTGAGATATGGCTCCATTCCCTTGTACGCTGCTTGGGGCCAGGCATATTAAATGCAGTATCGGGGTCACGCTGCACGGTCAAGCTTTAGCGGCAGGCTCCGCAAAAGTTAATGTGGATGGTGTGTATGCCAATTTTGAGGTGGTCCCGCCAGAAGCCCCGACCGACGAGATCATGACTCTAGGACCGGCCATTGGAACATTCATCCAGTGGCCCAAAAGCGACATCTCCCTGGAGGCTTCTTCATCGGTGGCAGGACCAGAAGTGCAGTGCGAACCACAGCAACTTGCACTGGTGCCATCTCCACACGGGCAGTGCGAACCACAGCTACCTGCACTGGTGCTATCTCCAAGCCGAGGGAGAACGGCGCTCATCCTCTGTGCTGAAATTTACTTCTTTTGCCTCTCTAAGAAGGGGTAATCAATTTGGGTTCAACTTTTAGGTGGGGAGAATGTAATACGATCGTCGATTGGCGTAAGTTTTAAAATAATCGCGAGTCACCGGTTTTTGATAAATCGCGGGAAGGAAAAAATAAAAATTATAGAACAGTGTAAAATGAATAAAATAAATTAAAAATTATAATAACAATCTCGGATGGGCTATCGGAGAGTGGGCCGACCACCTGGGCCGGAGGCCCAAGGGTGGCCACCTCCCCTCTCCCTCCCCTAAAACCCTAAGCCACTCTCCCCTTTCCCCCACAGCCGCCACCCCCTTTCCCACCCTCTTGGGCGCAGCCCCTCCTGGTTGGTGCCCCACCTCCCACAAGTGCTGCTGCCATTGGAGCCAAGGAGAGGAAGGAGAAGGAGAAGAAGGAAGGAGAAGGAAGAAGAAGAAGAGGAGGAGGAAAAAAAGGGGTGATCCATCATCTAGGTAATTTTCCTCATCCCAAACCCTCTGTTCTATGGAATAATTAGGGTTCTTGGCACGGATTTTGAAGGTAGTTAATAGATTAATTGCCCGATTAGAGATTAGCTGATGTCTGCCTGTAGATTGATTCGCGCAGCGTGTCTGTTCGTGAGGTTTTGACCTAGTAAACGAATTTTCCTGCGGACCTTCCCAAAAGGAAAGTTGTAGAGGACTTCAGACGCATCTCCTGTATTTGTTTCGGAATTTTATGCCTTGTTATCTGGGAGTTACAGGGTCGGGAATACTGCTGTTCGTCAGGCGAGCAGATTGGTACAGACCGACGGTAATCTGGGAATTAGAGGTCGTAAATTATTTTTATGACCATGGCCGTAATTGATAAAGTTGTAGATAATTTAGAGATATAGCTTCTGTATAAAATTCAGAATTTTTAGACCCTTTTACTGATGTTGGGACGCATTTGTTTATTGCTGTCCAATCTGCCAGAACAGAGTTCTTCCTCTGTTCTGGGCATTAAATTACACCTAGCTGTGATCAAAATAAAAATAGGTGTTCTACATGAAAAATGTAGGATTTTAAGTGATGAATCCAGAGAGATATCATTTACTGTAAATGGATCAATATTTTTAAAGTTACGAAAATATTAAGTAGCGCTGCTGCAGAGGGTAATTTGCTGAATTGTTGAGCGGAGAGGAGTTTGTTGGGTTCGGGGTTCTAGCGACGTTTTTAATTATTAATGTCATGTTTGTATGTTGTAGCTGTGTGCTGAGAGTTGCCTTTTGGACAGGTGGTCTTGTCCTGGCGCTCTTGATTTTACCTCGCCGTTGGTTTGAGGCAAGTAAGCGTAGCGGTGGTTGCTACCGTTTAACTTGTTATTCCTTCTACTTGCAGTTTACATTATTATCGTAATTTGATATATTATGCCATGATTGCATGATAATTTAATTGTGGAGATGGTAGCAAGTACTTATCCATTGATATGTTGATAATCTGCTAGTAGCCATGTGGATGCTATCTCCACGGAGCTATTCTCGCGAGAGCAACTTGCACCGTCTATACCATTCTGATCGACTAGCATAAAGTCGAGCGACAATCGAGGCAGTGGCCGGGGCAAATCAAAGATGAAGGACGATGACGATATCCCGTACATGCCATTGGCCCGCAAATTCGTGCTAGGCGACCCGATGGTATTCAAGGAAGAGCTCCTAGAACTAGGACTTGGTTGCCAAAGATTCCACGCTTGGTATATGGAACAGTCCAATAAGCCAGAGGGAGAACGGCGCTCAGGTATCACTGTCAAATTCAAGCTGGAACATTTCATTCACGAAGTTCAGGAATGTGTCTTCGCGGTGACCTTCGACGATATATTTGAACTTTTCACGCTCAACGCTCTCGACGCCTCACTCGCTCGATGGGACGTAAGTCTGTACAATCACAGTCTCTATTCACGTAATACCGATATATGTCACAATTTGTTGCTTTTCTGTGTTATATATAGATTCATGCTGACCGAAGCTAGATCATCGAAATCACCAATTGGTTTCCTGGACCCACGCTTGGTCGCCATTGATACCATCATCGAGGATGCATCCTTCGTCGAGGACTATATTGTAAAAGCACTGCTGGCTCACCAAGATAAGGAATTTGTTCTTATGCCATACAATGAGGAATTCCATTGGATTTTAATTGTAATTATACCAAAATGGAACAAGGCTATATACCTTGATTCTCTAAGTAAGAACAAATCCAAGTACACACTATCGCTCGAATACTCGATAGGTATGCGTACATTGTACATTGTACTCTTTCTTTCCTTCCGAATGACTAATCTAACTTTTTCGAATAACGAAGGTCGTTCGCCACATACGTTAAACAAACACGTGACTCGACGACAGGGGCCAAGCCCTTGAAACATGATCGCAAGTTTCCGGTATTCGCTAGCTACATATTAATTAATCATATACAACACATAGTAGTAATGCCACTTGATTTAACACATTCTATTTTTTGCAGTGCCACCAGCAGCAGCCGGGCAACACGTGTGGATACTACGTGTGCCACCATATGAGACTACTCCTCGATTCCACCAAGATCACTAATTCTAAGGTTTGTCAATCTTCCCACAATTATTTCATACATGTCAGGTGTTATATGTGCGCGTTGATATTCCTATCTACAAAGTTGCGCCCATCTCTAAATCTGCATTGGAACAGCCGGACTTAGCAAAAATTCGAGGAGAGTTGCTTTGGTTTTTGTGGGCTAAAGTCATCAAATCAGATGGAGAGTTCCACTGCGCAGATTGATTTTTTATTGCTCTTTTCACTCTGTAACTCTGAATTTGTAAATGGATATTTTATTTTATTTCAATTAATTCATTTGCGAAATGGATGCCTTATGTCTGTGAATGAAATGTGATGTGAATTGGATGTTTGTCAAATGAATTGAGATGTGAATTGTATGTATACTTGTTTATCTGCTTGTTTCAGAGGGCATGGCTAGCATTTCCTGAGGCTAGCCAATAAACAGAAATAGATTCGTTAGGGGAATATCACGACGGTTTTTCATTAAAACCGTCAGGATTATCGATATATCGCGACGGTTTAACATTACAAACCGTCAGGATTATCGATATCACGACGGTTTTTATTAAAACCGTCGTGATATCGAATAATCGCTGACGGTTTTTATTAAAATCGTCGTGATATCGAATAATCACTGACGGTTTGTAATGAAAAACCGCTCGTGATATCCGATAATCGCGAGCGGTTCAAAACCGTCCGTGATAACTTGGATTATCACTGACCCATAATTTCAGACGGTTCAGAAAACCGTCTGTGATGACGTTTCTGAACCGTCTGTAATACTGTTTTCTGTAGTAGTGCAACATGCTCTTTCCCAAGGTGCTCAACAAGGGTGATGTGTTCATGTTCCCCAAGGCGCTGATCCACTTCCAGTTCAACGTACCCTAGCCACCATGCACCCGCTGTTGCCATCTCCGGGCTGAGCAGCCAGAACCCAGGGGTGGTCACTATTGCCAACGCAGTCCTTGGTGCGAACCCACCCATCTCAGATGAAGCTCTCGCCAAGCCATTCCAACTGGATACGAAGACGGTGGACTGGCTCCAAGCTCAATTCTCCCCCATGAAGAACTAGAACCTGTGATGTCGGAACTATAATAAACATGGCCATGAATGTCTATCAATTAGCTACCATATATATAGTATACTTGTGTTGTATGTTTCTTATCGTTGTTTAATATTATTGTATCAATGGTAATGGAATAAAACATACGGTACGGTGTGCCACACACCTGTTTCCGTATAAGAAGCTGGTAATCAGATCTCTCCCTGCACGATTAATTTTGTGGAAACTCTCTGGATACCTGATATGCACGGATGCACGTCGTGACCTTCATGCAAGTCGAGTCCCCCTTTACAACGAACGAGACATCACTGCACTGTTCATCTTGTACGTAACTGCACCGTGATAGCATTGTTTCTCCATTGATCCATTCTAGCTAGGTCGGCTTTTGTGAAAGCCTAACACTATAAAGTAGTTGCACAACCAACGTGCAAACGTATTTGTTAGATCATGTGGCTTAGTTTAGGTTATTTTGGTGATAAATAATTGACAACAGTTAACTTATGATGATGAATATTTAATAATATTGCTTATTGATGTTATGTAAGGCGTGTGGATTAATGTTGGTCAAGTTGGAAAGAACTTGTGCTGGAAAAACATTCTTTTATCTTTGCATGTGCAGGTTGGGCGTGGAGACGATCATGGTGGGTGGCAAGGACGACCGGGGATAGGAGGGGGAAATCTGAGGTCCAAGCAGTCGAGGATGTCACAAGGTGGTCGGGCTCACGCTGGAGCACATGGTGATCAAAGGTGGATGGTGCGTGGACAAGCTATGGGAGGTGCGGTCCTAGAGGATTTGACACGTGATGAGTTGAAAAGTCGGAAGTGTAAAAACCCGTGTTAGGAAGGGTTTCGGGTCCCCTGAAAATTAGTGGGCCGAAAGCCTGATTGAGATAAAAAGGCTTAGGTCTAATTGAATGAGTTGTATTAGGATTTTGCGTAGAGATTAAATACATATGCGAATTGGCTGTATAAAAACAGATACGCTGGTCAGCAACCGGTTTGGTTTTTTGAGCAACGAGAGAAAACAAAAAAAGGACAAGAAATAGATGGCGGCGCTAATGGATAGATGGAAGACATGAACAGTGCTCATATTTTTCTAATAAAAGTTTGTGAGTTTTTTAATTCATATATATTATCTTTTTTATTGGTTTTTTTATTCCTAGGGATTCTCCATGCATTGATCTCTATCTATATATTTTTTTTGCTTACATTCATGAATTGATTTTAATTAAAAACCGATTGCTAGAGTGAGTGAAAAACGTGTTTCTGCTGATCGGTTAATAATGGAAAATTTTTTCCGGTGCTACAGTAACTACTACAGTGCAATCGGGAATTTTTTATTTCTGTGTTTTAGATTAAACGATTAGAAGACAAAAAAGAGAAAAACTTTCGCTAGAAATTACAATCATTCACCCCTCTGTTTAGACGTCGCCAATGTTTGATAGATTAATCAATCTAAATGCAATTAAGCCTATCCTCATTCACGATCAAGTACTGTGACAACACAAATTAAAAGCATATTCGGCCAGGCTCTAACTACCAGCTTCTGGGGAGAAACTAGAACCTCACTATGTCGGCTTTGTGGCTAATTGTCTTTCGATCTTTCTTACTTTTTCTTCAGCATCTTGAAGAAACGTTGGTCCAGTATCTTGAAACTCTCTAAACTGTTCCCAATGTAGAGATGTTCTGCACTTCCTTCCATACAGTGCTTCAAAAGGTGACATCTGCAAGCTAGCTTGATAACTGTTGTTGTATGAGAACTCAGCATAAGGCAATGAATGATCCCAACTATTTCCAAAATCGATAGCACAAGCTCTCAACATATCCTCTAGGACTAGTTAATTCACTCTGTTTGGCCATCTGTTTGGGGATGATAAGTCATACTGAAATTAAGCTTACTCCCTAACTCTTCATGGAGTTTCTGATGAGGACATCACTTCTTCGGATACACACAACACTCCTCCACTTGACATTCAAGGACCAATCACTAGAGCTCACGCCCGACAATTGAATTTACAGGTGAGCTCGTTCCTAGGTACTTCTTTTTGTTCATTTGAGAATCGATTGCTACCTAATGATTTAATTATGATTAGGAACCATGGAGAGGACCTGGAAGTACTTGGAGAAGGGCTACGAGGCGCACAAGTCCAGCAAGGGCGGTTGAATCATGTTGGAGGCCCAACTCAAGCCGACTTCGAATCCAATTCGGAGTCCAGGACCAGGCCGCACTAAAACGGACGCCCAGATCACATCCGGGCTCCATTTTGGACGTTCTACATATGTATGGAAAGCTGAAAAGGCGAGCTTTCCAATGGCTCTGGTCCCATGTCAAAATTCCTTCTGAGTCAACGGGAATTGTCGAAACAAGTGGGTGTTCAGAATCTGTCAGGGTACTGCGCCACCGTCTTTTGGGCCGTTCGGCTTTGTATCGTGTTGGAGCCCATTAGGGCGCGTCCAGGGGTTTTGCACGCCCCTCACTCCTTTATATCCAGCCACCACCCCCCATTAGGGTTTAGATTTTGCTTAGATTATTATGTCTTTGAACAGTTTCGCCGTTCATCGGTTTGTGAGACCCCAACTTTCGAGTGCTAAATCAATACATCTGCAATTCAGTTGTGTACTTCCTTATTCTTGCTTGTGTTCTTCGGTTCGCAGGTGAGGATTAGCCTTCTTGGTGAGGTCAACCAGGCTGCGCACGGTTGATAACCTGAGGAGACGTGGTGCTGCGATTGCGGGGTTCGGAACGTGTTGTTCGGAAGCCGGATTGATTTGTATCACGCCTCCTCCAAATCGAACATATCCAGAACCTATTGGAAGATCGGGACCCCGTCCCTATCAGTTTCTACCAAAACTTGGAGGTGAACTGACTACCTTTGTCTGATACTATCTTTTTAGGAACTCCATGCAAGCACACAATTTTGGACATATATAACTCGGCTAACTTACTTTTAGAGTAAGCAGTCTTGACAGGTATGAAATGAGCTACTTTAGTCAATCTGTCAATTACCACCCAAATGAAGTTATAATCGGATTGTGTTTTGGGAAGTCTAGTTATAAAGCAGAGTCATTGGCTTGGCTAACTCTAAAAATCCCGCTATGAAGCGGCGATAGTAACCCGCAAGTCCAAGGAAACTTCTGACTTCAGTTACCGACTTGGGTGGCTGCCATTCCATTACCGCTTGCACTTTGGAGGGGTCTATTGCAATTCCTTTGGCTGTCACAATATGTCCAAGAAAAGCAACCTCCTTTAGCCAAAATTCGCACTTACTGAATTTGGAATAAAGCTGATGCTCTCTAAGTTTTTCCAAGGTTATCCAAAGATGATTCTCATGCTCTTCTTCATTCTTGGAGTAGATAAGAATGTCATCTATGATGATTACCACAAACTTATCTAGGTACTCCATGAATACACTATTCATCATGCTCATGAAATAGGCAGGTGCATTTGTTAGCCCAAAGGACATGATAGTGAACTCATACTATCCAAAACGAGTGGAGAATGCTGTCTTGAGAATGTCTTCAGCACGGATCTTCAACTGGTGTTATCTTGATCGCAAGTCTTTCTTGGAGAAGACATTAGCTCCTTTCAGCTAATCAAACAGATCATCAATTCTTGGCAACGGGTACTTGTTCTTGATGGTAACATCATTAAGTGCCCTGTAATCCATACACATTCTCATACTTCCATCCTTTTTCTTGACGAACAAAACAGGTGCACCCCAAGGTGAAGAACTTGGATGAACATATCCTTTATCCTCCAACTCTTGAATTTGCTTTTTCAACTTGGTTAACTCATTAGCTAGCATATGGCATGGTCTCTTGGAGATTGGGGCAGTGCCGGGGACTAGGTCAAACACAAACTCAATTTCCCTATTCAGTGGCATTCCTGGTAAATCCTCCGGAAACATATCTGGGTACTCCCGTACTACTGGTACTTCTTCTAGCACTTGAAGATGATTGAGAACACACTCTTCTTCTGCAGGGATTTTGGGGGAGAAGTTTACTTCTATTCCTTGATCATTGGTGAGGGTTATGAATCGGGTAGCACAATTGATCTGACCATTATTCCTGGCTAACCAATTCATACCACGAATTACATCCAATCCCTAGGATTCCAACACCATTAGGTCTGCTAAGAATAGAGTTCCATTTATGAGCAACTCTACTCTCGGACACAAGAACCTTGCTCTCATTTCTGCTCCAAGTGAGAGAACTATCATGGGTTTACTAAGGGAAACCATACCCAACCCATTCTTAACCACAAAATCCATGGAAATGAAAGAATGAGAAGCTCCGGAATCAAAAGGAACTGAAGTTGGTATTGAGTTTACAAGGAACATACCTAGTATGACGTCTAGTGCTACCTGAGCTTCTTCAGCGGTGATATGATTCACCCGCCCTTTAACGAAGTTCTCTGGCTTCTTGAACTGCTGCCCTTGGGTTTGACTTCCAGATGCACTGGCATTAGCTGCTGCTTGAAGCTTCTTGGGGCAAGACTTGGCATAATGTCATATTTCCTTGCAGTAGAAATAGGTCACTCCATCAGGTGTAGCGGTGTTCTTCTGAACTTGACCACCTAACGGAGGAATACGAGCTGCATGGGAATTAGGGCGATTAGCCTGAAAAGGTGGGCGGCTAGCTGCTGGCCTGAGGTTGCTTGACTTCGGCTTGAAGTTGTTAGAGAGCTGTTTGAACTGGCCAGTCTGCGGTGGAGTACTGCAGGCCTTAGGAAAACCTCCAGGGTTAACCTTTTGTGTAGCCATCCTTCTCTTCCAGTTTTCCATCTCCACAAACTTGCCTTCTTGACGGATGGCCTTGCTAACCAGCTGATGAAAATCCACATAATCACTTGATATCAACTAGACCGAGATATTGTCATTTAGGCCCTCCAAAAACCGTTCTTGCTTAGCTTCATTGGTAGCCACATCTTTTGGTGCATAGCAAGCCAGTTGGGTGAATTTCCGCAGATACTCATTTACTGTGTGGCTTCCTGGACACAAAGCTCTGAATTCCTTTTTCTTCAGAGTAATAGTGCCTGACGGGATGTGAGCCTTACGAAAACTCTGGACAAAATCATTCCAAAAAATGGCCTGGGGGTTGGCTTGGGAGGTAGTTAAGGTATCCCACCACTCAGATGTTGGTCCGTTTAGCTAGTGAGAAGCAAACAAGACCCTTTCTCGATCGGTGCATTGGAGAATATCCAACTTCGTGCCAATCGCACAGAGCCAATCATCAGCATCCATTGGCTCTGCACTTCCCGAGAAGGTTGGAGGCCTTATCCTCAAAAATTCTGACAATTTGGTCTGAGGAGCTTGAGCTGGTGGCCGAGGAGCATTCTGAACAGGGTTGTTGATGGTGTGAGCTAGATGTTGAATCAACTGATTTTCGTTTGCCATTAATTGAGTCTAGTCGGGTCCAGCTGCTGGTGGAGGCGGAGGGATGGGAGCGGATTGACTTCCCTGCGCTCCGGTGTTGTTGATGTTGTCGCGACACTCCTAGTGTTCACCATCTGCCAGATTCTTCCAGATTTAGAGGAAAGGAAGAGAGAACTAGGAGAAGGTCTATGTAACATTCCCACCACAAAGCAAGAAAAGCAACAAAGCTCAAATAACAACCAACCATATTATTTTATTAAATATTATAACCTTGAGGGTGTTGACAAAGGAATAACAACTCACAAGTACCATTCTAAAACTTTAAATTATGGTTTCTATGGGCTAGTGCTACTACTACTAGATAGCTGGTTTTTATGCTTCTTTGGGGGTGGTCCTTTAATAGAAGAACCCTCATCCTCTGCACGATACTTGGCCAACTCTTCTTCTGCTTTCCGGAGTCGCTATGCTATGATACTCAACTCGTCCAAGGTGGTTTGGTACACATAGTCCAAGGACTTGGCGTAGTGCACCTGCAAAACGAGCCATGGGTTGCTTTCAAATTCGGTGGAGGAGAAGACGCTACTGGTGCTAACAAAAAACTTGCTGGGGTAGTATCGGAATGTGGTGCGTTGTAGCTCTTGAGCATAGATGTCCTGCATCTGCCGAATGGCCTCATGAGCTGCATTTTGGATACTGTTGAAGAAGGTGTCACGGGGTAAAGGGGCATCAAAGGTTTGGAATGCTGCTTCATCTCCAATGTTGGCATAGATCAACACTTCCACTCTCCAATATTCCAGATCTCCATAGGTGCTCAAGTATCCCTAGTACACGGGGCGGCGTGCCTTAAAAATCTAATTCTTGGAGAAGATCCCAAAGACAGTCAGCTAGGTGTCCAGCTAGGATTCCGTGGGTGACCTGGGTAGGACGTTCAGCCATCTACAATTTTGAAAAAGGGAAGGAGTTAGTAAATAATTTTTGATGACAGAACATAGTTAGGTGAGAGAATGAAAAAGACTAGATTCAAGAATTTTCCAAAATAGTTATCTTTTTTAAAAATATGTCCTTAAGATTTGTCCATTCTATTCTATCTACTGTCACGTCGTAGGGTCATTATGCTCTGATACCATCTCTGTCGGATCCCAGAGCAACCACTCCGAAACCCTCTATGTTAATCACACTATCCTAGGAAAAGCTAGTACACACAGGGTAAACAGGGATACATATCATGCATAATAACCAAACTTTATTATAAAGCAAAGTGTTCGTGCCTTATGGCCAAGTTTACAATAAAATGGCTCATGGCCAACCACAAAGGTAAACAGCGGTAGATAAATAAAAAGGAGCAGCCCATCCTGCCTGCCCACAGGCGAATGACTGTAAGACGTGGCCTACTCATTGCAATCCTCACCAAAGTCGATGTTACCATCCTCTGGCAACAGAATTAAGCAAGGTGAGCATATAAAGTACTCCACAAGTTGCACTAGGAGATTTAATAGAGTTAATGCATGCATATGGATTATCAAAGGAAGGCATAATATGGTCATTTGCACAAAAAGCCATTGCAGTAAATATCGTAAAGTAGATACAAAGCTGAATTTAACACAGTATGTAAAAAACAAGCTTTTTAACTGAAATAATATCGTTAGTACAGGCACCAACCTTACACTAACCTATCCATGGGTATCCCATCCGGACCATCTCTCCAAAACAATTACTCAAGTTTCTGTAAACCAGAATTTTTATTAAAACCAAAGTCTAATCCATGAAAAGCCATACTCAACATTCAGCCTATAGCAAAACCAAGATGGAACTTCATAAATTACTTAGCTAGGTCTGTTCCATACCAGACTTGTGGTAGTACGGTGTGACTTTGTATTAGTAGTTCATAGACCGGTCCTTAATTGGACTTAGGCCCAACTACATACCCTTTGTGCCTAGCAATCGACATTGTGTCACCAAACAACAATGCATGCCAGCAAGCACCCACCACCATACCAATGCCTAAATCTAAATCAGGATTTATAATTTTATTTTATCAAAATTTCATAGACTTTCTTGACTCACTAAAGTCAAGAACAGATTTTATAAATCATCATTTTGTGTGAAACAATTCTTCCCACCTGAATTATTCTAAGCATAGCTAAGCAATTCTATAAAATTTCTAGTTAATACTAATGTATTAACTAGGTTTTCATCTAGGGTGACAAGGCATGATTGTTCAGAGTCAAATTTGGCTATACACAAAGAAATTGGGCATAACTAGAATTTAAATTGATTTTTAAACTAGATTTGAATAAAAGTACGCATGCACAATAATTTAAAAAACAACATAAATAGTTTGAATTACTAGTAGCAACATGATCAAAGGTGTAACGTGCCTTGCTCAAAGTCTTGGTGCAATTTGTCGAAGTACAACTCTCTGGATTCGTCAAAATCTATAGGCGAAGAATCAAAACAAATTCAAATAAAATTCAAAAAATCAAAAAAGTGTTTAGAAATAGATAGTTTAGGATTTTAGAAGAATTTAAAATTTTGAACATGTCAAATCGGAGTTAAAACGAAGAAATATAGGCTTCTGGAAGTTTAAAACTAAAGAAAAAGAAAAGACTGATTTTTGGAATTATTTTTATACTGAATATTCAATTTATGACGTCAGCACTAAATTTCATTTCTCAGCTGAATTGTTTTTACAATGAAAATGGTTTTATTTGACTGACAGGTGGACTAGGTTCTCGGATTGGCTCGGTGCACCATGGACTTGGTCCACCGCTGACGTGGCAACGAGCTAACATGGCTGAGCCGTGGCGCCAGGTGGCTGCCACGCATGCATGAGCGTTGATGTGGTGGCACCGACCAGAGGCAATGCTCAGGATTGCGGGCTCGCCGGCGCTCCGGCATTCGGCGGCAGCCAGCAAGTGGCGCAAACACGAGAGGGGAGCGAGGGGAGTTCGTCGGTACCTACTGCGGTGCTCGACGATGACCGGAGGGTGGTCGGCAACAAGGCGAAGTGGCGGCGGGGCTTGGGCAGTGGTGGCGACGGGGTTCCGGCGGCGGCTTCACTCAGCGAAGGGGCGTAGGAAGGTCACCGGGGCACGAGGAACACGGAGGTGACGTCGGCAAGGCGCAAGAGCAACCGGGGCGGCGGTGATTCCTCGCCGGAGCTCAGTCGGGCAATGAATGGGGAACATGGCACGAGGAGGACTGGGCCCACGGAAGGAGAAATTGGAGGCAGGGAGAGGTGCGGCATGCTGAGATGAGCTCGGGGAAGGTTTATATAGGGCTCGGGGTGAGAGGGAGCGGCGGCCAGTTACTCGCCAGAATTAAAGCCAGTGCAACGGAGCTTAAAGAGGAGTTTAAGGGGCATAAAAGAGGGGGAAATGTGGTGGAGTAAACTCGGGCAGCTTGGTGGCCGGTAATGGCATTGAATGCTCGAGCTAATGGGAAGAAACGGTCAGAAATTATGAGCTCGAGGGGGCACTAATGGCGATGGACGGAGGAAGAAGAAGGATGGGGGAGAAGAAAGAGCTAACATGCAGGCCCCGCATGTCGGCGAGAGAGAGAGAGAGGAGAAGGGGAGGGGCGGACGGTCGGATGAGCGCCACGTGTCATAGAGAAGATCAGGGCCGTCGGTTTTGAAATGAAGGGGTAAGTGGAAGGGGATGGCTCAAATTAAATTGGGCGGGGATGGATTGGATCTGGGAGCACCACGTGTTGGATGGAGAAGGTTTTGGATTTAAAATTCATTTTTAATTTCAGAAATACAAGGAAGCTTCAAAAATACTTAGAAAACAGCGAATAAAGTCAAAAAATTCTAGAACAATTCACAAAAATCACAAGAGATGTTTTAGACTTAGGAAAAATATTTCCAACTTAAATTTGGTATTTTAATTTTTTTCATAAATACTTTTTAGCTTTCAAGTTGATTTTTAAATTCTAGAAAATTCTAAAAAATTACTATAAATCAACGAGAACTTAGGAAAAGCAAACAATAAACTCTTTTTGGCTTAGATAAAATACTTAAAGTAAGTTTTATTACTTTAGGCTTTGAAATACAATTTCGGATAAATCCAAATAAATTCTGGAAAATCCAATAAAATACAAATAAAATTTTTAGGATGTTACAGTTGTGAATCATCTGTAATGACCCTTTGTGTCATAGTGGACATTCTTGCCATCCCATATGTTTAGTGAAACAGTCTTGAAAATGAAAACTACACCTATTACGGCTGCATCCATGCATGCTGATGACCGTGAGCGTGGTTATTTACATAATTTTTAACACTCTACAGAGATTGCACAGCTTTACCGATAAGAGGTAATCAATTATATTATCGGCAACTACATGCTTCCTTTGGCATGTGACGAAAGTTGATCATATAGCATTTAAATCATCTAGTCCTAACCTTGCACCAACCTGATGAATGGACAATCCCTCATTTCAGCATGTCCGTCCCCCAAGTGAGTTAACTAACAGACCCTCACTTAGGCATGTCTTTTCCCTATGTGAGCATTCACTATTGTATTAGCATGGTTTGGTCCCATCACTGTGATCCTAGAGGTTACAATAGTGAGGGTATTAAAATTTTCAAGGAGGTTCAATGCATACGAGCGGTTGTAACTACCATTACCCACAATATAGTAGTTTCAATGGAACATACATGCATGTATAATAGATTTTGCAAAGAATATACAATAATTGAAATATTGGGATCAACATAGTCAAATGGGGTACTTGCTTGATTAAATTACTATGATCATGATTTTACTCAAGACCTTCTCAGTCAATACTCTCGAAACTATTGGTCTTCATCCTTGTCTCGATCCTGATCGAGTTGGTGCTCCTTCAAGACTTCGACTTCTAATTACGCGATAAGCAATCAAAAGAACATTCCTCTTCTTAACTCTAAGAGGGCTAGCAATAGCTGATCGCAGAGTACCTCGTCTTGGTGTGAATTATCTTTTCTCGATTGGTACCACTGTGGTACTTGGTCGCTCTGACTACCGACTACCGATCATGGCACTTTGACTGCACACGTCTTCGACTACGCTGATCCTACCGCAACTCTGGTCGTACCGCTCTCATAGAGCTGGTACTACCTGTCTTTGACCACACAAGTCTTGTAGATACTGACTAGTCACTACAACTTACAACGAATCTACTATATCTCATGACCAATTTACTATACGTATGACCGATCTACTATAGTCAAGAGTACGAGTCTAGCTGTGGTCAAAGATTTTGGCACAAGCTGTGGTACTCTGGTTGTGGTTGAAGATCTCAACTATGGTAGCGATCGAAGATCTCGGACATGCTGCAGTCGAAGATTTCAACACAACAACAGTCAAAGATATTGACTCTGGCAGCGATTGAAGATCTTAGACCTATTGCAGTCGAAGATTTCAACACAGCAGTGGTCAAAGATCTTAACTCTGGCAGTGATCGAAGATCTTGACTATGACAGTGGTCAAAGATCACAAACCAGCTGTTGTCAAATATTTCAACATAGCAGTGGTCGAAGATTTCGACGCCCGACTGAGGTCAAAAATCTTGACACAGTAGCGGTCGAAGATCTCGACAAAGTGGTATTCAAAGATTTTGATGCTTGGTTGCAGTCAAAAAACTTGACAAGGCAGTAGTCGAAGAGTTAGACTACGACTACGGTTTAAGAGTTCGACAACGACAATGGTCTAAGATCTCGACACAGCAACGGTCAAAGATTTCAACAATGGCAGCGGTCGAATGTCTTGACACATCAGCGATTGAAGGTTTTGACACGTCAGCAGTTGAAGATCTCGACTCATCAGTGATTGAAGGTTTTGACATGTCACCAGTCGAAGATCCCGACTTTGGCTGTGGTCAAAGATCTCAATACCTGCTGCCAGATTTTGATTTTGACTGCTACGTTCTCTTCTCAACTTTGACTACTACTGTTCCCTTTTTAAGTTCAACTACTTTAGTTCTCTTTTTGACTTAATTTAGTTCTCTTTTTGACTTTGATTACTTTAGTTCCCATTTTGGCTTTGATTACTCTACAAGGGAAGAGGAGCTCACCAAAGACGATGATGACTCACGAGAAGGAGTGAAAGATGCTAGCATCAGAGTCCTCGTTGGTGACGAAGGGGTCGACGACGGCAATGATGTCTGGCACAAGAGAAGCTACAAAAGGGTGCGCATGAGCTTGCTTGCATGCATGCGAAGGTATGGGTGAAAGGAATGATGTACAGCTCACTTGAGAGAGAAAATTTTACGGCAGCGTCCTAGTTGGAGATGTAGAAGAAGGCCTAGCTTGAGTCATCCACTGCATGAAAGGTCAATCAAATGAGTAGGGTGCTTAAGGAAGAGGCTTTATAGGAATGAAAAAGCTGAGGGCTGAGCGCGAGTTCTCGCAAGCACAATCGAGCAGCGCGATCAAAAACTCACCGTGGAACACGAGGCGTGGACGGGGACAAGGAGGAAGATATGCATCACGTTTGAGATGATGGGTAGGCGGGGTTGGCAGTCATAGAGGAAAAACTATGGGCACGACGTCAAAAGTTGGGGGTAGCACGAGCCATGACCACGTGGAGCTGGCGCAGGCACGTGAGGTGGAAGACAAACCCTATCAGTGGGCCCGGCATGTTAGCGAGCGCAGAGAGGTGACCTGATGGATTTGTTGGTTATAAACTTAATGTGTAAAGGGTTGAGGAGTCATGTGTTCGAGTATTCAGTAGCTGGTCAAAGCTCTTGGGCAAGATCAAACTAGTCGAAGCTTTTGAGGGCCATTTGAGCAATGATGATGCGAAGTTGGGCCCAAGGCCAGGATGCACAGAGGAAAGGTATTGCATTGGGCATGGGCTGTTAGCAGAGAGGAGAAATGATGGGCATGGTAAAAACAATGAGCATGGCGTCAAAAACCAGTGGCCTATGCTCATGCAGGTTGGAGGTCTAAGAAGGTAGATTAAGCCATAAAAATAATAAAAGACCTTATTGATTAACAAAAATAATTTGACTAATAGATCAATAACATTTAACTACAAGTACGGAAGTTTAAATTAAAATCCACCTTGTGTAAATAACATTAAAGGAAAAATAACTAACCTTCATGTCTCTGTCACTTAAAATACAATTTAAATTCAAGCATACCTAGTTAATGAATCAGAAGAATCAAAAAATAATCTATATGCCCCTATCCTTTATCTCAAGTCCAAGCATTACTAGAAGGCACATAAAATGACGTCATTTCATGTAAATAACAACCTTAATAAAAGAGCCACGATAAAACACAATGATGCCTAAAATAATAACCACCATATCTCACGTCATCAATTCATGAACTGGTTATCATCAATTCGTGTGAGTAGTCAACGACCCACGTGTACTGTACGCACAGGCATTGAATAGTGCTACCGTATACGCATATACATATATACATATGCACATACAGATATACACATATACATATATACATACACACATATACACATATACATATACAAACATATATATACATATAATATACATATACACATATACATATATATACATACACATATATGCATATATACATAACATATCTATATATACATACATATATATGTCTATGTCTATGTATATGTGTGTGTATATATATATATATATATATGTATATATATAGACATAAATGTATGTATGTATACATATGTGTGTGTATACGTGTATATACACACACACATATACACGTATACGTATATACATATATATACATATATATACATATAGCACCATGATTTCGAATGCATCAATTTCATCTAAATTCGGGTATATTTTTTGAAAATATCAATTTTATGGTATATACTCATCTATAATAATTCAAATGAAATGTATAAGATTGAAAAACTATACCCAAATTCAAAGTTTTGAACGAATTTAGATCACATACTTTGCTGATTTATATATATAATTTGCTGATTTATATATATAATTAGCTTATACTTACAATCAAACTATCATAAAAAAGGCAACTACAATTCGAAATTTAGTTCAAACTTATTTGAACTAGTTAGTAAACTAGTTAAACTTGACATCCAAGAAATTTTAAAATTTTTTGCACACGATACATACCTATTTTAGACTATGGTGCCCGGGCACCAAGGAACACTCATTATTTTTACTATACACACACACGCACACACATATATAGGAAGCCTCTTTTCTACTCCCGGGTGTAATTACACCCTATGTCGTATCTCGCATAACGGAGAGTATGTACGTGTAGTATACAAGTATTTAAGACCATCTAGGTGGTATGAACAATTTTTCAGATGTGGTATGTACATTTTTTTGACATACTCCTTTTTATGTGCGTATATAAAGATATTTACAAAATACACTAAAAACTATGGATTCCCTTGCAATTTTTTTGTGTGATTCACATTGGAGTATCTTATAATCAGTATACGAGTATACCTAAAGTGATAAAGGAGTTTTTCAAGTTTGTTTAAGTGGTATATTAGAGGTGGGTGTAATTGCACCTAAGAGTAAAAAAGGTATTTTTCCTCCACACACACATATATATATATGCGAGCTGTCCTATTAGAATCAACGCTCTACATCAAAGCTGGCAATACCTAAAGATTTTTTTGCCCTTATCGGGCGGTCTGTGTCCTATATGAGAACATGATCAAATCACTTACGCAACCTGTTCACTGTTATTTTTCTCGGATCACAATGATATGTTTGAATTCTGAAAGGCAAATTTACTCCTAAACGGTAATCCGCCACCATGCAAGCTATTGAGGAACCGTCGCTGGCAACCAGTCCGATCGATTCCTCTGCTATGCAAAGCCAGCTCAATCATAGAAGACAGAAATAGTAGATTGAAAACTCAGAGGGATAGAGAGAACTCTTGGTCTTTCTTTATTGCTTTCTTTTTTGATTCCGTATATAAAACAGCCAACAGTACTCCCCCTTGGGCACTCATCCGACACGTTCATGCCTTATCAAAACTCCATAAAAATCCAGTGGGAAAAATTTAGAGAAAGAGTACATGATACATATTATGCTGCGTTGCACGAATTGCCTCATCAAAAACCTTGGCCGAGAAACTTCAGGAAAACTCGTCAAGGGAAAATGAGTACAATCCACCCAATTTTATTTAATCTTCAGGATTTATTCTTTGGGTACTCGATCTTCATGATAAAGTTTTAATAACGAGCTTGAGAAAAATCTCCCCCTGAATTCTGCACTTCTCTAAGTCTCATCATTCCAATTCCTCGTACGCATCTTTCAAAACTAGATGCTGGGAGTGACTTAGTGGATAAATCTATAAGATTTTCACATGACTTAGTATGCAATACCTTAATTTTGTCCATCTTTTGCAATTCATGAGCATAGAAGAACTTGGGGTTGATATGCTTTGTGAGATGACCCTTCACGTAGCCCGTCTGCACTTGTGCAACACAAACTGCATTATTTTCATAGATAATTGTGGGAGCTTGCATAATATTCATCCCACATGACTACTGGATGTGGTGAATCATTTGTCGAAGCCAAGCACATTGTCGTGCAACTTCATACAGTGCTATGATTTCTGAGTGGTTCGTCGAAGTTGTTATAAAGCTTTGCTTAGACGATTTCCATGAAATTGCAGTTCCACCACATAGAAATACATAGCTTGTTTGTGACCTTGCGGTATGTGGGTTCGATAAGTACCCAACATCTGCATAGTTAGTCATATTTAGATCTTGATTCTTTCTGTAGAATAACCCAAGGTCTTTACTTCCTTGGAGGTATCGGAAGATGTCCTTTATTCCTTGCCAATGCCTTTTGGTGGGTTCTACACTATGCCTTGCCAATAGGTTCACAACAAATGAAATGTTTGGTCTAGTGTAGTTCGCTAAATACATAAGTGCTCCTACTTCACTGAAGTATGGGAATTCCGATCCTAGGACTTCATCCCCCTCTTCCCTAGGTCGGTATGGATCTTTTTCTTGCTGTGAAGATCTCCCAATCATCGGTACTTTTGATGGGTATGCCTTCTCAAAGCCAAACCTTTCTAGCACCTTCTGAGCATAGGCTGACTAATGTACTAATATTCCTTCAAGGACATGCTTGAGCTGTAGGCCTAAGCAGTATTTGGTTTTACCCAAATCTTTCATTTCAAATTCTGACTCCAAGTAAGAACTTGCTTCTTTTATGTCTTTACATAATCTACATATACTGAGTTATACAAAATCCATTCTGGGATCATTGTATAAATACACAAGGACAATCTTCGTTGTTTGTGTAGCCTTTCTTGCATAGAAAGTCACTTAAGTGATTAGACCACATCCTACTTGATTGCTTGAGTCCATACAGTGATTTCCGGAGTTTCACACTGTACATATTTCTATTTGTTCTGTCTTGATTCGGGACAGGGATACTTTTAGGTACCTTTATATAAATTTCTGAACCTAAGTTTCCATAAAGGTATGCAGTTACCATATCCATCAATTTCATTTCTAAATTCAGGTTTACTACCATTGAGATTAAATATATTAAGGTGATTCCACTCATGACTGGGGAGTAGGTTTCTTCATATTCAACTCCTGGACGTTGAGTGAAACCTTGTGCAACAAGCCTTGCTTTATATCTTACAACTTCATTTCTTTCATTTCTCTTTCGAACAAATACCCACTTGTGACCTATAGGGTGCACATGGGGAGGTGTGTGGCTTACGGGCCTAAACACCTATCTTTTATTCAAAGATAATAATTTAGTTTCTATTGCATTCTTCCAATCTTCCCAATCTGATTTTTCTTACATTCAGTGAGCGATGCAGGCTCTGGATCAAGATCAATAATTGTGGCAATTTTCTTTGCAAAGTAGATATCAACATTGGTTGTTGTCCTATTCATGGACTCTCTCGTGTGCACATAATTTATAGCTATTTCATCATGAGTTGCTTCTTCTTGTGTTTCTACTTGCTCATCGCTTCTTCCAATTGCGGTGGCAAGTCCCTTTAGTTTTTCAGCTCCGATCTGTGTGCACACATCCATGCTGATTTCTCCTTCCTTGGGGATGTTCAGATCCGGTATGCCCTTTTCTGAAGGTGTCATACTGGTACCAGATCTCAACTGGCTCCCCTTCTGTTTCTAGGGAATTTCAGTGATCAGTTGTATCAAGTCCTTATCCTTCTTCACCAGGTGTCCCTGGTTACTTAGGATTCGAGAAACCGGAGTTCTCGTCCTTTTATTCTAAGGCCTCTAGACGGGATTAGGGATACCTTCAACTTTCTTTGGTATTTCAACCCTCTCTGGTGCATTGCATGCAGGCACATGTGACTTGGTCACGCTCTTCAAATCACTAAAGTGGTCAGGTAGTTAATTTGCTAATGCTTGCAAATCAATGATCTTCTGGACTTCTCTATTTACTCCTCTAGTGCGCAGGTCATATGCATGGATTCCCATGGCTTGCCACATAATTTCCCGGTATTTTGCATCAAGGGGTTGATTTCCTCCCCCTAATGTTGGGAAATTATCCTTATCAAATATGCAATAAGTGAAACGGACAGTATGCAAATCTACTATCATGGGTTCTAAATACCTAATTATGGATGTTGTCTCATAACCAACGTATATCCCAGTCTTTCGGAGAGGACCCATTGCAGCACGCTGTGGAGAGGGTGTAGGTACATAAACCTTGCATCCAAACCTCTGGAGATGAGGAATTTTTTATGCTGATCCTTGCACTAGTTACATAGGTGAATGGATGTTGTAGGCCGATGGTCTAAAGTTGATGAGAGTTGTTGCTTGCAGGATTGCGTGTCCCCAACATATAGCCGGTAAATTACAATTCTGCAAAAGTGGTCAGGCAATAAATTTAATTCTCTTAATTAATGCCTCTGCTAGTCCATTCTAGGTGTGGACATGAGGTATAGAATGCTCAACTATAATTCCCATTGCCATGCAATAATCATCAAATACCTTTGAAGTAAATTCCCCGGCGTTGTCCATTCTGATGGACTTTATGTGATGGTCAGGGAAAATATTTCTAATGCGAATTATCTATGAGATCAGCTTTGCGAAAGCATGGTTTCTCGTAGACAAAAAACATATGTGCGACCATTTCGAGGAAGCATTGATGAGCATCATGAAATATTTAAATGGCCCTGAAAATGGCTATATGGGACCGCAAATGTGTCCTTGGATGCGTTCCAGGAATGCAGACACTTCATCCTTTACTTTCAGAATAGAAGGTCTAGTACTTAATTTCCCGGTGGCACATGTAGGGCACACAAAATCTCTAGGATTCAGGAAATTCTTTACATTAATATTATGCCCCAGTGAATTATTAATTATATTTCTTATCATCCTAAGACCTGGGTGGCCTAATATGTCATGCCAAAGACAGAAAAATTCAGAGCTTCTAAATACTATTTTCAGGGCAGTATAGACTGCAGGTGCCTTGATGTTGGTATAGTATAGCCTAGTTTCTAATGAAGGAAGTTTTTCTAATACACTTTTTCCATTTGCTTCGTGCTTCGTAATGAGTAAGTATTCCTTACCGTACTCTTCTTTAGTCCCAACGTGGAAACCGTTAGCATGAAAATCCTTAAAACTTAGGAGAGTTCTAGTCAGTTCTGGGTACAATAAGTCTTCTTGAATGACCAAAGTTGTTCCCATTTGGAGTATAATTGTGGCTCTTTCTGAACCTATTATACAAGCATCGCTACCGGCGATTGTTGTAAGGTTGCCAGCATTCTTACCAATCGACTGAAAATACTTTGTCTCCCTTAAGATGGTATTCGTTGTGTCGCTGTCGGCTAAGTACACTTCCTCCATAGGGCGCCACACGTGTTCTAATATAAGGTATTTTATTATTATGCATTAGAAGGCAATCAACACATAAATAAAATACTTCAATATCAGAACATGTCATGCTGTTATAAACTGAATAAATGAATGAATTATTCAGTATCATCCAACCATCACAAAAAGTTGTTTGAGTACCATCCATGCTAATTCTAACTTATTCTTCCACACTAAAGTAAATTACAATTAAAGTCTAAATGCATTCTATGCATTAGACTAAATCTACTAAGAAGTCAAAGACTTCGGCTGTTATTTTCTCGGGGGTGATATGCTCTTCAAGAGAAATCAAGGCGGTGGCAGCTGCAATATCAAAAGTGGGTGCTGCTGCTAGAATGGTTTCAACTCCATCAGCGCAAGCAGCTGCTTAGAACTCTCCCCCTCAATAGATGCAAAGTAGTTTTCATGCTGCCCTTTACCATCCTTCTTCTTCTGGGCTTGGAAGGCATCGATGACATGCTGCGGCTCCTTACAGATCCGTGATCAGTGCCCTTACTTGCCACACTTGCAGCAAGATTGGTCTTGCTGACCATAGGGCTTGCCATCTTGCTTTGGCTTGCTTTCCTTATTCTCACGTGTAGCATCTGACTTGCCTTTCTAGGCTGCGCCCTTACCCTTCATTCCCCTTTTCTTCATCATGGGCTTTCGCACCTTGTAGCTCCCGATGTTGGCTTCACGGCCAACGGAGCTCCCAGGTGGCTGAGTGACATAGTTCTTGCAGAGGACTTCATCCTGAGCCTCTGCATCCTACATCATATCGATCAATTCAACATACTCCTTGTAGCCGTCTTGACGATAATTGCGTGTAGACTGAATTGTAGTGGGGTGGAAGGTGGATAGGGTCTTCTCAATCTTCTGCTCATCTATGATCTACTTGCCATAAAGTTGAAGATTAGTACAAATTATGTGCAGAGCAGAATTGTACTCCTCAATCGTTTTGAAGTCGGCAAACCTCAGTCGGATCCATTCTTGCTCTGCCTGAGGAAGAATGGTGTACTTTAGCCTCTCGAACCACTTCTTAATTGCAATCCATAATGCTAGCTCACTCTTCTCAGGCATGTACTCATTCTTGAGAGTAAGATCGAGATGGTGCCTAAGGAAGTGAAGTGGCTGATCATTTTCCTCAGGGGTGGGTTGGGCATCCTGCGGTGCACCAATCCCATTGGCAGCGCAAAGCTTCTTGGCTCTAAGTACTATCTCAACATCAGAAGCCCAAGTCAAGAAGTTTTGGCCATGCTGGGCTAGCACCTCAAACTCCCGGTTCGTGATGCTTGTCATCTACATATGCATGTAAGGAATGCATAATTTTACTGCCGGTCAACATGCATGAAATAAATTTACTGCAGGTAAATAAATTGGATAATGGTATAAAAAATTCTCATAATATTCCAAAATTTTCTATGCATTTTCTATAAATTTTACGGTTAATTTCGGTGATTAAAGGCAATTTTTTAAAATAATTACGATTAATCAAAATAGTAAATAAATACAGAAAACATAGAAAATAATAATGACTAAAATAAACATGCTTCAAATGCTAAAAATAATTCAAAATTTGAATTCCTGAGGTCCTTTTGTGCTGGAATATGAATTTTCAGTGAATTTTGCAATTTTCGAGGGCCTATACGCAAATTTTCAATTCAGAGAAAATTTTTGTCTAATTTTCAATTCAGAGAAAATTCCGCAAAATTCGGGACCCATCTAAAAAAATATGAGGGCCCTTTTGCAATTTTCAAAACTTGGGGGCCCTTTTGCAATTTTGTCGACCCTCTCCGGGCTGGGCTTCCGAC
This sequence comes from Dendrocalamus sinicus, assembly GCA_036346575.1. NCBI lineage: Eukaryota > Viridiplantae > Streptophyta > Magnoliopsida > Poales > Poaceae > Dendrocalamus > Dendrocalamus sinicus. The sequence goes on from CM070663.1 coordinate 8,502,912, forward strand.
CCATCTTCTCCCAACCTAATTGACCCGCCTCCCAACCTTCTCCTACCGATTGGCCCAACACTGTAGTCGGCCCAAATAAAAACCCGGTGGTTAGGGTTTGCCCTAGCCACCTCACCATTCGGCGGCGACGCTCTCGGGTGCGAGCGAGCACCGGAGGCTTTGGTAGTGGGGCCTGAAGGTGGCGGCTGGCGGAGCTGAGCCCAGCGGCGGTGGTGAGTGCAGACCAGTGGGCAGCCATGGTGGACGACGCAGGTGGTGACCACGCGAGCGGGATTCGGCCGGGGGCCGGGCAGTGAGCGATGGTGGCTTCAAGCACTAGCAGCTGGATGCGCGCGGTGGTTTCGCCTCATCGTACTACAAGGCAGAGTTGAGCATAGCCTAAGCGGTTGTCACGACGAGGGAGCCGAGCAGCTATGGTAGGCGCGGCCTACGAGCGCGGTGGCGGCTTTGGGCTGCCGGGCACAAACGCCGGCTTGCATAGCCAGCGACGGCGGGTGGCCATGCGGGGCCTGGGAGCCAAAGCGGTGGTTGGTCAACCGTACAGGGCCGTGCGGGGCTGACGCGTGGCGCGGAAAAACCGCAGCGGCACCGAGCAGAGCGACAGGTGGCCTCGGCTTTGGGCTGGGCGCTTTCGGACCGATGCTCGGGCGACGGCGACTCTTCGGTGGCCCAGGCGGTGGCTTTGGGGCTGGCGCGTGAGGGGAGGATGGCGGCCGGATTTACGCACGGCGGCCGTACGGGTCCCGCTGTGCACAGGTTTCCCCCTCTCTTTTTCTTTTTTTGATCTACAGCGCAATCAACATCTACTCTTTCATGTAATCTACCGATCGACATTGTGCCAACGACTTCAAGTCTGCTCACGATATATTAGAGCGGATTTGCACCGTAGAAAAATTAATCTAAAAAGCAAAATCTGCGAAATTTAGAGCGATCTAGATATAGACAATTCAATCTACTAATGCTTCGATGATTACCTTTCAATTCATCGGAGCGATTCATGCTGATAACATGTTGAGAAACCATCGTTGGTGACCAGTCTGATCGATTTCTGTACTATGCAAAACCATATCAATCACAGAAGACAGAAATAGTAGATTAAGAACTCAGAGAGATAGAGAGAACTCCTGGTCTTTCTTTATTGCTTTCTTTTCTGATTCCGTATATAAAACAGCCAACAGTACTCTCTGTTTATAGCCTAGTGGTGAGGTGCCCACCATGGACCAAGGCTTCAAGCTTAGGCCTAGGTTTCTTAACACAAACATACGGGAAATAAATACATTCGACAGTTTCATCTATAGCTACCAATTAGGCAACTAGACAGGGGCAACTGCTGGTTGTATCTTGTGATAAAGCACAATAATAGTGGAGCAATCGAACTGTAATTAGCCCCATGTTTAGCAAGGAAAAGGAAATTGGAGGGGGAAATGGGATTACCTTGGACATCACTAATCTCACAAGCCATACAAGGTGATTACCTTGGACATCACTAATCTCACAAGCCATACAAGGAACTCTTGGAAAAATGTCGAAAAATCATGGGAAATTGTTGAAAATGTTGCATTGGTTGTAACTGCAATAGCCCTATGTTTAGCAAGGAAAAGGAAATTGGAGGGGAAATGTGATTACCTTGGACATCACTAATCTCACAAGCCATACAAGGTGATTAATTAGTTTGTTGGGTTTAAAACCCAAAGAATATGCAAGAGGATATACCCTGCAGAGGGGGATGGATCCAACGGCAATGCTATGCGTATGGGGAATTCTTGATATGAAGTGACATATGGATCATAGCAATTTGCACTAATCATAATTAACAACAAGTGCATTCTTAGTATAGAATAAGTACTAGACTCTACAGACAATGCCCAAGAATTCACGAAATGTTCAGCTGATAGAAGCAAATCTGCACCTTTTTTTTCTGTAAAGCAAAAGAAAGTTGACCATCCTTGCAAACAAGACAAAGCAAGACACGCAAACAAGAATATTGTTGGTAGTACAACAGAAAGGGAAGAAACATTTTTGTTCTTGAGTTGTGCATGTGAGTTGCTTCAGAAATTTCCCTGAATGCTTGTGACTGAGCATGTCTGAAATGATAGTTTGTAGAGGAATGCAATGTTCATGTCATATAGCAGTATCATGTTTACTGGAAGCGGTAGTAGATTACTAAAAGTAGCAGTATTAGGTGAACTGAGTCACATGAGCAGTGTCAAATTGAGTTCACGTGAGGCTGAAGTCAATTTGAGCAGTGTTTTTTCAGGTGAACTGTGTCCACAAAAATGCTTTCACTTGATGGGTTTTTCTGAAAAGCATAAGGGGTTTTCTGTAAAAGTGTTTAAGTGGGGATAGAGTTCCCACTCACCTCCATCCGACCATACAATCTAGATCGGACGGTCTATGTCGCCATTTCCACTAAAATAGCTATTAGCACTATACATGTGTATATAGATACATATGTATATGTGTACGTATATGTGTGTATGTGTATATACCAAAGCTGACCATCCTTGCAAACAAGACAAAACAAGACAGCCAAACAAGAAAATTGTTGGTAGTACAACAGGAAGGGAAGACACATTTTTGAAACAAGAAAAGGGAAGAAATATTAGAATCATGGCAAGTTCTACAGGCAAAAGGAAGTTGTTGGGCTGCTAGCTATTACTGCAATTTATTTGTTGCGTAAAGCTACGCTATGAATGAGGCCGGGCTGCTAACTTTGCTCAGGTCTTTTTTGTAAACTGTTTTCATATGAATTAAGCTCGTCGTCGTAGGGATGTGAATGCTCATCTCTGAAGGAAAGCAATCATGCACATAGAGCACATTTGTTTTGGGTAGTATAAGCATTATTAGTTAGCCTTTTGCTCAAGTACAACTATCGCACTAAAATCGTACGAAATATAATGGCAATGTGTAATTAAAAATGCCTTTCTGACAAAAGCTGTACTAGTCTTGACAGGCAATACAGTGTTTTCCGACAGTGTTATAAACACGTCACCAAAAAATTAAAATCACTGACGTTTTGCAGCGGCCCGTCAAAACAATTCTAAACCATCACGAGAGATCCTTAATGGTAGTGGCATACATAAGTGGAGTACTAGCAGCTAGTCCATCTATATCATCTTGTATGCTTGTGTGCTAGCTAGTTCCGGGTATAGATCGGGGGTACCCTACCATACGAATGCATGCAGATGCAGTACATGTTGAGCTCTCTGATTAACATGCCCAGCTTTTATTGGCAGACACGTACGTTAGTCTTACGTACGTACATGCCCATGTAATGCATGCAAACAATGGATGTACGCACTAGATGGACGTGTATGCCAGGGAGCGGGTGCATGCAGCCATCTTACGTTGCGAGACCCGGCCGTGTAAATTTACGATCTTTGCGGCAATGTTTTTTTACCATTCTGTTGTGGCAAGTAATACAATACCACTGATAAACATCTTGATTTTCTCCGCACGTGTGAATCTAGTTCTAGCTACACCACTGCCTGCACAGGCGCCCTGGGCGGCACAACTCGTCATCGCTCGTACCATAGTCGTGATCGTTTGTAAGGTCCTGAACCTTGATCCTGCCGCACTTTGCTCGCAGCTCCAGATCCAGTTATCTCCCAGAGCAGGAAGTTCCAAGGTGTGGAGCTGCTCCAGGAGAGGGCAGATCTCGAGGATGCATGGCGAACAACGTCGCATCCATGAGGATGAATGCGTGGACTTTCCCTCAGCTTGCAAATACCGATGCTTGAGTCGAGTGACAGCGTCTCTCAAGAGGATGATTTCCAAGGGCACCACCACAGATATATGTGTGGAAACAGCTATTTTATTGTGAGGTGATTGCATGTGGAAGAATAACGATCCGAGATCCATATTATGTGCAAATCGTGTACCACCAAATAGTCTTCCGAAAAAGGATATACGCCTATTTTAAAATTGGACATTTTCGTATGCTATGAATGCTTCCTAATCCGCCTCCTGATTTACAGAAACTTTTTAGGCACTGTTAAGCATGATTTCGCTGGATATGTTGCCCATTTTAATTTACATATTTGCAAATATATGCAATTTCGCAACAAATGCAGACCCATCTGCTGCGTAGGTGCGATCTCATTGCTTGTTCTACTCGTCCTTATATATTTAAGGTGAGATAAAATAGTAATTAAGATCATAATATGTAGAGCAACATTAAGCATAGTTGCTTACAAATTACATGAATCATAAATGCCAAAATAAAACATACATGGCTTAATTTCCCTGACACAAGTTGGAAAAATGCATTCTGGGCAACAAGAATACCAAAACCAATCGGCCGAAGTGGCAGTGCTCGTTCACTTTAGTATGGCTTTGAAGAGAGGGATTGCGACATACAGGTCATTTTGCACTTTGAGCGTCACAGGTAGCTCCGCCTCAATCGCATCCAGATCCATAGAGCACTCGCCTTCCTTCATCTGCACCTTATCGAGCCAATTCTTTACATCCTCTAGGTCCCGCCCGCTCAGCTTCCCGCCGTTGCTCGTAGCCTCAAGGCGGCGGAGGCTGGCCAACGCCTCTCTATTGCCATCGGTGGCTTCTTCGTACAACTGAAGGCACCCGTTTCGTCGACCAATCATCGGGTCTTTGCCCGTGCTGTTGGCGTGGCGCATCTCTCTTACCGAGGCTTGGAGCCGACCAACCAGGATGGCGGTGGCAGCGTGGGCAAGCTTGACATCGCTACCGTAGAAGGAGTCTGCATGTGGGAGGAGAGACTTATAGCAGTGGTTCGAAAATACCTCCCCCACGGTGTTGCAGCGAGCACGAAGGAACTCGCGCGCGGCGGATGGCTGCTTGGAATCCATGGCCCGATGGTGCCTTTGTGTTGGTAGCTGCACTCGTGGATGTGGTGAAGGTGGCGTGAGGATAACCACAAGGAGGAAAACAGCCATGATCTCTGTGACTCGGCCGGTGCGGGCACCGCAATTGAAATGGATGGATTTAGTCATGCTCCACATCTTTACGCCAAGGGAGGTGTTGGATTTTGAGCGATTTATATAGAGCAGGTTCTTCTATTCTAGGCACACAACATGTGCTATTAATAGCAGAAACCTCCTTCAGGGAGGTTCATTGACCATCCTCCCATGGTTGTACTGCAATCACGGAATGCATGTAGTCCATAGCTGTTTCCTTTCCATCCACAGTCCTTCACTGTAGTATTTTGGTAGCATCATAGATACAATGTACCACCCCCCTCTTTTTAAAATTATTTGGCACTTTCTTGGAAAAATGTCGGAGAATCATGGGAAATTGTTGAAAATGCTGCATTGGTTGTAACTGCAATAGCCCTATGTTTAGCAAGGAAAAGGATATTGGAGGGGGAAATGTGATTACCTTGGACATCACTAATCTCACAAGCCACAAGCTGATTAATTAGTTAGTTGGGCTTAAAACCCGAAGAATATGCAGGAAGATATACCCTGTAGAGAGGGATGGATCCAAAGGCAATGCTATGCGTACGGGGAATTCTTATTATGAAGTGACATATGGATCATACCGATTTGCACTAGTCATAATTAACAACAAGTGCATTCTCAGTATAGAAGAAGTACTAGACTCTATAGACAATGGCCAAGAATTCACGAAATGTTTAGCTGACAGAAGTAAATCTGCACCTTTTTTCTGTAAAGTAAAAGAAAGCTGACCATCCTTGCAAACAAGACAAAACAAGACAGGTAAACAAGAAAATTGTTGCTAGTACAACAGGAAGGGAAGAAACATTTTTGAAACAAGAAAAGGGAAGAAATATTATAATCATGGCAAGTTCTGCAGGCAAAAGGAAGTTGTTGGGCTGCTAGCTAGTACTGCAATTTATTTGTTGCATAAAGCTACGCTATGAATGAGGCCGGGCTGCTAACTTTGCTCAGGTCTTTTTTATAAACTGTTTTCATATGAATTAAGCTCGTTGTCCTAGTGATGTGTATGCTCATCTCTGAAGGAAAGCAATCATGCACAGAGAGCACATTTGTTTTGGGTAGTTTAAGCATTATTAGTTAGCCTTTTGCTCAAGTACAACTATCGCACTAAAATCGTACGGAATACAATGGCAATGTGTAATTAAAAATGCCTTTCTGACAAAAGCTGTACTAGTCTTGACAGGCAATACAGTGTTTTCCGACAGTGTTATAAACACGTCACCAAAAAATTAAAATCACTGACGTTTTGCTGTGGCCCGTCAAAAAAATTCTAAACCATCACGAGAGATCCTTAGTGGTAGTGGCGTACATAAGTGGAGTACTAGCAGCTAGTCCGTCTATATCATCTTGTATGCTTGTGTGCTAGCTAGTTCCGGGAATAGATCGGGGGTACCCTACCATACGAATGCATGCAGATGCGGTACATGTTGAGCTCGTGATTAACATGCCCGTGTTTTATTGGCGACACGACGTTAGTCTTACGACGTACATGCCCATGTAATGCATGCAAACAATGGATGTACGCACTAGATGGACGTGTATGCCGGGAGCGGTGCATGCAGCCATCTTACATTGCGCACCCAGCAGCCGTGTAAATTTACGATCTTTGCGGCAATGTTTTTACCATTCTGTTGTGGCAAGTAATACAATACCACCGATAAACATCTTGATTTTCTCCGCGCGTGTGAATCTAGTTCTAGCTACACCACGCTGCACAGCGCTCAGGCGGCACAACTCGTCATCGCCGTACCATAGTCGTGATCGTTTGTAAGGTCCCGAACCTTGATCTGCCGCACTTTGCTCGCAGCTCCAGATCCATTATCTCCCGAGCAGAAGTTCCAAGGTGTGGAGCTGCTCCAGGAGAGGGCAGATCTCGAGGATGCATGGCGAACAACGTCGCATCCATGAGGATGAATGCGTGGACTTTCCCTCAGCTTGCAAATACCGATGCTTGAGTCGAGTGACAACGTCTCTCAAGAGGATGATTTCCAAGGGCACCACCACAGATATATGTGTGGAAACAGCTATTTTATTGTGAGGTGATTGCATGTGGAAGAATAACGATCCAGAGATCCATATTATGTGCAAATACGTGTACCACCAAACAGTCTTCCGAAAAAGGATATACGCCTATTTTAAAATTGGACATTTTCGTATGCTATGAATGCTTCCTAATCCGCCTCCTGATTTATAGAAAATTTTTAGGCACTGTTAAGCATGATTTCGCTGGATATGTTGACCATTTTAATTTACATATTTGCAAATATATGCGAATTTCGGCAACAAACAGACCCATCTGCTGCGTAGGTGCGATCTCATTGCTTGTTCTACTCGTCCTTATATATTTAAGGTGAGATAAAATAGTAATTAAGATCATAATATGTAGAGCAACATTAAGCATAGTTGCTTACAAATTACATGAATCATAAATGCCAAAATAAAACATACATGGCTTAATTTCCCTGACACAAGTTGGAAAAATGCATTCTGGGCAACAAGAATACCAAAACCAATCGGCCGAAGTGGCAGTGCTCGTTCACTTTAGTATGGCTTTGAAGAGAGGGATTGCGACATACAGGTCATTTTGCACTTTGAGCGTCACAGGTAGCTCCGCCTCAATCGCATCCAGATCCATAGAGCACTCGCCTTCCTTCATCTGCACCTTATCGAGCCAATTCTTTACATCCTCTAGGTCCCGCCGCTCGGCTTCCGCCGTTGCTCGTAGCCTCAAGGCGGCGGAGGCTGGCCAACGCCTCTCTATTGCCATCGGTGGCTTCTTCGTACAACTGAAGGCACCCGTTTCGTCGACCAATCATCGGGTCTTTGCCCGTGCTGTTGGCGTGGCGCATCTCTCTTATCGAGGCTTGGAGCCGCCAACCAGATGGCGGTGGCAGCGTGGGCAAGCTTGACATCGCTACCGTAGAAGGAGTGCGCATGTGGGAGGAGAGACTTATAGCGGTGGTTCAAAATACCTCCCCACGGTGTTGCAGCGAGCACGAAGGAACTCCGCGGCGGCGGATGGCTGCTTGGAATCCGCAACTGATGGTGCCTTTGTGTTGGTAGCTGCACTCGTGGATGTGGTGAAGGTGGCAGCGAGGATAACCACAAGGAGGAAAACAGCCATGATCTCTGTGACTCGGCCGGTGCGGGCACCGCAATTGAAATGGATGGATTTAGTCATGCTCCACATCTTTACGCCAAGGGAGGTGTTGGATTTTGAGCGATTTATATAGAGCGAGTTCTTCTATTCTAGGCACACAACATGTGCTATTAATAGCAGAAACCTCCTTCAGGGAGGTTCATTGACCATCCTCCCATGGTTGTGCTGCAATCACGGAATGCATGCAGTCCATAGCTGTTTCCTTTCCATCCACAGTCCTTCACTGTAGTATTTTGGTAGCATCATAGATACAATGTACCACCCCCCTCTTTTTAAAATTATTTGGCACTTTCTTGGAAAAATGTCGGAGAATCATGGGAAATTGTTGAAAATGCTGCATTGGTTGTAACTGCAATAGCCCTATGTTTAGCAATGAAAAGGATATTGGAGGGGGAAATGTGATTACCTTGGACATCACTAATCTCACAAGCCACAAGCTGATTGATTAGTTAGTTGGGCTTAAAACCCGAAGAATATGCAGGAAGATATACCCTGTAGAGAGGAATGGATCCAAAGGCAATGCTATGCGTACGGGGAATTCTTATTATGAAGTGACATATGGATCATACCGATTTGCACTAATCATAATTAACAACAAGTGCATTCTCAGTATAGAAGAAGTACTAGACTCTACAGACAATGGCCAAGAATTCACGAAATGTTTAGTGTGATGTATAATCTGCACCTTTTTCGTAAAGTAAAGTAAAAGAAAGCCGACCATCCTTGCAAACAAGACAAAACAAGAAAATTGTTGCTAGTACAACAGGAAGGGAAGAAACATTTTTGAAACAAGAAAAGGGAAGAAATATTAGAATCATGGCAAGTTCTGCAGGCAAAAGGAAGTTGTTGGGCTGCTAGCTAGTACTGCAATTTATTTGTTGCGTAAAGCTACGCTATGAATGAGGCCGGGCTGCTAACTTTGCTCAGGTCTTTTTTATAAACTGTTTTCATATGAATTAAGCTCATTGTCCTAGGGATGTGTATGCTCATCTCTGAAGGAAAGCAATCATGCACAGAGAGCACATTTGTTTTGGGTAGTTTAAGCATTATTAGTTAGCCTTTTGCTCAAGTACAACTATCGCACTAAAATCGTACGGAATACAATGGCAATGTGTAATTAAAAATGCCTTTCTGACAAAAGCTGTACTAGTCTTGACAGGCAATACAGTGTTTTCCGACAGTGTTATAAACACGTCACCAAAAAATTAAAATCACTGACGTTTTGCTGTGGCCCGTCAAAAAAATTCTAAACCATCACGAGAGATCCTTAGTGGTAGTGGCGTACATAAGTGGAGTACTAGCAGCTAGTCCGTCTATATCATCTTGTATGCTTGTGTGCTAGCTAGTTCCGGGAATAGATCGGGGGTACCCTACCATACGAATGCATGAAGATGCAGTACATGTTGAGCTCTATGATTAACATGCCCAGCTTTTATTGGCAGACACGTACGTTAGTCTTACGTACGTACATGCCCATGTAATGCATGCAAACAATGGATGTACGCACTAGATGGACGTGTATGCCAGGGAGCGGGTGCATGCAGCCATCTTACGTTGCAGACCCAGCAGCCGTGTAAATTTACGATGCTGCGGCAATGTTTTTTTACCATTCTGTTGTGGCAAGTAATACAATACCACTGATAAACATCTTGATTTTCTCCGCACGTGTGAATCTAGTTCTAGCTACACCACTGCCTGCACAGGCGCCCTGGGCGGCACAACTCGTCATCGCTCGTACCATAGTCGTGATCGTTTGTAAGGTCCTGAACCTTGATCCTGCCGCACTTTGCTCGCAGCTCCAGATCCAGTTATCTCCCAGAGCAGGAAGTTCCAAGGTGTGGAGCTGCTCCAGGAGAGGGCAGATCTCGAGGATGCATGGCGAACAACGTCGCATCCATGAGGATGAATGCGTGGACTTTCCCTCAGCTTGCAAATACCGATGCTTGAGTCGAGTGACAGCGTCTCTCAAGAGGATGATTTCCAAGGGCACCACCACAGATATATGTGTGGAAACAGCTATTTTATTGTGAGGTGATTGCATGTGGAAGAATAACGATCCAGAGATCCATATTATGTGCAAATACGTGTACCACCAAACAGTCTTCCGAAAAAGGATATACGCCTATTTTAAAATTGGACATTTTCGTATGCTATGAATGCTTCCTAATCCGCCTCTGATTTACTGTAAACTTTTAGGCAATTAAGCATGATTTCGCTGGATATGTTGCCCATTTTAATTTACATATTTGCAAATATATGCGAATTTAGGCAACAAATGCACTCCATCTGCTGCGTGAGGTGCGATCTCATTGCTTGTTCTACTCGTCCTTATATATTTAAGGTGAGATAAAATAGTAATTAAGATCATAATATGTAGAGCAACATTAAGCATAGTTGCTTACAAATTACATGAATCATAAATGCCAAAATAAAACATACATGGCTTAATTTCACGACACAAGTTGGAAAAATGCATTCGGGCAACAAGAATACCAAAACCAATCGGCCAAGTGGCAGTGCTCGCTCACTTTAGTATGGCTTTGAAGAGAGGGATTGCGACATACAAGGTCATTTTGCACTTTGAGCGTCACGGTAGCTCCGCCTCAATCGCATCCAGATCCATAGAGCACTCGCCTTCCTTCATCCGCACCTTATCGAGCCAATTCTTTACATCCTCTAGGTCCCGCCCGCCGCCTTCCCGCCGCTGCTCGTAGCCTCAAGGCGGCGGAGGCTGGCCAACGCCTCTCTATTGCCATCGGTGGCTTCTTCGCATAACCGAAGGCACCCGCTTGTCGACCAATCATCGGGTCTTTGCCCGTCTTTGTTGGCGTGGCGCATCTCTCTTACCGAGGCTTGGAGCCGACCAACCAGGATGGCGGTGGCAGCGTGGGCAAGCTTGACATCGCTACCGTAGAAGGAGTCTGCATGTGGGAGGAGAGACTTATAGCAGTGGTTCGAAAATACCTCCCCCACGGTGTTGCAGCGAGCACGAAGGAACTCCGCCGCGGCGGCGGATGGCTGCTTGGAATCCGCAATCGATGGTGCCTTTGTGTTGGTAGCTGCACTCGTGGATGTGGTGAAGGTGGCGGTGAGGATAACCACAAGGAGGAAAACAGCCATGATCTCGTGACTTCGGCGGTCACGGGCACCGCAATTGAAATGGATGGATTTAGTCATGCTCCACATCTTTACGCCAAGGGAGGTGTTGGATTTTGAGCGATTTATATAGAGCAGGTTCTTCTATTCTAGGCACACAACATGTGCTATTAATAGCAGAAACCTCCTTCAGGGAGGTTCATTGACCATCCTCCCATGGTTGTGCTGCAATCACAGAATGCATGCAGTCCATAGCTGTTTCCTTTCCATCCACAGTCCTTCACTGTAGTATTTTGGTAGCATCATAGATACAATGTACCACCCCCCTCTTTTTAAAATTATTTGGCACTTTCTTGGAAAAATGTCGGAGAATCATGGGAAATTGTTGAAAATGCTGCATTGGTTGTAATCGCAATAGCCCTATGTTTAGCAAGGAAAAGGATATTGGGGGAAATGTGATTACCTTGGACATCACTAATCTCACAAGCCACAAGCTGATTAATTAGTTAGTTGGGCTTAAAACCCAAGAATATGCAGGAAGATATACCTGTAGAGAGGATGGATCCAAAGGCAATGCTATGCGACGGGAATTCTTATTATGAAGTGACATATGGATCATACCGATTTGCACTAATCATAATTAACAACAAGTGCATTCTCAGTATAGAAGAAGTACTAGACTCTACAGACAATGGCCAAGAATTCACGAAATGTTTAGCTGACAGAAGTAAATCTGCACCTTTTTTCTGTAAAGTAAAAGAAAGCCGACCATCCTTGCAAACAAGACAAAACAAGAAAATTGTTGCTAGTACAACAGGAAGGGAAGAAACATTTTTGAAACAAGAAAAGGGAAGAAATATTAGAATCATGGCAAGTTCTGCAGGCAAAAGGAAGTTGTTGGGCTGCTAGCTAGTACTGCAATTTATTTGTTGCATAAAGCTACGCTATGAATGAGGCCGGGCTGCTAACTTTGCTCAGGTCTTTTTTATAAACTGTTTTCATATGAATTAAGCTCGTTGTCCTAGGGATGTGTATGCTCATCTCTGAAGGAAAGCAATCATGCACAGAGAGCACATTTGTTTTGGGTAGTTTAAGCATTATTAGTTAGCCTTTTGCTCAAGTACAACTATCGCACTAAAATCGTACGGAATACAATGGCAATGTGTAATTAAAAATGCCTTTCTGACAAAAGCTGTACTAGTCTTGACAGGCAATACAGTGTTTTCCGACAGTGTTATAAACACGTCACCAAAAAATTAAAATCACTGACGTTTTGCTGTGGCCCGTCAAAAAAATTCTAAACCATCACGAGAGATCCTTAGTGGTAGTGGCGTACATAAGTGGAGTACTAGCAGCTAGTCCGTCTATATCATCTTGTATGCTTGTGTGCTAGCTAGTTCCGGGAATAGATCGGGGGTACCCTACCATACGAATGCATGCAGATGCAGTACATGTTGAGCTCTGTGATTAACATGCCCAGGTTTTATTGGCAGACACGTACGTTAGTCTTACGTACGTACATGCCCATGTAATGCATGCAAACAATGGATGTACGCACTAGATGGACGTGTATGCCAGGGAGCGGGTGCATGCAGCCATCTTACATTGCAGACCCAGCAGCCGTGTAAATTTACGATGCTGCGGCAATGTTTTTTTACCATTCTGTTGTGGCAAGTAATACAATACCACTGATAAACATCTTGATTTTCTCCGCACGTGTGAATCTAGTTCTAGCTACACCACTGCCTGCACAGGCGCCCTGGGCGGCACAACTCGTCATCGCTCGTACCATAGTCGTGATCGTTTGTAAGGTCCTGAACCTTGATCCTGCCGCACTTTGCTCGCAGCCTCCAGATCCAGATTATCTCCCGAGCAGAAGTTCCAAGGTGTGGAGCTGCTCCAGAGAGGGCAGATCTCGAGGATGCATGGCGAACAACGTCGCATCCATGAGGATGAATGCGTGGACTTTCCCTCAGCTTGCAAATACCGATGCTTGAGTCGAGTGACAGCGTCTCTCAAGAGGATGATTTCCAAGGGCACCACCACAGATATATGTGTGGAAACAGCTATTTTATTGTGAGGTGATTGCATGTGGAAGAATAACGATCCAGAGATCCATATTATGTGCAAATACGTGTACCACCAAACAGTCTTCCGAAAAAGGATATACGCCTATTTTAAAATTGGACATTTTCGTATGCTATGAATGCTTCCTAATCCGCCTCCTGATTTACAGAAACTTTTTAGGCACTGTTAAGCATGATTTCGCTGGATATGTTGCCCATTTTAATTTACATATTTGCAAATATATGCGAATTTCGCAACAAAATGACCCATCTCACGCAGAGGTGCGATCTCATTGCTTGTTCTACTCGTCCTTATATATTTAAGGTGAGATAAAATAGTAATTAAGATCATAATATGTAGAGCAACATTAAGCATAGTTGCTTACAAATTACATGAATCATAAATGCCAAAATAAAACATACATGGCTTAATTTCACGACACAAGTTGGAAAATGCATTCGGGCAACAAGAATACCAAAACCAATCGGCCAAGTGGCGGTGCTCGCTCACTTTAGTATGGCTTTGAAGAGAGGGATTGCGACATACAAGGTCATTTTGCACTTTGAGCGCCACGGTAGCTCCGCCTCAATCGCATCCAGATCCATAGAGCACTCGCCTTCCTTCATCTGCACCTTATCGAGCCAATTCTTTACATCCTCTAGGTCCCGCCCGCTCAGCTTCCCGCCGTTGCTCGTAGCCTCAAGGCGCGGAGGCTGGCCAACGCTCTCTATTGCCATCGGTGGCTTCTTCGTACAACTGAAGGCACCCGTTTCGTCGACCAATCATCGGGTCTTTGCCCGTGCTGTTGGCGTGGCGCATCTCTCTTACCGAGGCTTGGAGCCGACCAACCAGGATGGCGGTGGCAGCGTGGGCAAGCTTGACATCGCCACCGTAGAAGGAGTCTGCATGTGGGAGGAGAGACTTATAGCAGTGGTTCGAAAATACCTCCCCCACGGTGTTGCAGCGAGCACGAAGGAACTCCGCCGCGGCGGCGGATGGCTGCTTGGAATCCGCAACTGATGGTGCCTTTGTGTTGGTAGCTGCACTCGTGGATGTGGTGAAGGTGGCAGTGAGGATAACCACAAGGAGGAAAACAGCCATGATCTCTGTGACTCGGCCAGTGCGGGCACCGCAATTGAAATGGATGGATTTAGTCATGCTCCACATCTTTACGCCAAGGGAGGTGTTGGATTTTGAGCGATTTATATAGAGCAGGTTCTTCTATTCTAGGCACACAACATGTGCTATTAATAGCAGAAACCTCCTTCAGGGAGGTTCATTGACCATCCTCCCATGGTTGTGCTGCAATCACAGAATGCATGCAGTCCATAGCTGTTTCCTTTCCATCCACAGTCCTTCACTGTAGTATTTTGGTAGCATCATAGATACAATGTACCACCCCCCTCTTTTTAAAATTATTTGGCACTTTCTTGGAAAAATGTCGGAGAATCATGGGAAATTGTTGAAAATGCTGCATTGGTTGTAACTGCAATAGCCCTATGTTTAGCAAGGAAAAGGATATTGGAGGGGGAAATGTGATTACCTTGGACATCACTAATCTCACAAGCCACAAGCTGATTAATTAGTTAGTTGGGCTTAAAACCCGAAGAATATGCAGGAAGATATACCCTGTAGAGAGGGATGGATCCAAAGGCAATGCTATGCGTACGGGGAATTCTTATTATGAAGTGACATATGGATCATACCGATTTGCACTAATCATAATTAACAACAAGTGCATTCTCAGTATAGAAGAAGTACTAGACTCTACAGACAATGGCCAAGAATTCACGAAATGTTTAGCTGACAGAAGTAAATCTGCACCTTTTTTCTGTAAAGTAAAAGAAAGCCGACCATCCTTGCAAACAAGACAAAACAAGAAAATTGTTGCTAGTACAACAGGAAGGGAAGAAACATTTTTGAAACAAGAAAAGGGAAGAAATATTAGAATCATGGCAAGTTCTGCAGGCAAAAGGAAGTTGTTGGGCTGCTAGCTAGTACTGCAATTTATTTGTTGCATAAAGCTACGCTATGAATGAGGCCGGGCTGCTAACTTTGCTCAGGTCTTTTTTATAAACTGTTTTCATATGAATTAAGCTCGTTGTCCTAGGGATGTGTATGCTCATCTCTGAAGGAAAGCAATCATGCACAGAGAGCACATTTGTTTTGGGTAGTTTAAGCATTATTAGTTAGCCTTTTGCTCAAGTACAACTATCGCACTAAAATCGCACGAATACAATGGCAATGTGTAATTAAAAATGCCTTTCGACAAAAGTCTGTACTAGTCTTGACAGCAATACAGTGTTTTCCGACGATGTTATAAACACGCCACCAAAAATTAAAATCACCGACGCTTTGTTGTGGCCCGTCAAAAAATTCTAAACCATCACGAGATCCTTAGTGGTAGTGGCGTACATAAGTGGAGTACTAGCAGCTAGTCCGTCTATATCATCTTGTATGCTTGTGTGCTAGCTAGTTCCGGAATAGATCGGGGTACCCTACCATACGAATGCATGCGGATGCAAGACATGTTGAGCTCGTGATTAACATGCCCAAGTTTTATTGGCGCACACGCACGTTAGTCTTACGACGTACATGCCCATGTAATGCATGCAAACAATGGATGTACGCACTAGATGGACGTGTATGCCGTGGAGCGGTGCATGCAGCCATCTTACATTGCGCACCAAAGCAGCCGCGTAAATTTACGATGCCGCGGCAATGTTTTTTACCATTCTGTTGTGGCAAGTAATACAATACCACCGATAAACATCTTGATTTTCTCCGCGCACGTGAATCTAGTTCTAGCTACACCATCGCCGCACAGCGCCTGGCGGCACAACTCGTCATCGCCGTACCATAGTCGTGATCGTTTGTAAGGTCCCGAACCTTGATCTGCCGCACTTTGCTCGCAGCTCCAGATCCGATTATCTCCCGCAGCAGAAGTTCCAAGGTGTGGAGCTGCACCAGAGAGGGCAGATCTCGAGGATGCATGGCGAACAACGTCGCATCCATGAGGATGAATGCGTGGACTTTCCCTCAGCTTGCAAATACCGATGCTTGAGTCGAGTGACAACGTCTCTCAAGAGGATGATTTCCAAGGGCACCACCACAGATATATGTGTGGAAACAGCTATTTTATTGTGAGGTGATTGCATGTGGAAGAATAACGATCCAGAGATCCATATTATGTGCAAATACGTGTACCACCAAACAGTCTTCCGAAAAAGGATATACGCCTATTTTAAAATTGGACATTTTCGTATGCTATGAATGCTTCCTAATCCGCCTCCTGATTTACAGAAACTTTTTAGGCACTGTTAAGCATGATTTCGCTGGATATGTTGCCCATTTTAATTTACATATTTGCAAATATATGCGAATTTAGGCAACAAATGCAGACCCATCTGCTGCGTGAGGTGCGATCTCATTGCTTGTTCTACTCGTCCTTATATATTTAAGGTGAGATAAAATAGTAATTAAGATCATAATATGTAGAGCAACATTAAGCATAGTTGCTTACAAATTACATGAATCATAAATGCCAAAATAAAACATACATGGCTTAATTTCCCTGACACAAGTTGGAAAAATGCATTCGGGCAACAAGAATACCAAAACCAATCGGCCAAGTGGCGGTGCTCGCTCACTTTAGTATGGCTTTGAAGAGAGGGATTGCGACATACGGTCATTTTGCACTTTGAGCGTCACGGTAGCTCCGCCTCAATCGCATCCAGATCCATAGAGCACTCGCCTTCCTTCATCTGCACCTTATCGAGCCAATTCTTTACATCCTCTAGGTCCCGCCCGCTCAGCTTCCCGCCGTTGCTCGTAGCCTCAAGGCGGCGGAGGCTGGCCAACGCCTCTCTATTGCCATCGGTGGCTTCTTCGTACAACTGAAGGCACCCGTTTCGTCGACCAATCATCGGGTCTTTGCCCGTGCTGTTGGCGTGGCGCATCTCTCTTACCGAGGCTTGGAGCCGACCAACCAGGATGGCGGTGGCAGCGTGGGCAAGCTTGACATCGCTACCGTAGAAGGAGTCTGCATGTGGGAGGAGAGACTTATAGCAGTGGTTCGAAAATACCTCCCCCACGGTGTTGCAGCGAGCACGAAGGAACTCCGCCGCGGCGGCGGATGGCTGCTTGGAATCCGCAACTGATGGTGCCTTTGTGTTGGTAGCTGCACTCGTGGATGTGGTGAAGGTGGCAGTGAGGATAACCACAAGGAGGAAAACAGCCATGATCTCTGTGACTCGGCCAGTGCGGGCACCGCAATTGAAATGGATGGATTTAGTCATGCTCCACATCTTTACGCCAAGGGAGGTGTTGGATTTTGAGCGATTTATATAGAGCAGGTTCTTCTATTCTAGGCACACAACATGTGCTATTAATAGCAGAAACCTCCTTCAGGGAGGTTCATTGACCATCCTCCCATGGTTGTGCTGCAATCACAGAATGCATGCAGTCCATAGCTGTTTCCTTTCCATCCACAAATCCTTCATCAGTAGTATTTTGGTAGCATCATAGATACAATGTACCACCCCCCTCTTTTTAAAATTATTTGGCACTTTCTTGGAAAAATGTCGGAGAATCATGGGAAATTGTTGAAAATGCTGCATTGGTTGTAACTGCAATAGCCCTATGTTTAGCAAGGAAAAGGATATTGAGGGGAAATGTGATTACCTTGGACATCACTAATCTCACAAGCCACAAGCTGATTAATTAGTTAGTTGGGCTTAAAACCCAAGAATATGCAGGAAGATATACCTGTAGAGAGGGATGGATCCAAAGGCAATGCTATGCGACGGGAATTCTTATTATGAAGTGACATATGGATCATACCGATTTGCACTAATCATAATTAACAACAAGTGCATTCTCAGATAGAAGAAGTACTAGACTCTACAGACAATGGCCAAGAATTCACGAAATGTTTAGGTCGATGTATAAATCTGCACCTTTTTCTCGTAAAGTAAAAGAAAGCCACCATCCTTGCAAACAAGACAAAACAAGAAAATTGTTGCTAGTACAACAGAAGGAAGAAACATTTTTGAAACAAGAAAAGGGAAGAAATATTAGAATCATGGCAAGTTCTGCAGCAAAAGGAAGTTGTTGGGCTGCTAGCTAGTACTGCAATTTATTTGTTGCATAAAGCTACGCTATGAATGAGGCCGGCTGCTAACTTTGCTCAGTCTTTTTATAAACTGTTTTCATATGAATTAAGCTCGTTGTCCTAGGGATGTGTATGCTCATCTCTGAAGGAAAGCAATCATGCAGAGAGCACATTTGTTTTGGGTAGTTTAAGCATTATTAGTTAGCCTTTTGCTCAAGTACAACTATCGCACTAAAATCGCATACGAATACAATGGCAATGTGTAATTAAAAATGCCTTTTCGACAAAAGCTGTACTAGTCTTGACAGCAATACGGTGTTTTCCGACGGTGTTATAAACACGTCACCAAAAATTAAAATCACCGACGCTTTGTCGTGGCCCGTCAAAAATTCTAAACCATCACGAGATCCTTAGTGGTAGTGGCGTACATAAGTGGAGTACTAGCAGCTAGTCCGTCTATATCATCTTGTATGCTTGTGTGCTAGCTAGTTCGGGAATAGATCGGGGTACCCTACCATACGAATGCATGCGGATGCAAGACATGTTGAGCTCGTGATTAACATGCCTGTGTTTTATTGGCGACACGCACGTTAGTCTTACGTGCGTACATGCCCATGTAATGCATGCAAACAATGGATGTACGCACTAGATGGACGTGTATGCCGTGGAGCGGGTGCATGCAGCCATCTTACATTGCGCACCAGCAGCCGTGTAAATTTACGATGCTGCGGCAATGTTTTTTACCATTCTGTTGTGGCAAGTAATACAATACCACCGATAAACATCTTGATTTTCTCCGCACGTGTGAATCTAGTTCTAGCTACACCATCGCCGCACAGCGCTCTGGCGCACAACTCGTCATCGCCGTACCATAGTCGTGATCGTTTGTAAGGTCCGAACCTTGATCCGCCGCACTTTGCTCGCAGCTCAGATCCGATTATCTCCCGCAGCGGGAAGTTCCAAGGTGTGGAGCTGCACCAGAGAGGGCAGATCTCGAGGATGCATGGCGAACAACGCCGCATCCATGAGGATGAATGCGTGGACTTTCCTCGCCTTGCAAATACCGATGCTTGAGTCGAGTGACAACGTCTCTCAAGAGGATGATTTCAAGGGCACCACCACGATATATGTGTGGAAACAGCTATTTTATTGTGAGGTGATTGCATGTGGAAGAATAACGATCCAGAGATCCATATTATGTGCAAATACGTGTACCACCAAATAGTCTTCGAAAAAGGATATACGCCTATTTTAAAATTGGACATTTTAGTATGCTATGAATGCTTCCTAATCCGCCTCCGATTTATAGAAAATTTTTAGGCAATCATTAAGCATGATTTCGCTGGATATGTTGACCATTTTAATTTACATATTTGCAAATATATGCGAATTTCGCAACAAATGCAGACCCATCTGCTGCGTGAGGTGCGATCTCATTGCTTGTTCTACTCGTCCTTATATATTTAAGGTGAGATAAAATAGTAATTAAGATCATAATATGTAGAGCAACATTAAGCATAGTTGCTTACAAATTACATGAATCATAAATGCCAAAATAAAACATACATGGCTTAATTTCCACGACACAAGTTGGAAAATGCATTCGGGCAACAAGAATACCAAAACCAATCGGCCAAGTGGCAAGTGCTCGCTCACTTTAGTATGGCTTTGAAGAGAGGGATTGCGACATACAGGTCATTTTGCACTTTGAGCGTCACGGTAGCTCCGCCTCAATCGCATCCGGATCCATAGAGCACTCGCCTTCCTTCATCTGCACCTTATCGAGCCAATTCTTTACATCCTCTAGGTCCCGCCCGCTCAGCTTCCCGCCGTTGCTCGTAGCCTCAAGGCGGCGGAGGCTGGCCAACGCCTCTCTATTGCCATCGGTGGCTTCTTCGTACAACTGAAGGCACCCGTTTCGTCGACCAATCATCGGGTCTTTGCCCGTGCTGTTGGCGTGGCGCATCTCTCTTATCGAGGCTTGGAGCCGGCCAACCAGGATGGCAGTGGCAGCGTGGGCAAGCTTGACATCGCTACCGTAGAAGGAGTCTGCATGTGGGAGGAGAGACTTATAGCAGTGGTTCGAAAATACCTCCCCCACGGTGTTGCAGCGAGCACGAAGGAACTCCGCCGCGGCGGCGGATGGCTGCTTGGAATCCGCAACTGATGGTGCCTTTGTGTTGGTAGCTGCACTCGTGGATGTGGTGAAGGTGGCAGCGAGGATAACCACAAGGAGGAAAACAGCCATGATCTCTGTGACTCGGCCAGTGCGGGCACCGCAATTGAAATGGATGGATTTAGTCATGCTCCACATCTTTACGCCAAGGGAGGTGTTGGATTTTGAGCGATTTATATAGAGCAGTTCTTCTATTCTAGGCACACAACATGTGCTATTAATAGCAGAAACCTCCTTGAGGAGGTTCATTGACCATCCTCCCATGGTTGTGCTGCAATCACGAATGCATGCATCCATAGTCTGTTTCCTTTCCATCCACATCCTTCATCAGTAGTATTTTGGTAGCATCATAGATACAATGTACCACCCCCTCTTTTAAAATTATTTGGCACTTTCTTGGAAAAATGTCTGAGAATCATGGGAAATTGTTGAAAATGCTGCATTGGTTGTAATCGCAATAGCCCTATGTTTAGCAAGGAAAAGGATATTGGAGGGGAAATGTGATTACCTTGGACATCACTAATCTCACAAGCCACAAGCTGATTAATTAGTTAGTTGGGCTTAAAACCCAAGAATATGCAGGAAGATATACCCGTAGAGAGGATGGATCCAAAGGCAATGCTATGCGACGGGAATTCTTATTATGAAGTGACATATGGATCATACCGATTTGCACTAATCATAATTAACAACAAGTGCATTCTCAGTATAGAAGAAGTACTAGACTCTACAGACAATGGCCAAGAATTCACGAAATGTTTAAATCTGCACCTTTTTTCTGTAAAGTAAAAGAAAGCCAACCATCCTTGCAAACAAGACAAAACAAGAAAATTGTTGCTAGTACAACAGGAAGGGAAGAAACATTTTTGAAACAAGAAAAGGGAAGAAATATTAGAATCATGGCAAGTTCTGCAGGCAAAAGGAAGTTGTTGGGCTGCTAGCTAGTACTGCAATTTATTTGTTGCGTAAAGCTACGCTATGAATGAGGCCGGGCTGCTAACTTTGCTCAGGTCTTTTTTATAAACTGTTTTCATATGAATTAAGCTCGTTGTCCTAGGGATGTGTATGCTCATCTCTGAAGGAAAGCAATCATGCAGAGAGCACATTTGTTTTGGGTAGTTTAAGCATTATTAGTTAGCCTTTTGCTCAAGTACAACTATCGCACTAAAATCGCACGAATACAATGGCAATGTGTAATTAAAAATGCCTTTTCGACAAAATCTGTACTAGTCTTGACAGCAATACGGTGTTTTCCGACGGATGTTATAAACACGCCACCAAAAATTAAAATCACCGACGCTTTGCTGTGGCCCGTCAAAAAAATTCTAAACCATCACGAGAGATCCTTAGTGGTAGTGGCGTACATAAGTGGAGTACTAGCAGCTAGTCCGTCTATATCATCTTGTATGCTTGTGTGCTAGCTAGTTCCGGGAATAGATCGGGGGTACCCTACCATACGAATGCATGCAGATGCAATACATGTTGAGCTCTGTGATTAACATGCCCAGGTTTTATTGGCAGACACGTACGTTAGTCTTACGTACGTACATGCCCATGTAATGCATGCAAACAATGGATGTACGCACTAGATGGACGTGTATGCCAGGGAGCGGGTGCATGCAGCCATCTTACATTGCAGACCCAGCAGCCGTGTAAATTTACGATGCCGCGGCAATGTTTTTTTACCATTCTGTTGTGGCAAGTAATACAATACCACTGATAAACATCTTGATTTTCTCCGCACGTGTGAATCTAGTTCTAGCTACACCACTGCCTGCACAGGCGCCCTGGGCGGCACAACTCGTCATCGCTCGTACCATAGTCGTGATCATTTGTAAGGTCCTGAACCTTGATCCTGTCGCACTTTGCTCGCAGCTCCAGATCCGATTATCTCCCGAGCAGAAGTTCCAAGGTGTGGAGCTGCTCCAGAGAGGGCAGATCTCGAGGATGCATGGCGAACAACATCGCATCCATGAGGATGAATGCGTGGACTTTCCCTCAGCTTGCAAATACCGATGCTTGAGTCGAGTGACAGCGTCTCTCAAGAGGATGATTTCAAGGGCACCACCACGATATATATGTGGAAACAGCTATTTTATTGTGAGGTGATTGCATGTGGAAGAATAACGATCCGAGATCCATATTATGTGCAAATACGTGTACCACCAAATAGTCTTCGAAAAAGGATATACGCCTATTTTAAAATTGGACATTTTCAGTATGCTATGAATGCTTCCTAATCCGCCTCCTGATTTACGTAAACTTTTAGGCAATCATTAAGCATGATTTCGCTGGATATGTTGCCCATTTTAATTTACATATTTGCAAATATATGCGAATTTCGCAACAAATGCAGACCCATCTGCTGCGTGAGGTGCGATCTCATTGCTTGTTCTACTCGTCCTTATATATTTAAGGTGAGATAAAATAGTAATTAAGATCATAATATGTAGAGCAACATTAAGCATAGTTGCTTACAAATTACATGAATCATAAATGCCAAAATAAAACATACATGGCTTAATTTCACGACACAAGTTGGAAAATGCATTCGGGCAACAAGAATACCAAAACCAATCGGCCAAGTGGCGTGCTCGCTCACTTTAGTATGGCTTTGAAGAGAGGGATTGCGACATACAAGTCATTTTGCACTTTGAGCGTCACAGGTAGCTCCGCCTCAATCGCATCCAGATCCATAGAGCACTCGCCTTCCTTCATCTGCACCTTATCGAGCCAATTCTTTACATCCTCTAGGTCCCGCCCGCTCGGCTTCCGCCGTTGCTCGTAGCCTCAAGGCGGCGGAGGCTGGCCAACGCCTCTCTATTGCCATCGGTGGCTTCTTCGCATAACCAAGGCACCCGCTTGCCGACCAATCATCGGGTCTTTGCCCGTCTTTGTTGGCGTGGCGCATCTCTCTTACCGAGGCTTGGAGCCGCCAACCAGATGGCGGTGGCAGCGTGGGCAAGCTTGACATCGCTACCGTAGAAGGAGTCTCGCATGTGGGAGGAGAGACTTATAGCAGTGGTTCAAAATACCTCCCCACGGTGTTGCAGCGAGCACGAAGGAACTCGCGCGCGGCGGCGGATGGCTGCTTGGAATCCGCAATCGATGGTGCCTTTGTGTTGGTAGCTGCACTCGTGGATGTGGTGAAGGTGGCAGCGAGGATAACCACAAGGAGGAAAACAGCCATGATCTCGTGACTCGGCGGTCACGGGCACCGCAATTGAAATGGATGGATTTAGTCATGCTCCACATCTTTACGCCAAGGAGGTGTTGGATTTTGAGCGATTTATATAGAGCGAGTTCTTCTATTCTAGGCACACAACATGTGCTATTAATAGCAGAAACCTCCTTCAGGGAGGTTCATTGACCATCCTCCCATGGTTGTGCTGCAATCACGGAATGCATGCAGTCCATAGCTGTTTCCTTTCCATCCACAGTCCTTCACTGTAGTATTTTGGTAGCATCATAGATACAATGTACCACCCCCCTCTTTTCAAAATTATTTGGCACTTTCTTGGAAAAATGTCGGAGAATCATGGGAAATTGTTGAAAATGCTGCATTGGTTGTAACTGCAATAGCCCTATGTTTAGCAAGGAAAAGGATATTGGAGGGGGAAATGTGATTACCTTGGACATCACTAATCTCACAAGCCACAAGCTGATTAATTAGTTAGTTGGGCTTAAAACCCGGAGAATATGCAGGAAGATATACCCTGTAGAGAGGGATGGATCCAAAGGCAATGCTATGCGTACGGGGAATTCTTATTATGAAGTGACATATGGATCATACCGATTTGCACTAGTCATAATTAACAACAAGTGCATTCTCAGTATAGAAGAAGTACTAGACTCTACAGACAATGGCCAAGAATTCACGAAATGTTTAGGTGATGTATAAATCTGCACCTTTTTCTCGTAAAGTAAAAGAAAGCTGACCATCCTTGCAAACAAGACAAAACAAGACAGGTAAACAAGAAAATTGTTGCTAGTACAACAGGAAGGGAAGAAACATTTTTGAAACAAGAAAAGGGAAGAAATATTAGAATCATGGCAAGTTCTGCAGGCAAAAGGAAGTTGTTGGGCTGCTAGCTAGTACTGCAATTTATTTGTTGCGTAAAGCTACGCTATGAATGAGGCCGGGCTGCTAACTTTGCTCAGGTCTTTTTTATAAACTGTTTTCATATGAATTAAGCTCGTTGTCCTAGGGATGTGTATGCTCATCTCTGAAGGAAAGCAATCATGCACAGAGAGCACATTTGTTTTGGGTAGTTTAAGCATTATTAGTTAGCCTTTTGCTCAAGTACAACTATCGCACTAAAATTGTACGGAATACAATGGCAATGTGTAATTAAAAATGCCTTTCTGACAAAATCTGAACTAGTCTTGACAGGCAATACAGTGTTTTCCGACAGTGTTATAAACACGTCACCAAAAAATTAAAATCACTGACGTTTTGCTGTGGCCCGTCAAAAAAATTCTAAACCATCACGAGAGATCCTTAGTGGTAGTGGCGTACATAAGTGGAGTACTAGCAGCTAGTCCGTCTATATCATCTTGTATGCTTGTGTGCTAGCTAGTTCCGGGAATAGATCGGGGGTACCCTACCATACGAATGCATGCGATGCAAGACATGTTGAGCTCTCGATTAACATGCCTGTGTTTTATTGGCGGACACGCACGTTAGTCTTACGCACGTACATGCCCATGTAATGCATGTAAACAATGGATGTACGCACTAGATGGACGTGTATGCCAAGGAGCGGTGCATGCAGCCATCTTACATTGCGCACCAGCAGCCGTGTAAATTTACGATGCCGCGGCAATGTTTTTTACCATTCTGTTGTGGCAAGTAATACAATACCACCGATAAACATCTTGATTTTCTCCGCACGTGTGAATCTAGTTCTAGCTACACCATCGCCGCACAGCGCCTCAGGCGGCACAACTCGCCATCGCCGTACCATAGTCGTGATCGCTTGTAAGGTCCCGAACCTTGATCCCGCCGCACTTTGCTCGCAGCTCCAGATCCGATTATCTCCCGCAGCAGAAGTTCCAAGGTGTGGAGCTGCTCCAGAGAGGGCAGATCTCGAGGATGCATGGCGAACAACGTCGCATCCATGAGGATGAATGCGTGGACTTTCCCTCAGCTTGCAAATACCGATGCTTGAGTCGAGTGACAGCGTCTCTCAAGAGGATGATTTCCAAGGGCACCACCACAGATATATGTGTGGAAACAGCTATTTTATTGTGAGGTGATTGCATGTGGAAGAATAACGATCCAGAGATCCATATTATGTGCAAATACGTGTACCACCAAACAGTCTTCCGAAAAAGGATATACGCCTATTTTAAAATTGGACATTTTCGTATGCTATGAATGCTTCCTAATCCGCCTCCTGATTTACAGAAACTTTTTAGGCACTGTTAAGCATGATTTCGCTGGATATGTTGCCCATTTTAATTTACATATTTGCAAATATATGCGAATTTCGGCAACAAACAGACCCATCTGCTGCGTAGGTGCGATCTCATTGCTTGTTCTACTCGTCCTTATATATTTAAGGTGAGATAAAATAGTAATTAAGATCATAATATGTAGAGCAACATTAAGCATAGTTGCTTACAAATTACATGAATCATAAATGCCAAAATAAAACATACATGGCTTAATTTCCCTGACACAAGTTGGAAAAATGCATTCTGGGCAACAAGAATACCAAAACCAATCGGCCAAGTGGCGGTGCTCGCTCACTTTAGTATGGCTTTGAAGAGAGGGATTGCGACATACGGTCATTTTGCACTTTGAGCGTCACGGTAGCTCCGCCTCAATCGCATCCGATCCATAGAGCACTCCCCTTCCTTCATCCGCACCTTATCGAGCCAATTCTTTACATCCTCTAGGTCCCGCCCTCGGCTTCCCGCCGTTGCTCGTAGCCTCAAGGCGGCGGAGGCTGGCCAACGCCTCTATTGCCATCGGTGGCTTCTTCGCATAACCGAAGGCACCGTTTGTCGACCAATCATCGGGTCTTTGCCCGTCTTTGTTGGCGTGGCGCATCTCTCTTACCGAGGCTTGGAGCCGACCAACCAGATGGCGGTGGCAGCGTGGGCAAGCTTGACATCGCTACCGTAGAAGGAGTCTCGCATGTGGGAGGAGAGACTTATAGCGTGGTTCGAAAATACCTCCCCACGGTGTTGCAGCGAGCACGAAGGAACTCCCGCGCGGCGGATGGCTGCTTGGAATCCGCAACTGATGGTGCCTTTGTGTTGGTAGCTGCACTCGTGGATGTGGTGAAGGTGGCAGCGAGGATAACCACAAGGAGGAAAACAGCCATGATCTCTGTGACTCGGCCGGTGCGGGCACCGCAATTGAAATGGATGGATTTAGTCATGCTCCACATCTTTACGCCAAGGGAGGTGTTGGATTTTGAGCGATTTATATAGAGCAGGTTCTTCTATTCTAGGCACACAACATGTGCTATTAATAGCAGAAACCTCCTTCAGGGAGGTTCATTGACCATCCTCCCATGGTTGTGCTGCAATCACGGAATGCATGCAGTCCATAGCTGTTTCCTTTCCATCCACAGTCCTTCACTGTAGTATTTTGGTAGCATCATAGATACAATGTACCACCCCCCCTCTTCTTAAAATTATTTGGCACTTTCTTGGAAAAATGTCGGAGAATCATGGGAAATTGTTGAAAATGCTGCATTGGTTGTAACTGCAATAGCCCTATGTTTAGCAAGGAAAAGGATATTGGAGGGGGAAATGTGATTACCTTGGACATCACTAATCTCACAAGCCACAAGCTGATTAATTAGTTAGTTGGGCTTAAAACCCAAGAATATGCAGGAAGATATACCTGAGAGAGGATGGATCCAAAGGCAATGCTATTCGTGACGGGAATTCTTATTATGAAGTGACATATGGATCATACCGATTTGCACTAATCATAATTAACAACAAGTGCATTCTCAGTATAGAAGAAGTACTAGACTCTACAGACAATGGCCAAGAATTCACGAAATGTTTAGGTCGATGTATAAATCTGCACCTTTTTTCTGTAAAGTAAAAGAAAGCCGACCATCCTTGCAAACAAGACAAAACAAGACAAAACAAGAAAATTGTTGCTAGTACAACAGGAAGGGAAGAAACATTTTGAAACAAGAAAAGGGAAGAAATATTAGAATCATGGCAAGTTCTGCAGGCAAAAGGAAGTTGTTGGGCTGCTAGCTAGCACTGCAATTTGTTTGTTGCGTAAAGCTACGCTATGAATGAGGCCGGGCTGCTAACTTTGCTCAGGTCTTTTTTATAAACTGTTTTCATATGAATTAAGCTCGTTGTCCTAGGGATGTGTATGCTCATCTCTGAAGGAAAGCAATCATGCACAGAGAGCACATTTGTTTTGGGTAGTTTAATCATTATTAGTTAGCCTTTTGCTCAAGTACAACTATCGCACTAAAATCGCATGGAATACAATGGCAATGTGTAATTAAAAATGCCTTTCGACAAAAGTCGTATTAGTCTTGACAGCAATACAGTGTTTTCCGGCGTTGTTATAAACACGTCACCAAAAAATTAAAATCACTGACGTTTTGCTGTGGCCCGTCAAAAAAATTCTAAACCATCACGAGAGATCCTTAGTGGTAGTGGCGTACATAAGTGGAGTACTAGCAGCTAGTCCGTCTATATCATCTTGTATGCTTGTGTGCTAGCTAGTTCAGGGAATAGATCGGGGGTACCCTACCATACGAATGCATGCAGATGCAATACATGTTGAGCTCTGTGATTAACATGCCCAGGTTTTATTGGCAGACACGTACGTTAGTCTTACGTACGTACATGCCCATGTAATGCATGCAAACAATGGATGTACGCACTAGATGGACGTGTATGCCAGGGAGCGGGTGCATGCAGCCATCTTACATTGCAGACCCAGCAGCCGTGTAAATTTACGATCTTTGCGGCAATGTTTTTTACCATTCGTTGTGGCAAGTAATACAATACCACCGATAAACATCTTGATTTTCTCCGCACGTGTGAATCTAGTTCTAGCTACACCACTGCCTGCACAGGCGCCCTGGGCGGCACAACTCGTCATCGCTCGTACCATAGTCGTGATCGTTTGTAAGGTCCTGAACCTTGATCCTGCCGCACTTTGCTCGCAGCTCCAGATCCAGTTATCTCCCAGAGCAGGAAGTTCCAAGGTGTGGAGCTGCTCAAGGAGAGGGCAGATCTCGAGGATGCATGGCGAACAACGTCGCATCCATGAGGATGAATGCGTGGACTTTCCCTCAGCTTGCAAATACCGATGCTTGAGTCGAGTGACAGCGTCTCTCAAGAGGATGATTTCCAAGGGCACCACCACAGATATATGTGTGGAAACAGCTATTTTATTGTGAGGTGATTGCATGTGGAAGAATAACGATCCAGAGATCCATATTATGTGCAAATACGTGTACCACCAAACAGTCTTCCGAAAAAGGATATACGCCTATTTTAAAATTGGACATTTTCGTATGCTATGAATGCTTCCTAATCTGCCTCCTGATTTACAGAAACTTTTTAGGCACTGTTAAGCATGATTTCGCTGGATATGTTGCCCATTTTAATTTACATAGTTGCAAATATATGCGAATTTCGGCAACAAACAGACCCATCTGCTGCGTAGGTGCGATCTCATTGCTTGTTCTACTCGTCCTTATATATTTAAGGTGAGATAAAATAGTAATTAAGATCATAATATGTAGAGCAACATTAAGCATAGTTGCTTACAAATTACATGAATCATAAATGCCAAAATAAAACATACATGGCTTAATTTCACGACACAAGTTGGAAAATGCATTCGGGCAACAAGAATACCAAAACCAATCGGCCAAGTGGCGGTGCTCGCTCACTTTAGTATGGCTTTGAAGAGAGGGATTGCGACATACAGGTCATTTTGCACTTTGAGCGTCACGGTAGCTCCGCCTCAATCGCATCCAGATCCATAGAGCACTCCCTTCCTTCATCCGCACCTTATCGAGCCAATTCTTTACATCCTCTAGGTCCCGCCCGCCAGCTTCCCCGCCGTTGCTCGTAGCCTCAAGGCGGCGGAGGCTGGCCAACGCCTCTCTATTGCCATCGGTGGCTTCTTCGCATAACCGAAGGCACCCGCTTGTCGACCAATCATCGGGTCTTTGCCGTCTTTGTTGGCGTGGCGCATCTCTCTTACCGAGGCTTGGAGCCGACCAACCAGATGGCGGTGGCAGCGTGGGCAAGCTTGACATCGCTACCGTAGAAGGAGTGCGCATGTGGGAGGAGAGACTTATAGCAGTGGTTTGAAAATACCTCCCACGGTGTTGCAGCGAGCACGAAGGAACTCGCGCGCGGCGGATGGCTGCTTGGAATCCGCAATCGATGGTGCCTTTGTGTTGGTAGCTGCACTCGTGGATGTGGTGAAGGTGGCAGCGAGGATAACCACAAGGAGGAAAACAGCCATGATCTCGTGACTCGGCGGTGCGGGCACCGCAATTGAAATGGATGGATTTAGTCATGCTCCACATCTTTACGCCAAGGGAGGTGTTGGATTTTGAGCGATTTATATAGAGCGAGTTCTTCTATTCTAGGCACACAACATGTGCTATTAATAGCAAAACCTCCTTCAGGAGGTTCATTGACCATCCTCCCATGGTTGTGCTGCAATCACGGAATGCATGCAGTCCATAGTCTGTTTCCTTTCCATCCACAGTCCTTCATTTGTAGTATTTTGGTAGCATCATAGATACAATGTACCACCCCTCTTTTAAAATTATTTGGCACTTTCTTGGAAAAATGTCTGAGAATCATGGGAAATTGTTGAAAATGCTGCATTGGTTGTACTCGCAATAGCCCTATGTTTAGCAAGGAAAAGGATATTGGAGGGGAAATGTGATTACCTTGGACATCACTAATCTCACAAGCCACAAGCTGATTAATTAGTTAGTTGGGCTTAAAACCCAAGAATATGCAGGAAGATATACCTGAGAGAGGGATGGATCCAAAGGCAATGCTATGCGTACGGGGAATTCTTATTATGAAGTGACATATGGATCATACCGATTTGCACTAATCATAATTAACAACAAGTGCATTCTCAGTATAGAAGAAGTACTAGACTCTACAGACAATGGCCAAGAATTCACGAAATGTTCAGCTGACAGAAGTAAATATCACCTTTTTCTGTAAAGTAAAAGAAAGCTGACCATCCTTGCAAACAAGACAAAACAAGACAAGCAAACAAGAAAATTGTTGGTTGTACAACAGGAAGGGAGGAAACATTTTTGAAACTAGAAAAGGGAAGAAATATTAGAATCATGGCAAGTTCTGCAGGCAAAAGGAAGTTGTTGAAAAATCATAGGTAAATTGTTGAAAATGCTGCATTGGTTGTAACTGCAAAAGACCTATGTTTAGCAAGGAAAAGGAAATTGGAGGGGGAAATGTGTCAGACACAGATTTTATAATCCGGAATCCTCTGCAATTATTCTGAACTATTCCCTAGATCAGTAGATAGTGCTCACAGTTACAGTAATGGACATTCCCACCATGACTGTCTAAATCAATTTCTCATGATTAAAAGTGATGCTTGGGGCATTGTATTACCCTGGGTTTCTAAGCAGTGCTAAGCATAGCATATAATTAAGGACTTATTTTCAAAAGCTATCCATTATAATCTTTCCACTAGGGTGACAAGGTTCACATATCCATGTAGTCCAAGGTGGTACAATACTATCATGTTGAATGATGGGCATATAGCTAGCATTTCAAATCAACATATACTTGCACATAAAATAATAGCATGCAATTTGATATTTCAAACAAAAGTAATTTGCAGAAAAATGTAGGTTCGATATGATCAAAGTATTGACTCGCCTGGCGTGGTTTACCGTGGTCTTGAGCTCACACGTTGCTTTCTCTTGAACTTATATTCTTTATCTTCCTTTTACTCTGACCACGCTCGATCCTTGGAATCCTCAGGTCTCCAGTTCTAATTACGCGTCAATGACTGATTCCAAATAAAAACAAATAACTCAAAAGATCCAAATAAATCCGAGTAAACTCAATTTAGTTTTATTATGAGTTAATGGGTGATTCGATGATTTGAGGCAAGGTAGGTAATAGCATATGATAACTTGATCTTTTTGTTACAAACTTCTTCTACTATGGTTATATTTATTAAGGAAGTTCCATGAGTTTGGTTAATCCCATAAATTGATGTATTTTGTCGAGTGCTGACATTCAGGGCATACATTATATACGCGATGTATAAAATCTTTAGCTTATCAATTTAGTCTTAGAGTGAGTTTATAGCGTCCTGTGGTGTGATATTTTATGTACCTTCCTTATCACTAGGCTAGATTTAATTTAAATTAGGGTTTATTTATACGGGTCCCAGCTTGCTATATATATTTATACAATTATACTCCGTGTAAATGTATATACTAAAACTAGTGTTAAGATTTAATTGATGGCACTATTATTATCTTGCTTGTACTCTAGCTACTATTATGCTTAACTTGTCGAGACCCGAATATACAAATCCGAACTCTCCTGTGTATTCCGCACTAGTCCAGGATCACGCTAGTGCACAAAGTATGAACAAAGATAAATATCATCCACATCACGATATTCTAAGGAAAATCCAAATTATATTGATAATTATCAGAGTACGACCTTATGGTCAAGCTTACAATTATTAGCCTGAAGGGCTTAAAGACACTAGCAGCGGAGAAACAAAATAAACTCTTGAGCCACTCGACATGCCCACAGGCAATCGATTGGGAGCGAAGTCCTAATCCGCGAAGTCCTCGAAGTATCCTCCTTCTAGCAGCTCCTGCTGATCTGGTCCTTCCTCCTCAACTGAGCAAATATGGTTGAAGTCGTGAGTACATAGAGTACTCAGCAAGTCGTACGTAACAAAGATGCAATATAGTATGCAAGGCTTAACAATGGATGGCTGAAAGGTTAGTTTTGCAGATAGCGACAATTTGAAGTAAATACAATAAATAGATTGAAAATCAACTTTATCAAAGGACGTTAAATAAATAATCAAAGGAATTGAATATAATCACAAGTGAACTGACCATTCACTTTCCAGCCCAACCCAACCAGATTTCATAAAAACTCTACCCCTCGTGTGAAATCATCGAGCGTTGTCCATGACCGAGGACACGGCTATTCAAATAGTTTTACACTCTGCAGAGGTTGCACAACTGTACCCACACGATGTGATAATCCTCACGTTAAAGATAATCACAACAAGGCTTTTACAATGATCCATCTCCACCTGATCCCCCTCGCTAAGGTTTCGCCATCGAGTAGGGTAACCCCCTAGTCGATAATTGCCCCCTCTTGCGCCACAACAACATCGGTAGTAAAACCAAAGTGGAGACTTCACAAATTATTATGTCAGGTCTATCCCATACTAGACATGTGGTTTGCACGATAAAGCTCAGATCAATGGCGCACAAAGTTAAGTCCTTAAGAATTACCCAGGCAAAACATCCACATCCCATTGTGCAACCTGCACCCCCTTTACTGCACGATCATTCGCCCAAGTGAAAACCAAGTTTGTATAACCAATGCCCATGACACTACCCATGTCATGACAAACAAATTTTGATAACTGTGGTTAACCACCACGTTCAAGTATATCATTAAGTCAAAGTTAATTATCACATGTGATGATAGATCCAACGTACTAATAATAAGCATGGCTAAGAAATTAGACGTATCCCCATGTGACAACTATTATTGTATCACTAAATAATTCCCAACCCTAAGGTGACAATGGAATCATGGTAAACAAATTATCACGGAGGGATTAACCAATTGGGACTATAACTACCAATACGAGGTTTAATAATAAATAGCAATGCATGATAACTTGAAACAAAATAATACATAATAGATTGAAATCTAGGTTCAACATGATCAAATAATACAACTTGCCTTGGCCTTGCTTAGCTGAGGGCTCTTGATCTTCGAATCCAACTTCCGCTCCCTCGAACACGTGATCTAACGAGAGAGATAGCAAATCGAAAAGACAAAATAAAATCAAATAAAATTCAAATGAACTCCAAAAACTTTCAAACCTGAACCAAAAGGTAGAGCTCAATTTTAGATGAATTTAGGAAAAAGAATCGGGTCAATCGGAGCTAGGACGAGGGAGAACGGGCCTCTGGAAAATTAAATCTACAGAAAATTGGGAAAATTAGAAAAAGGCACTGTGCTGTGGACCGGGTGCACGGGAGAACGAGTCTACGGTGGACTCGACGCACGGAACAGTGCGAGCGACCGGGCTACGGGCGCGGCGGCTAGGGCTGACGTGGCGTGACGCGTGGCGACACGTGTGCGGGTAAGGCTGACGTGGCATCTGACGTGGTCTGGTGACGTGGCAGCTGACGTGGCCTGCTGACGAGGCTGATATGTCAGATATCTTTGCTGTAATTCTGGTTCTAAATCTGGATATCCAGTAAAAATCAAGTCAGACAGTCTTATTTGAATTATGAAGTGCAATTTGACTAGCTACAAGCATTCACTTATATCCTTTCATGTTTTTCTGGTTTCCCTGGGTTCGTGATCATATATATCATTTGCTTGAGGACAATCAAATGTTTAAGCTTGGGGGTATGATGTGCATCATATTTACAGCAAATTTTCACATCTTAACCCTGTTGTTAGTAGCTCAAATTGGCCATAGTATCACTGATTTTATGTATATTTGCCACTTCTTTGGACTGTTTACATGGATTTGTGATTATCTTGCAGGTCAGCGCGAACGAGGCGCAAAAATCTACAAATATTGGTCCATGGAAGGAGCTAGGGCTGCAAAATTGGAGAAAGCAAGGGGCCTAATTGCAAATGTGCCATGGGCTTTAGGGTTTCAAAGCCCAGCCAAGCCGCAACTATATAAGCTGGCAGCAAAGGGGGTGCCTGGGAGGGGAGACCACATGGAAACCCTAGCCGCAATCCATCCTCCTCCATCTCCCAGAACCAGCCGCCATACTCATCTCCTCTACCGATCCCCCACCAAGCTCCAACACCACAACACCCAGCATCCCACTCCATCGCCTCCAAAAACCAGACCCCAAGCCGCAAGCCTCCCTCTCCACAGCCGGCAGCCACTCCATCATCTTCCACCAGCACCACCGAGCCATCCTCCTCCATCTCCTAGAACCCTAGCCAGCCACCTATTCCTTCCTCTTCATCTTCCACACCCAGCGGCAGATGCCCTTGAACCGAATCCCCACACCAGAAAACCCTAGCCCCCACTCCTTCCTCTCCATCGCATCCATCTCCACAGCCGGCCGCTCCACTCCACCGCCTCCTGACCGCTCAGCACATCTTCACCCCAAACATGCAGCCGTCCTAGCCTCCTCCC
This sequence comes from Dendrocalamus sinicus, assembly GCA_036346575.1. Lineage (NCBI taxonomy): Eukaryota > Viridiplantae > Streptophyta > Magnoliopsida > Poales > Poaceae > Dendrocalamus > Dendrocalamus sinicus. The sequence continues at coordinate 8,537,865 of CM070663.1, forward strand.
AGATTTGATCTGTGCGCATCCCTTCTTCCAAGCTACTCCACCAGCAACTCCTACACCCCAAGATTTCATTCCCACCCCAGTGCGAACCGTAAAACGTGAGGAGGAAGATCGGTTCCAGATCTTCGACATCTTCGCTGGATCTACCTCCCCTACGGCTGATTTTCGACACCATCTGCCGGACCTGCTTCCCAGCGCCGAATTAGCCGGATCTGCTTCCCCAGCCCGGATCTGCTTCATCTGCTACCCCTACGGCGAGATCTACTCCATCCAAGTCTGAAGCTCGCGGAACTGCTACCCTAAGTCCCGGATCTGCTTCCCTCTACCTGCTACATCTACGGGGTCTTCCCAGATCTCTCATGACCTACATCCGCTTCTAACGATCTTCACCGACCGATCTGCATCTTTATGGGTTGTTTCATTCCCGATCTAATATTTAGTACTGTGATGGCATGCTTGGGATAATTACATGTTAGATCTGTTTATGTGCTTGTGTCTGTGTGGATCTCGCTACTAAGATTTGGGTACTTGGATGTGCTTGGTGGTTAATGTTTTTTCGTGAGTTGTTTACATACCGGATCCGTGATGTGCGCATGATTTGTGTGTAGATCTGGATGCTAAGAGTATTTTATGTTCTTGATAAATTCGAGATGTTGATGCTGATTCTCTAGTGTAGATTTACGTTATTGCTTTATGCTTTGTAAGCTCTTCTTCGATTTATGCTGCTGCTAGTAGGTCTAATATCATGCCATGTTTATGTTTACTCTGTTGGGATAGATTCTAATGTCTCGATAGGGTTTATTTAGATTCATTTCGATCTATTAGGTTTTGTTAACAGAAAAGATAAAAAAAGGGGTAGTAATAGTTAGATCTATTCTGTCTTCTGTAGATTTCTTTGTTAGATTAATTTGCATGTTCCCAGTAGTAGCTTAGTTTGCTTATTAGATGCATGGTTAGGTTTGTTGCTTCTCTGTGATTATTACTTTTGTTTGTTGTGAATCATTGGGTATAGCAAGAGCATTTCCCTTCCTCATTCTCCGGGGTTCTTCCTAGCGCCCCTCCTCTTTCTCACAATAGAGTTGATCCTTGGTCCCTTGCTGCATTTCCCTCTCTTCCTGTCTGACTCCTAGCCACCTTTCTTCTCTTCTCTTCTCTAGTTCTTTCTCACCTCACTTCTCTCTCTAGTCTGTTAGTCTCCTGCTTTCTCTTCTTATCTCTATTAGTCTTCTGCTCTATCTCTCATCTTATCTCTGTCTACTTTCTTTACCCTCTCCTCCTTCTAATTTTCAGTCTTCTCACCTTCTGTAGATCTTTCTTTGCTCTTATCTCTCCTCTAGTTTCTTTCTAACCTCTAGACTTTCTCTAGCATTCAATTTCTTCTCTAGTCATCTAGTCTCCATCACTCTCTTCTTATCTTTGCCTTCTTTCTCCTCCTCATCTGCTAGCCTAGCCATCTCCTAATCTCTCTTCTGCTCTCTCTCTCTCCCTCTATCTCTCTTTCCCCTTAGCTATCCTTCTTTTCTTTCTGGCTAACCTTCTTTCTTCTTTCTCTCTCTCTTACTAGAGTTAGATTTTCAGGTTCATCTCTTTTCTCTTCTTTAGTCTAGATAGTCTTTTCCTAACCCCTTAGCTCTTCCTTTCTCTTCCTTTCTCTCTTTTGCAGTTCTTTTCTGCCCTTTAGTTGTTTAGGATCTGCAGTTAGTGTTCATCTCCCTGTTCTTGCGATTTAGCTTTGGTTAAGTGATGAGGACATCACTTCTTCGGATACATACAACACTCCTCCACTTGACATTCAAGGACCAATCACTAGAGCTCGCGCCCGACAATTGAATTTACAGGTGAGCTCGTTCCTAAGTACTTCCTTTTGTTCATTCGAGAATAGATTGCTACCTAATGATTTAATTATGATTAGGAACCATGGAGAGGACCTGGAAGTACTTGGAGAAGGGCTACAAGGCGCACAAGTCCAGCAAGGGCGGTCGAATCATGTTGGAGGCCCAACTCAAACCGACTTCGAATCCAACCGGAGTCCAGGACCAGACTCACTAAAACGGACGCCCAGATTGCATCCGGACTCCGTTTTGGACGTTCCACATATGTATGGAAAGCTGAGAAGACCACCTTTCCAATGGCTTTGGTCCCATGTCAAAATTCCTTCTGAGTCAACGGAATCGTCGAAACAAGTGGGCGTTCAGAATCTGTCAGGGTGCTGCGCCACCGTCTTTGGGCCGATCGGCTTTGTATCGTGTTGGAGCCCATTAGGGCGCGCCCAGGGTTTTGCACGCCCTAACTCCTTTATATCCAGCCGCCACCCCACCATTAGGGTTGGGTTTTGCTTAGATTAATTCTGTCTTTGAACAGTTTCGCTGCTCATCGGTTTGTGAGACCCCAACTTTCGAGTGCTAAATCAATACATCTGCAATTCAGTTGTGTTCTTCCTTGTTCTTGCTTGTGTTCTTCGATTCGCAGGCAAGGATTAGCCTTCTTGGCGAGGTCAACGGCCGCGCACGGTTGATAACCTGAGGAGACGTGGTGCTGCGATTGCGGGTTCGAACGTGTCGCTCGAAGCCGGATCGAATTGTGTCGTGCCTCCACCAAATCGAACATATCCAGAACCTGTTGGAAGATCGGGACCCGCTCCCATCAAGTGGTAATCAGAGCTTGGTGTTCCTTCAGTTCGAGAATACCCTACCTTTGTTGTTTTCGTTCATCCTAGAGTCCACTTAAAAGCCCTACAAAAAATTTTGTAGTCATAGGTTGTTTCCTGTCCCAGATCTCGTTTAGCCTTTTGCACAACTTAATTTCAGAGTCCGTAGTGTTGAGTTTGTGTCCTTTGTCGAGTTGTGTTGCTGGTTTAGATTGTGTTTTGTTTCGGGTTAGGCGTGAAACCCTAGCCGTCATCCATCGCGTATTCCACCCTCTGTTTTTGTTTTCCCACCCATATCCCACCCTCTGTTTGAATCATCCTTCGCATCTCGTGATCACGCTGCATCATCCCCCACCTTTCCCCCAGCTTCCGCCACCAAATTCCACCAATTTCATCCACCCGATTTCGTTTCGGCCTCCACAGAAACCATAACTCGGAGCCTCAACTTCAAACGGCCGTAACTTTTGCATACGGACTCGAAATCAGTTGCTTTTTTTGAAATTGGGTGAAATTAAATTTTACATCCGATACTCCCCAACTTCGTCGGGTTCGGCGATTTTATTTTCTCGAAATTCGGCCTGGAAAGTGCAGTACTCGAGCTCCGAAATTGAATCACCGAATTTTCAGCGCATTCATTATTTTCTGTAGGCCACACCTTACATCGGATTGAGGTGAAACTTTGTGTGGTTCCTATTTCTGTGCTCTGCTCTGTGAAAAAAATAAAATAAAAAAGACAGAAAAAAGAAAAATTTTGGCATAGTAGAGAAGAGAGAGAAATTCAGTTCTCGGCTCTAGTACTGGCCCAAAAAAAAAAAAAAAAAAAAGAAAAAAAATCGGACAGAGCACAGTTTTAGGTGACAGAAATTCATTTGTTTTGTGCTTATGCTGAATTAAGTCTCTCATTCCCTGGCCATCTTTGTTGCTGTCTTCGCTTACTTTCTGGCCGCGATTCCTTGTTCATCATATCCTAACACTGATATAGGACACATTTAGGCCAGCAACTAGGACCAGTGCTTTGGACATTTATTCAACATTACTATCTGTTATTGATTTGTGTTCCACTGACATATTTGGCCTTCCAAGCTCCATATATCTACTTCTGGATAGCACAGTTTTGACCCTTGCAATCGCACTCCACGCCGACATGGTTTCACGAACCAGCCACCGGTTGTACCACCTGCTGCTTTGGTAAGAACACTTGTAAGAGCTTGGTAAGCCACTTCCTTTGCGAGATTTCACTGCCCTTCATTTGTAGTTGATAGGGATAATCCTTTTGTTTTCCCTGTGTTTCCACTAACCATGGCAGGAGACGAAGGACACGGGTCACCGGTCGATTTCAACGAGTGTGTTAGTCGCGCCGCTACAAACCGCGCCGACAAACAAAATGCTTCACTCGCGCGAGAATGGACACCATCGCCGCCGCCATTGCCAAGTTGAACACCACGGAAGGCATTGAGCGGGTGGAGCGGCGGTTGGTGACCTCACCGGTCGAATGGACAAATTGAGGCACGTCGCCACTGTCAATGACGGCCATCGTCCCGATGATGACATAGTGTATGATGCAGATGGCAACATTGATCGGCGGCGACACAAGATGCACGACTACGTCGGCGTCTTCAACAAAACCGACAAGGTATGGGAGGTAATAACCAGAACCGACATGGTATGGAAGGTAATAACCGGACTCGTCATGGTACCGACGACCCTTTGCTAAAGTTAAGTTTACCATTCCATCTTTTCTGGTCTTTATGATGCTGAAATATATCTTGATTGGGAGATGACGGTAGAGCAAAAATTTAATTCTCACTTGGTTCTGAACAACATAGAGTTAGACAAGCTACTAGTGAGTTTAAGGACTTTGCTATTATCCGTGGAATGAACTAAGTAACATGCGCTACAACCTGATACATGGGAGCGATTAAAAGAAGATATGCGTAATCGCTTTGTTCCTCCCACATATAAACTTGAATTGAGAAAAATTGCAGCGCTTAGAACAAGGTGATCGTTCTGCTCAGACTATTATGCTGAGCTTCAAAAGGGTATGATGCGTTGTGGGGTTGTTGAGGACACAGAGGATAAGATTTGTCGTTTCTACGGGGTTACTGGCGTGAAATTCAGGATATTGTTGATTATAAAGAATTTACTCATCAACCAGTTGTTCCACCTTGCTATGCTTGCAGAAAAAGAATTGCAGGACGCAAGGAATCAGCGAAGGCACGCACCGAACGACCCTTCTACACGCCGCGAACAACTACATGGCGGACTGCCCAAGTCTTCTTCGATTTTCGTTCTCCCCACCACTGTGAACAAGATTGCAGCAGCGCCACCGGGCCACCTTCCAAAAATTCTTTGCGGTTCCAGCCAAGAGTAGTTCTTCTTCCGTGGCTTCAACGGGTCGCTCCTCCGACATTCGGTGCCATCGCTGCCATGGGCTTGGTCATGTGCGGAAGAATTGCCCTAGCCAACGGGCATACATCGCCACGAAGATGGAGGCTACATCAGCACTTCGGATGTCGAGGATGATGATGATGTTTCGCGCCACGGACGACAATGGCGGTGGTGATGACGATCTAGTCCTTGGTGGGGCGCCCACAGCGACGCTACGGAGCATCATTGTGCAGCGAGTCCTCAAAGACACGGTACAACAAACCGACAAGCTTCAACGCCATAATTTGTTTCAGACTTTCTTCGCAATCAACAACCGGCGTGCACGTGTCATCATTGATGGAGGAAGCTGCAACAACTTGGTGAGTTCTGATTTGGTCAAGAAGCTTGGCTTGACCACGCGACCACATCCACATCCATACCATATTCAGTGGTTAAGTGGTTAAATGATTCTGGAAAAGCTAAGGTAACGCAAACATGCCGAGTACATTTTTCCATTGGTGGTTATGCTGATCATGTTGATTGTGATGTGGTTCCCATGCAAGCATGCTCTCTTTTATTGGGTCGACCTTGGGAATTTGATAATGATGCTTTACACCATGGTAGTAGTAACAAATACACTTTTATGCATAAGGGAAAGAAAGTTACTTTCTGCCTTTGACCCCACTGAGATTATAGAGGCCGATAGGAGAGAGTTGCTGCTGCTAATGATGCAAAGGAACATGATAAATCTGAAAAACAGCAAGTAATTCATTTGAAAAATTCTGTTATGCTTGCCACAAAATCAGACCTTGCTGAAATTGATGATGTTAATGATACATGCTATGCTTTTGTGTGCAAAGATGCTTTATTTTCCCTTGATAATATGCCTTGCACTTTGCTCGCTCCTGTCACTAACCTTTTGCAGGAGTTTAGAGATGTTTTCCCGATGAGATACCTCCGGACTTCCACCCATTAGAGGATTGAACACCAGATTGACTTAATCCCTGGAGCGAGTTTGCCAAACCGTGCGGCGTCTGAGGACCAATCGAAGAGACTAAGGAGATTCAGCGACAAGTCCAAGACCTTTGGACCGTGGGTACGCACGTGAGAGCCTTAGTCCTTGTGTTGTTCCTGTTCTTTTGGTTCCCAAAAAGATGGTTCTTGGCGTATGTGTGTAGATTGTAGAGCCATTAACAACATTACTATAAGGTATCGTCATCCTATTCCTAGGCTAGACGACATGCTTGATGAGTTGTGTGGTGCTATAATTTTCACAAAGATTGACTTGCGTAGTGGATACCACCAAATAAGAATGAAACTTGGCGATGAATGGAAAAGCGCTTTTAAAACTAAGTTCGCTTGTATGAGTGGTTAGTCATGCCTTTGGTTTAACTAATGCACCTAGCACTTTCATGAGATTAATGCACGAGGTTTTACGTCCTTTCATTGGCAAATTTGTGGTTGTTTACTTTGATGATATCTTGATTTATAGCAAGTCCATGGATGAACATTTGAATCACTTACGTGCTGTTTTTACTGCTTTGAAAGATGCGCGTTTGTTTGGTAACCTTGACAAGTGCACGTTTTGCACGGATCGAGTCTCTTTTCTTGGCTATGTTGTGACTCCACAGGAATTGAGGTTGATAGAGCCAAGGTGGAGGCGATATGGAGTTGGCCCACGCCCGGCACACTCTCCCAAGTGCGGAGTTTTCTTGGCCTTGCAGGATTTTATCGCGCTTGTCAAAGAATTCAGCACCATTGCGACACCGTTGATTGAGTTGACAAAGAAAGCCGTCGTGTTCCATTGGGGCCATCACAAGAGGAGTCCTTTAATCTTTTGAAGGACAAGCTTACACACGCACCATTGCTCCAACTTCCGGATTTTGTAAGACTTTTGAGCTCGAATGTGATGCTAGCGGAATTGGTATTGGTGGTGTTTTGATGCAAGAAGGCAAACCTGTTGCCTACTTTAGTGAAAAATTGAATGGTCCTGCTCTTAATTATTCCACGTATGATAAAGAATTGTATGCTCTTGTTCGTTCTTTAGAGACGTGGCAACACTATTTATGGCCTAAAGAATTTGTCATTCACTCCGATCATGAATCACTTAAGCATATTCGTAGTCAAACCAATTTGAATCGTAGACATGCTAAGTGGGTTGAATTTATTGAATCTTTTCCTTATGTCATTAAACACAAGAAAGGGAAGGATAATGTGATTGTTGATGCTTTGTCTCGCCGTTATACCATGTTGTCTCAACTTGATTGTCGCATTTTGGTCTTGAAACTATTAAAGGACAATATGCTCTTGATGCTGATTTTAAGGATGTGTTGTTGCATTGTAAAGAGGACAAGCATGGAATAAATTCATGATCAATGATGGTTTTTGTTTAGAGCTAACCGTCTATGCATTCCAGTTGGATCCGTTCGTCTTTTGTTGTTGCAGGAGGCACATGGAGGCGGTTTGATGGGACATTTTGGTGCTAAGAAGACGGAGGACGTTCTGGCCACACACTTCTTTTGGCCAAAGATGAGGCGAGATGTTGAGCGGTTTGTGGCTCGCTGCACTACATGTCAAAAGCTAAGTCTCGTTTGAATCCACATGGTTTATATATGCCTCTTCCTGTTCCTTCTATTCCGTGGGCAGATATTTCTATGGACTTTGTTTTAGGATTGCCTAGGACTAAGAGGGGGAGGGATAGCATTTTTGTTGTTGTGGATCGCTTTTCTAAGATGGCTCACTTTATACCATGTCATAAAACCGATGATGCCGTTCATATTGCTGACCTTTTTTTCAAAGAGATAGTTCGTTTGCATGGTATGCCTTCTACTATTGTTTCAGATCGTGATGTCAAGTTCTTGAGTCACTTTTGGCGTACTCTATGGAACAAGTTGGGTACAAAGTTGTTGTTCTCTACAACATGTCACCCACAAACTGATGGCCAAACTGAGGTAGTGAACCGCACATTGTCTACCATGTTGAGAGCTATTTTGAAGACCAATTTGAAGTTGTGGGAAGAGTGTTTGCCGCATGTTGAGTTCGCATATAATCGAGCGGAACACTCCACCACTAAGGTAAGCCCTTTTCAGGTAGTGTATGGATTCAATCCCCGTGCCCCTATTGATATTTTACCTTTGCCTACTAGTGAGAGAGTTCATAATGATGCTAAGGAGCGTGCTGATTTTATTGTCAAGATGCATGAGACTACTAAGGCAAACATTGAAAAGATGAATGAAAAATATAGGATTGCTGGTAGTAAAGGTCGAAAGGAAGTTAAACTTGAACTGGGTGATTTTGTTTGGTTGCACTTGAGAAAGGATCGATTTCCTGAGTTAAGAAAATCAAAATTGATGCCTAGAGCTGCTGGTCCTTTTAAGATAATTGAGAAGATAAATGATAATGCATATAAACTTGAGTTGCCTCCCGAGTTTGGGGTTAGTCCCACCTTTAACATTTCAGATTTGAAGCCATACTTGGGAGAAGAAGATGAGGCTGAGTTGAGGACAACTCCGCTTCAAGAGGAGAGGATGATGAGGACATCACTTCTTCGGATACATACAACACTCCTCCACTTGACATTCAAGGACCAATCACTAGAGCTCGCGCCCGACAATTGAATTTACAGGTGAGCTCGTTCCTAAGTACTTCCTTTTGTTCATTCGAGAATAGATTGCTACCTAATGATTTAATTATGATTAGGAACCATGGAGAGGACCTGGAAGTACTTGGAGAAGGGCTACAAGGCGCACAAGTCCAGCAAGGGCGGTCGAATCATGTTGGAGGCCCAACTCAAACCGACTTCGAATCCAATTCGGAGTCCAGGACCAGACCTCACTAAAACGGACGCCCAGATTGCATCCGGACTCCGTTTTGGACGTTCCACATATGTATGGAAAGCTGAGAAGACCACCTTTCCAATGGCTTTGGTCCCATGTCAAAATTCCTTCTGAGTCAACGGGAATCGTCGAAACAAGTGGGCGTTCAGAATCTGTCAGGGTGCTGCGCCACCGTCTTTTGGGCCGATCGGCTTTGTATCGTGTTGGAGCCCATTAGGGCGCGTCCAGGGTTTTGCACGCCCTAACTCCTTTATATCCAGCCGCCACCCCACCATTAGGGTTGGGTTTGCTTAGATTAATTCTGTCTTTGAACAGTTTCGCGTTCATCGGTTTGTGAGACCCCAACTTTCGAGTGCTAAATCAATACATCTGCAATTCAGTTGTGTTCTTCCTTGTTCTTGCTTGTGTTCTTCGATTCGCAGGCAAGGATTAGCCTTCTTGGCGAGGTCAACCGCCGCGCACGGTTGATAACCTGAGGAGACGTGGTGCTGCGATTGCGGGTTCGAACGTGTCGTTCGAAGCCGGATCGAATTGTGTCGTGCCTCCACCAAATCGAACATATCCAGAACCTGTTGGAAGATCGGGACCCCGTTCCCATCATTAAGTGTCGTACCACCGGTACTCTAGTCCCAGTGGAGAACACGACACTCGCCGCTATCTTAGCGGCAGCCCGTTCACTTGCGGGTGTGCATTGTTGCACGATTAAGAAATTGGCGCCGTTGCCGGGGACTAGATATTGGTGATCGCGCTAGACCATAGACTAAGTCATTTCTTTAGTTTCCTTCCTCCCTTTTCAGCCCGACTTCTTAGCTTATGCGCAGGAGTGGAGACCATTCGTTGGCTCCTTTTGATCCTGAGATTGAGCGCACTTTTCATAAGCTGAAGAGAGAAAACCAACTTCCCCATCAAGAAGAAATGGGAGATCAGAACCCCCAGCCTCTTCTTCGTGACCTATGGATTCCTAGAGACCAAGGTATAGCTCCCGGGATTGTCCAACCTGCCATTCAAAGCCAACAACTTTGAGCTCAAACCTGCACTCATTACCATGGTCCAGTGAGACCAGATTTGGAGGTTCTCCCACTGAAGATCCCAATGAACACATTCGCACCTTCTTAGAATATTGCAACACTTTGAAGTGCAATGGAGTCACAACTGATGCCATTAGGCTCTCATTGTTCCCTTTCTCTCTTAGAGATGGTGCTAAGACTTGGTTGCATTCTCTGCCCCTGCATCTTAAGGACACATGGGAACACCTACTGCAAGCCTTTTTTGAGAGGTATTTTCCTCCCTCCAAGGCAGCAGAAGTGCGTGACCAGATTACTAGATTTTCACAATCTGAGGGTGAGAGTTTGTATGATGCTTGGCAGAGGTATCAAACCCTGCTTAGGATGTGTCCTCACCATGGCCTTGAAAGGTGGTTGGTGCTGTAGATTTTTTATAAAGGTCTTACACACCACACAAGAGGCTTTGTAGATTCTGCAGCAGGAGGAGGGATAATGAACAAAACTCTTGATGAAGCTTTCAGCTTGATTGAGAGTATGTCCTCCCACCATTTTCAATGGTCCAGTGAGAGAGCTTCTGCTCCTCCACGTCCTGGTATCTATGAGGTGAGCTCTAATGATGCCTTATCAGCTTAGATTCAAGTTCTCACACGTCAAATGGCACAGCTCATGCCCTCATCTTCAGCCCATATAGCCACTGGATGTCAGATTTGTGGATCTCAAGGGCATACTCCAGCTGAGTGCCCTTAACTTCCACACTGAATCATCCAAGTGAACTATGCTCAATCACATGGGCAGTTTTCTCAAACCTACAACCTGTGGTGGCGTCATCCAAACTTGTCTTACAAGAACACCAACCCTAGTGTGTCATCCTTCCCTGTGGGAACATCAGCACAAGGCTTTAGACAGCAGCAAGTCCCTTCACATACCTCATTTCAGCAACCTATGATGCATGTTCCAAACCCTCCACCTACTACTTCTCAATCAGATCAGTTGACCAGAATTGAACAGCTCCTTGCATCACATGTAGCTAAGATGGAAGCTCAATACAATGATGCAAAGACTCAATTGACTGATTTGGCTAGTCGTGTGGAGAGTTTGCAAGCATCACAGGCTTCATCCAGCACACCTGGGAGACTTCCTGCACAGCCTGAGGCAAATCCTCGTGGTCATTGTGGAGCAATTACCACTAGGAGTGGCAAGACAACATCTGAACCACTTCTTCCCACACCACCCTTGTATGTGCCACCTGTCTTTAGGTCTGTCTAGCAAGAAAAACCTGACTCACAGCAGCAGAATCTGCAACAACCCAGCTCCATAACACCAGCCAAAACATCTGATATTCCCTCATCATCCACTACAGCAGCTATCCCCTCCACAAAACCCAAATTGCCATTTCCTGAGCGGTTAGAAAAATCCAATGAGGACAAGCAGTTTGCTAAATTCCTAGAGAGGATGAAGGATGTTCAGATCACCATTCCCATTCTAGAGGTTGTCCTACATGTGCCTATGTATGCCAAATTCTTCAAGGAGTTGCTTACCAAGAAGCGGAGTATGGATGAGCTTGAGGTGGTCACTCTAACTAAGGAGTGTAGCGCTATCATACAGAATAAGCTACCTCCTAAGTTAGAGGACCCTGGTAGCTTTTGCATACCTTGCATTCTAGGCTCCAAGAACTTTAGAGCTCTTTGTGACTTAGGCTCAAGTGTTAGTGTCCTCCCATTATCAGTTTGTGACGTGCTCCCTTTGGGCAATCTGCGCCAACACCATGAAATTGCGGTTGGTGATCGCATATATCGTCACCCACTGGTATTTTAGTGGACGTTCTGTGGTAGTTGGTACCTTTGCCTTCCTGTAGATTTTGTTGTCCTAGAGATGGAGGATAGAAGTGAACTTGTCATCCTTGGGAGACCATTCCTTGCTACTGCAGGTGCTGTCATTGATGTAAAAGATGCTAAGCTTACTCTCCAATTTGGTCAAGAGAAGCTAGCATTTGATATGAGGCACCCCACTCATCTTCCTCACTTTGTCGGATCAGTGTTTTTCACTTGATTTGGTTGACAAATGTGTTGTTGAGACATATGAAAATGTTGAGGAAGTGATATCAATTGAGGATGAGTGCACTGCTGCAGATACTCATCATGTGGCAGTCATTGATGCTCCTGTAGAGCCTTCTCAAATCCCAGACCTTAGGCAGCCCACAGCCCCAAAGGTAGAGCTGAAACCACTTCCAAATCATCTGAGATATGAATTCTTAGGACCAGATCAGACCTGTCCTATTATTGTGAGTGCCCATTTGACACCTTTAGAGACTGACCAACTTCTTGAGATCCTTCGTAAATATCGAGCTGTTATTGGATACTCGATAGATGATATGAAGGGCATTGATCCAGCCACCTGCATGCATCGCATTCATCTTGAGGATGATACTAAGCCAACACGTGAGCACCAACGTAGGCTTAATCCTCATTTGCAGGAGGTTGTCAAGAAAGAAATTCTTAAGCTTCTTGGTGCTAACATCATCTATCCTATTTCAGATAGTCAGTGGGTCAGTCCCATTCATGTTGTGCCTAAGAAAGGAGGCATGACGGTGGTTGCCAATGAAAAGGTGATTTGATTCCCACAAGGACAACCACGGGTTGGCGCATGTGTACTGACTATAGAAAACTCAACAAGGCCACACGCAAAGACCATTTCCCTTTGCCTTTCATTGATCAAATGCTAGAGAGACTGGCCCGTCATTCTTATTTCTGTTATCTTGATGGATATTCAGGATTTCTGCAGATTCCTATACATCCATCAGATCAGGAAAAGACAACATTCACTTGCCCCTATGGTACCTTTGCATACCGTAGGCTGCCATTTGGGCTTTGTAATGCCCCAGGGACCTTCCAGCGATGTGTCATGTCCATATTCACTGATCTTATTGAAAAAATCATGGAAGTTTTCATGGATGATTTCACTGTTTATGGACAGACCTTTGAGAGCTGTTTGGCCAACCTTGAAACTGTCTTACAGCGCTGTCTTGAGGCCAATTTGGTCCTCAATTGGGAGAAATGTCATTTTCTAGTTAGAGAGGGGATAGTCCTTGGTCATTTAATGTCTTCTAGAGGGATTGAGGTGGATAGAGCTAAAGTTGAGGTGATTGAGCGCTTGCCCCCTCCTGTTAATGTGAAAGGTGTTCATAGTTTTTTGGGGCATGCTGGTTTTTACCGCAGATTCATTAAGGATTTTTCTAAAATTGCTCGTCCTCTCACTCATCTTTTGGGCTTGGATGTTCCTTTTGTATTTGATGAGTCTTGCATGAATGCATTTAGTAAGATCAAGGATGCTCTCATTTCTGCACCCATTGTGCAATCTCCTGATTGGGATCTTCCTTTTGAGCTTATGTGTGATGCTAGTGATTTTGCTGTGGGGGCTGTTTTGGGGCAGCGGCATGACAAGGCTTTGCATGTCATTTACTATGCTAGCAGGACTTTGGATGACACCCAGATCAATTACACAACCACTGAAAAAGAACTGCTAGCTGTAGTATTTGCCTTTGACAAATTCAGATCTTACCTAGTTGGCTCAAAATGCATAGTGTACACAGATCATGCAGCCATTAGGTATCTTTTGAGTAAAAAGGATGCTAAACCTCACCTCATTCGTTGGATTCTTTTGCTGCAAGAGTTTGATATGGAAATTAGGGATAAAAAGGGGGCTGAGAACTTGGTAGTTGACCATCTTTCTAGATTACCCCATTCGGTCCAGTCTCTACTCTTCCAATTGAAGATTCTCTTCACGAGACCAACTTTGAAGTTTCTCTTATTCAATCTAAAACTCCTTGGTATGCAGACATTGTGAACTATTTGGTCTGCAATGCTATACCTTCTGATCTCTCCTATCAGCAGCGTAGGAAATTCACTCATGAGGCACGAAAATTCTTTTGGGATGACCCATATCTGTATAGACATTGTGCAGATGGGGTTATTAGACGTTGCCTACCTCATGAGGAGGTTCAAAATGTGATTTTTCACTGTCATTCTGCACCTTTTGGTGGGCACGCAGGAACTGCTAAGACCCAAGCTAAGGTTCTTCAAGCTGGATTTTATTGGCCTACCATGTTCAAGGATATTCATGCATATATTCAGTCTTGTGATCCCTGTCAGCATGCAGGGAACATGTCAAGACGTCATGAGATGCCACAGCATGGTATTCTTGAGGTAGAACTCTTTGATGTTTGGGGAATAGATTACATAGGACCTTTGCCTTCTTCTCAAGGGTACAAGCACATTCTTGTGGCAGTGGATTATGTGTCCAAATGGGTTGAGGCTATTCCCACTGTCCATGCTGATTCTAAATCTGTGTGTAGGTTGTTTAAGCAAATCATTTTTCCTAGGTTTGGAATTCCTAGAGTTGTGATAAGTGATGGAGGGTCTCACTTTAATCACAAGCAGTTTGAAGCCCTTCTAGCCAAGTATGGGGTCCATAATCATAGGGTAACCACTCCTTATCATCCTCAAGCTAATGGGCAAGTTGAAGTTTCCAATAGAGAGATAAAGCAAATTCTTGAAAAGGTTGTGTCAAAATCCAGGACAGATTGGTCTCTTAAGCTTTATGATGCATTGTGGGCTTATAGGATAGCATTTAAAACACCTATTGGCATGTCCCCCTTTAGGTTGGTTTATGGAAAAGCTTGTCATCTTCCTGTTGAACTTGAGCATAGAGCACATTGGGCAATTAGAAGGCTCAACATGGATATGGGTCTAGCTGGGAAACATAGGAAGTTGCAGCTGTGTGAACTTGATGAATTGAGGCTTGATGCTTATGAAAGCTCAAGAATTTACAAAGAGAGAGCTAAAAGATTCATGACCGCCACATTTTGAGGCGTGACTTTCAACCTGGACAGCTTGTCTTGGTTTTGACTCTAGATTCCATTTATTCCTGGAAAATTCAAATCTAGATGGTTTGGGCCTTGTGTAGTCAAGAAAGTGCTAGGAGTGGAGCTTTTGAGGTTGAGAGTCAATCTGGGGCATTTTTAAGGTTAATGGGCAAAGATTGAAACATTACTTTGTTGGAGAACCTTTTCTGAACTAAGTGATGAGGATAATGCCGAGATCAAGTCAAATCGACCCGATCCTCCAATTTCTTTTGAGATTACTTGATTATCATTTGTTGGTCAAGCTAAAGACCCAAAACAAGCGCTTCTCAGGAGGCAACCTGAGCTGTTTATTCTTTCTGTTTTACTTTAGTTTTCTCTGTTATTTTACCTTTGTGTCGGTTTATCTTTTCCTTTTGTTTCTTCCATTTTCAGGTACTTGCAGGACCATCAATCAAGCTGGAAGGAAGCCTAAAGAATGATATGAGATCTCGCTTCCACCTTTTGCACCGGTGAGTCTGTTTCCAATACTAAATTTTTATTTCAGAGTGTACGTTTGACTCAAGCTTGGGGGAGGATCTGTTCTTATGTGGATGATTTGCATATTCTTCTTGTCATTTTCATGGGTACTGAAGTTGATGATGTGTAATTGATGATTTATGGCTAGTATCATTCGCATGTTGGGTTATTGCTGAATACATTTGACTGCACGATCATTAATATGAGCTGTTTTAGAATGCTAATTGAATACTTGATCTGTAATATGTGACTATCTTGTGTAATCCAGAGTTATCAAACTGAAATTTGTTTAAGTGATCTAGTAATGGCATCAATTCTTTGGATATCCAATTGGGTTACTCTTGAATACATTGAAATCTTGTGATTGCTTAGAAATCTTGTGATCCTTTGGTTGTTGATTCATTGCAAGTTACACATGTATCTTAACCTTTGCGAATTGTATCGATTCTAGTTATCACTTCTAGAATAACAATATCCTAGGATTCATGCTTGGGCATAATACTTCATTTTAGACATAGATACTTTTGCTTGAATGAAAGGGTTGTGAAAGTGGTAGTCCTATCTTGAGCCTATAATTTGGTTGATTTACCTAAGTCCATGCCACATGGTACTTAGAGATAATGAAAACCGGTTAATGATGCTTAAAAAGAAAATATCTTTATCTCTGTTTTGTGCTGCAAAGTGTGAGTTGAATAAGTGACTTTGTCACATGCAAAAAAAATGTTGAATAAGTGGCAGTTTTGCCCAACTGAAGTCTGAATGTCTGAATAAGTGGCAAGAATGCCCAAGAGTTGGAATAAGTGGCACTTGTGCCCATGTGTTTGAAGCTTGTTTAAAATCAGCAAAAGTAAAGTATCATGGCTCAAGTGTGGACTTTTTCATAAATTTCAAGCAAGCATTAGTCTCTTTATCTAGAATAGTAAATGCCTAAATATGACTCTAGGATATGCTTATTCTTGAATGTGATATCTGGCTTTGATATTTTTTTCAAATCTGGTGGGATCCATGCAAACATTTAGTGCAATTTGGCACTTTTGGGTAACTTGATCTGGTCAAAAACTCTAGTATCACTAGGATATCTTTGCTGTAATTCTGGTTCTAAATCTGGATATCCAGTAAAAATCAAGTCAGACAGTCTTATTTGAATTATGAAGTGCAATTTGACTAGCTACAAGCATTCACTTATATCCTTTCATGTTTTTCTGGTTTCCCTGGGTTCGTGATCATATATATCATTTGCTTGAGGACAATCAAATGTTTAAGCTTGGGGGTATGATGTGCATCATATTTACAGCAAATTTTCACATCTTAACCCTGTTGTTAGTAGCTCAAATTGGCCATAGTATCACTGATTTTATGTATATTTGCCACTTCTTTGGATTTGTTTACATGGATTTGTGATTATCTTGCAGTCGTGTGAGCAGCGCAAAAATCTACAAATATTGGTCCATGGAAGGAGCTAGGGCTGCAAAATTGGAGAAAGCAAGGGCCTAATTGCAAATGTGCCATGGGCTTTAGGGTTTCAAAGCCCACCAAGCGCAACTATATAAGTGGCAGCAAAGGGGTGCACGGGAGGAGACCACATGGAAACCCTAGCCGCAATCCATCCTCCTCCATCTCCCGAACCACCGCCATACTCATCTCCTCTACCGATCCCCCACCAAGCTCCAACACCACAACACCCAGCATCCCACTCCATCGCCTCCAAAAACCAGACCCCAAGCCGCAAGCCTCCCTCTCCACAGCCGGCAGCCACTCCATCATCTTCCACCGGCACCACCGAGCCATCCTCCTCCATCTCCTAGAACCCTAGCCACCACCTACTCCTTCCTCTTCATCTTCCACACCCGCGCAGACGCCTTGAACCGAATCCCCACACCGAAAACCCTAGCCCCCACTCCTTCCTCTCCATCGCATCCATCTCTCCACACGGCCGCTCCACTCCACCGCCTCGACCGCTCGGACATCTTCACCCCAAACATGCAGCCGTCCTAGCCTCCTCCCGGATCGATCATGCGCATCCCTTCTTCCAAGCTACTCCACCAGCAACTCCTACACCCCAGATTTCATTCCCACCCGGTGCGTCAGTAAACGTGAGGAGGAAGATCGGTTCCGATCTTCGACATCTTCGCTGGATCTACCTCCCCTACGGCTGATTTTCGACACCATCCGCGGACGCTTCCCGCCGCCGAATCACCGGATCTCGCTTCCCGGCCGGATCCGCTTCATCTGCTACCCCTACGGCGAGATCTACTCCATCCAAGTCCGAAGCTCGCGAATCGCTACCCTAAGTCCGGATCGCTTCCCTCTACCGCTACATCTACGGGTCTTCCCGGGATCTGCTCTGACCTACATCCGCTTCTAACGATCTTCACCGACCGATCTGCATCTTTATGGGTTGTTTCATTCCCGATCTAATATTTAGTACTGTGATGGCATGCTTGGGATAATTACATGTTAGATCTGTTTATGTGCTTGTGTCTGTGTGGATCTGGCTACTAAAATTTGGGTACTTGGATGTGCTTGACTGGTTAATGTTTTTTTTGTGAGTTGTTTACATACCAGATCTGTGATGTGCACATGATTTGTGTGTAGATCTGGATGCTAAGAGTATTTTATGTTCTTGATAAATTCTGAGATGTTGATGCTGATTCTCTAGTGTAGATTTATGTTATTGCTTTATGCTTTGTAAGCTCTTCTTCAGTTTATGCTGCTGCTAGTAGGTCTAATATCATGCCATGTTTATGTTTACTCTCTGTTGGGATAGATTCTAATGTCTTTGATAGGGTTTATTTAGATTCATTTCTGATCTGTTAGGTTTTGTTAACAGAAAAGATAAAAAAGGGGTAGTAATAGTTAGATCTATTCTGTCTTCTGTAGATTTCTTTGTTAGATTAATTTGCATGTTCCCAGTAGTAGCTTAGTTTGCTTATTAGATGCATGGTTAGGTTTGTTGCTTCTATGTGATTATTACTTTTGTTTGCTGTGAATCATTGGGTATAGCAGTAGCATTTCCCTTCCCTCATTCTCCAGGGTTCTTCCTAGCGCCCCTCCTCTTTCTCACGATAGAGTTGATCCTTGGTCCCTTGCTGCATTTCCCTCTCTTCCTGTCTGACTCCTAGCCACCTTTCTTCTCTTCTCTTCTCTAGTTCTTTCTCACCTCACTTCTCTCTCTAGTCTGTTAGTCTCCTGCTTTCTCTTCTTATCTCTATTAGTCTTTTGCTCTATCTCTCATCTTATCTCTGTCTACTTTCTTTACCCTCTCCTCCTTCTAATTTTCAGTCTTCTCACCTTCTGTAGATCTTTCTTTGCTCTTATCTCTCCTCTAGTTTCTTTCTAACCTCTAGACTTTCTCTAGCATTCAATTTCTTCTCTAGTCATCTAGTCTCCATCACTCTCTTCTTATCTTTGCCTTCTTTCTCCTCCTCATCTGCTAGCCTAGCCATCTCCTAATCTCTCTTCTGCTCTCTCTCTCTCCCTCTATCTCTCTTTCCCCTTAGCTATCCTTCTTTTCTTTCTGGCTAACCTTCTTTCTTCTTTCTCTCTCTCTCACTAGAGTTAGATTTTCAGGTTCATCTCTTTTCTCTTCTTCAGTCCAGATAGTCTTTTCCTAACCCCTTAGCTCTTCCTTTCTCTTCCTTTCTCTCTTTTGCAGTTCTTTTCTGCCCTTTAGTTGTTTAGGATCTGCAGTTAGTGTCCATCTCCCTGTTCTTGCGATTTAGCTTTGGTTAAGTGTTGTACCACCGGTACTCTAGTCCCAGTGGAGAACACGACACTCGCCGCTATCTTAGCGGCAGCCCGTTCACTTGCGGGTGTGCATTGTTGCACGATTACTTTTATACCCGGGCGGCGAGGGTGAATCCACGGCAAGCGCGGAGTCCGGGGCGGAGACGGCGGTGGAAAAGGAAGGCGACGGCGGAGTTCAGGTCGGAGACGGGGAAGAGTCCAGGTCGGGGACGACCCTGATAGGTGGGCCCCACCTGTCGGTGGCCCAGGGTGGCGGATGGCCGAGATGCGGGGCGCGGGTGCGGGCGCAGGCGCGGATGCGCGCCGCGTGGCGAGGGGGCGAGCAGCCGGCTGCGCGATCGGGCGAAGGTGGCTGGACCGGGCCGGCTTGGTGAGTTTCGGCCCACCGGCCGGTTTAGGAATTTCTTTTCTTTTTCTTTTTCCAGAAATTCATTTAAAGGCTTTTGAGCTCTAGAAAATAGCAAATAAATCCAGAAAAATCCTAGAAAATACCTTGAGACTCAGGGAACTCAAATAAAATATTTTTGACAAATGTTAATGTTTAACTTAATCATATTAAATCTTTTTGTTTGATAAAAATTCCAATTAAGCTTTTAATTATTTCCAGAAAAATTCAAATCGTGAATTTTATTTTAAAAGCTTCAAAAAGGCTCTGAAAATCAGGATGTTACATAACTCTATTTCTAATTTTTGTTTAAACTTAGCTATCTGAGCAAAACTTGGTATATATCATTTTATGTGACCCTAATTACTCGTGTTAACGGCTAAGTGTTTACTTTAGAGCATTTATAGTTGTATGAGAACATTCAGGTATTCGATGACCTAGTGCTACTATATTTTAACACATGTATATTATTATGACCTCTTAATTTGAGTGCTCTCCGAAAACTACTGATACCGATATTTTATCCTTTTACGCGTCGAACCTGCTATACATGAGTACATTTTGTGATCATTATTAACTAAAGTTACTATTTGAGAACTCATGACTGGCGGTATATTAACGATAGCATTTACATATATACATATTCCAGTGGGATCTACGGTGACCGCAAAATTTGTACTGTTATTTTTAATAATGAGTTGCACATATGCCATCCGCATTTCTCTAATCACTTATTTATGTGTGTGTGTATTGTTCGGGCGGCGGGGGCTCTGGCCGGCTGTCAGAGGAGCTTCGGGGCATAGAGGGGGTGCTCCCACCGCGACTAATTGAAGGGAAATTGCTCGGGGCGACGGGGGCGGCGCTAATGGCGACGGAGGCTGGGAATTGGGGCGGTGGCCGATTTCGGGGAAGACAAGGGGAAACAGATGGGGGAGAAAGGGAAGTGATGCTACGACGATTGGGGAAGATCGCCTGGGGGTATTTGTAGTCGCAGAGGGGCGGGAAGGCACGGTTGAGGACAGACGGTGGACCGGGCGGCGGGGAAACTACCCGCGGGGCTTTGCCCGGCACGGGGCTCGGTGCGTGGTAGGGCGAAGGGACGGGTCGAGGCAGCACGCATGATGATGGAGCTCCCTGTGTTGTCAGAAGAGAAAAGGAAGAAGACAGCGCACGCGCAGTGGGAGACAGGAGGGCTAGGCCGCGCGGGAAGGAGACGGGGAGAGGGGGTTGGGCCGGGCCATTCGGCCGGCCTGACCACCAATTCTTTCCTTTTTTATTTGTATTTTCATTTTGCTTATTTTATTGCATGTATTTGCATATGTATATATATACCGATATATATACATGTATATATGTTTTTATTTATTTCTATTTTTGTATATGTAGATATATTTATTTTATTTATATATATATATACATATATATTTATTTGCACATTCATTTTGTATACATGTATATATATTTCCCTCATGCCTAATATTTTTGTATAAATACATTTTATGTCTTGCTCATCTTTCTAGGCCTTTTTGTATACATAATTGCATATAATTTAGTTATCTATTTTTTTGTTGCCCTTTTATACTATCATTTTCAAAATGAAGTTTTATATTTTAGTTCAAGTTTCTCCCTCCCCTTTAGATTCAAATCTAGAATTTTTGTTTTCCGATTATTTGCATTTTTCCTTTTTATGACATTACTATTATTAGTTTTATTTTTCGGGTGTTTTCTTAAGTTTTTGGATCCTCTACCAAAATTCGAAAAAACGCCATAAACTCTGCCGCGGCGGCGGATGGCTGCTTGGAATCCACAAGTGATGGTGCCTTTGTGTTGTAGCTGCACTCGTGGGAACACCCCCCCTCTTTTTAAAATTATTTTGCACTTTCTTGGAAAAATGTCAGAAAATCATGGGAAATTGTTGAAAATGCTGCATTGGTTGTAACTGCAATAGCCCTATGTTTAGCAAGGAAAAGGAAATTGGAGGGGGAAACGTGATTACCTTGGACATCACTAATCTCACAAGCCACAAGCTGATTAATTAGTTAGTTGGGCTTAAAACCCAAAGAATATGCAGGAAGATATACCCTGTAGAGAGGGATGGATCCAAGGCAATGCTATGCGTACGGGGAATTCTTATTATGAAGTGACATATGGATCATACCGATTTGCACTAATCATAATTAACAACAAGTGAATTCTTAGTATAGAAGAAGTACTAGACTCTACAGACAATGGCCAAGAATTCACGAAATGTTCAGCTGACAGAAGCAAATCTGCACCTTTTTCTGTAAAGTAAAAGAAAGCTAACCATCCCTGCAAACAAGACAAAACAAGACAGGCAAACAAGAAAATTGTTGGTAGTACAACAGGAAGGGAAGAAACATTTTTGAAACAAGAAAAGGGAAGAAATATTAGAATCATGGCATGTTCTACAGGCAAAAGGAAGTTGTTGGGCTGCTAGCTAGTACTGCAATTTATTTGTTGCGTAAAGCCACTACTATAGAAAACCACATTACAGACGGTTCAGAAACGTCATCACAGACGGTTTTCTGAACCGTCTGAATTAATGGGTCAGTGATAATCCAAATTTATCACAGACGGTTTTAAAACCGTCTGTGATTATCAGATATCACAAACGGTTTTTCATTAAAAACCGTCTGTGATTATCACATATCATAGACGGTTTTTACATAAAAACCATCTGTGATATATTTCACATCTCAATTCATTTCACAGACATAAAACATCCAATTGACAACGCACTCTTCATTTGATCACAAACATAAAGCATCCATTTCGCAAATCAATTAATTGAATTGAAATAAAATATCCATTAACAAATACACAATTACAAAAGATGTACACTGCATTTGCACTTAAAAAAGGTTCGTTGATTATGTATCTATGGTGCGGAGTGGAACCGGCCTTCTGGCTTTATGACTTGAGTCAGCAAAAAGTACGCCAACTCTGCTCGAATCCGTCCAAGATCAGGCTGTTTCAATGGAGTTGACGAGATGTACGCAGTCTGTTGATAGGAATATCAATGTGCGTATATATGTAACGTGATAAGTATGAAGTAATTATGGGAAGATTGACAAACCTTGGAATTGGTGATCCTAGAGGAATCGAGGAGTAGTTCCATATGTTCGCAAACGTAGTATCCACATGTGTTGCCCGGCTGCTGCTGGTGGCACTGCAAAAAATGGAATGTGTTAGTTCAAGAGGCTGTTGCATAGGATTAATTAATGTGAAATAGTGAATACCTTAAAATCTCGAGCATGTGTCAGCAGGCCTTTGGCCCCGCACTTCGAGTCACCTCTCATTTCAATGTAACACCCTACGTGATTCGAAAAAGTTAACCTTAGTCATTCGGAAGGAAAGAAAGAGTACAATATAGGTATGTATGGAGAATATGTACTTACCTATCGATTACTTGGCTGATAACTATGAAGTCCATTTTATTCCTACTTAGGGAATCAAGGTAATATACCTTGTTCCATTTTGGTACAATTATTATTAAAATCCAATGAAAGTTCTGATGGAAGGGCATAAGTACATATTCCTTATTGAGGCAACCCATCAGTCCTGCTGCAATGTACCTCTCGACGAGGGCTGTATCCCGGTCGATGGTATCCTTGGCGACCAAGTGTGGGTCCAAGAAACCAGCCGATGAGTTGGATAATCTAGCTTTAGTCAGCATGTATCTATATATATACACACGAAAGCAATAAATTAGATATGACATTTATCGGTATGACATGAACGGAGACTGTGATTGTACACACTTACAGCGTCCAGCATCGAATGATTGAGACATCAAGAGCGTTGAGCGTGAACAGATCGAATAAATCCTCAAAGGTGACCACGAACATACACTCTTGAAGACTGTGGTGGAAATCATCCGACGTGAATTTGACAGTGATACTTGAGGTCCGTTCTCCCTCTGGCTTATTGGACTGCTGCATATACCACGTGTGCAATTGTATGCAACTATATGCTAGGCGTTCGAGGGCTTTTTGCTCAAGCAACGGCTCGCCAAGCATGAATTTGCGGGCCAAAGGTAGGTACGGTATATCATCATTGGTCTTCTTTGCTTTGCCCTTGCTGGCCTTGCTGCCTCGGCTATATTTTGACTTCACGGCAGTCGACTTTGAAGGTACCAGCGGTGCAAGTTGCTCTGGCGAGAATAGCACCCGTGGAGATAGCATCGGTGCAGTTTCCGGTGGTGGAACCGATTGGTCTTGTAATGGAGATGGCACCGGTGCAGTTACCGGTGGTGGAACCGACTGGTCTTGTAATGGAGATGGCACCAGTGCATGTTGCTCTGGTCCTGCCATCGGTGAAGAAGCCTCCAGGGAGATGTCGCTTTTGGGCCACTGGATGAATGTTCCAATGGCCTGTCCTAGAGTCACAATCTCGTCGTTGGGGGGCTTCGGTAGCAGGACCACCTCAAAATTAACATGGACACCATCCACATTAACTTTTGCGAAGTCTGGCGCTAAAGCTTGACCATGCACCATGGCCCCAATACCAGACGAATATGCCTGGCCCCAAGCAGCGTACAAGGGAATGGAGCCATATCTCACTTGGAGCCTGCACTTCGTAGGCTCCTACATAACGATACAAAATTAGCTACTCGAGTAGGCCTATCAATGGAGCAAGCATTCGAGAGGTAATAATTATTACCAGGATGTCGTCCACAGGAAATTTGGCCTGGGTTTGCGTCGGATTGGACGCGCAGCTACTCGGACGGTTGTGCGGGCTAGCTAGCACAGGAGTGGCGGTAGCGACCTGCTGACTTTCTATTTGTTTCCGCACCTCATCTCTGATTACATAAGCCAGCTCACCCATTAGCTCCTCTCTAAGAGATTCCTTGATCTCTTCTCGTAGCTGTGCCTCACGCTCGGCTTTGTTTCTCTTCCTACGTCGATACATTTCGAAGTCATCTTGGAAACCATGTTTCCAAGGAACGTAAAGCCCAAGGCCTCTCATATGACCCAGGTGCTCCTTGTTTCCCAGGGCCAGAGAGCATGTCATTCTCTCTTGTTCCCTGGAATGATCCCAGGGTAGATTCAAAACTCAGCTCTTCCTACAAGAGCACGACATGTCATTTCAATTCATACGAAGTTGTGGAGTAATTACAAGCTACGTAGTTCGATCGATATCTTACCAGGCGCTGGGACACTTGCTGGTCTGCAGGGTTTCGAAAGGAGATGTCCCCCGATGTCGTTGTAGATGACCTTTCTCTAATCCAATTTCGAGCGCGCCCATCCAGGATATTGGAAAATGGCGGGGCGATGTCCTGTGCAGCTGCCAGGTCATCCTCCTTCCTCCACTGCAGTATTTTACCCGCATACCCAGCTGTGCCAAGTCTGTGGGGGTGTGTGTTTTTTGCCTGGAGGGCCTTGTGCGCCGTACTTGTACTTTTGAAATCCTCGGACATCTTCATTGCCTTGAACTCTTCCCATTGTGGTTCCAGGAATGGGTATTTATGAAAAGGCGTTTCGTCCGTCTCCACGTATTTCCTGACAAGTGTGCTCTTGAAGTTCTTCCATGCTTTGCACACCGCTAGGTAGGTTTGTCGTTGCACAGCGTATAGGTGTTCTTCGGGGAACTCGAACGATGCCAAAATTTCGGTCCACAGCTCACGTTTCTAAGTGTCAGGCACGTTCTTCCACGAATTGTATGTGATCTCAATTCGTTCTCGTGCAACTATTCCGACCATGCTTCGGAATGCGTTTACTACTTTCTGAGGAAGGATAGGGACCCCAGATGCATCCACCGTTGTGATGGTCTGTCGGCCCTCAGGCTTCTTCGATAGCCCTCTTCCTTGGCGTCTTGATGTTGGAGCGGACGCCTCCGGCGATGGTGTTGAAGAATGCGCGGGTGACATGTTGCTCATTTTGTGCGTCTATTAGGATAAGATGAGACTAATTGTGATAACAGAGTTGACAGTAATTAGAGCTCAAAGACTAATTCAACCAATCTCAGTATATGATTTATATCATCATCGAGCAACAACCGATCCCACAAGCAATATATGGAAGATTAACAGACTTGCACGACGACGGGGGGCTCGGGGAGGTGGCCGGCGAGGAGTAGAGGGAAGAGAGGAGAGGAGTACACGGAAGGGGGAGAAGGGAGAGAGGAGAGGAGTAGAGGGAAGGGGGAGAAGGGAGGAGGTGATGTGGACAGAGAGAGGGGTTATGTGCCTATACTATATACTATATACTAACACAACAAGCAAAGTAATATGTACTAATGTAAACTAAGCTACTGCAGTAAACAATGTACCAAATAGCAAATTAAACTAAGCTACTGCAGTAAACAATGTACCAATGTAGTATGTACCAAATAGCAAATTAAACTAAGCTACTGCAGTAAACAATGTACCAATGTAGTATGTACCAAATAGCAAATTAAACTAAGCAACTGCAGTAAACAATGTACCAATGTAGTATGTACTAAATAGCAAATTAAACTAAGCTACTGCAGTAAACAATGTACCAATGTAGTATGTACCAAATAGCAAATTAAACTAAGCTACCAAATAGCAAATTAAACAATGTACCAATGTAGTATGTACCAAATAGCAAATTAAACTAAGCAACTGCAGTAAACAATGTACCAATGTAGTATGTACCAAATAGCAAATTAAACTAAGCTACTGCAGTAAACAATGTACCAATGTAGTATGTACCAAATAGCAAATTAAACTAAGCTACTGCAGTAAACAATGTACCAATGTAGTATGTACCAAATAGCAAATTAAACTAAGCTACTGCAGTAAACAATGTACCAATGTAATATGTACCAAATAGCAAACTAATTAAGCTACTGAAGTAAACAATGCTCACAATGCTCAAAAACCTAGTCCATCACAGAAACTGCTCACAATACTCAAAACCCTAGTCCATCACGAAAGTGCTCACAATGCGACGGTAATCGAGGGGTGGCGCGAGGGGCTTGGGGAGGGGACGGCGGCGGAGGCGACGACGGTCGACGGAGGCGGCCGGCGACGGGCTCGGACGGCGGCGGCGGCGGCGGCGGGGCGGCGCGACGGCTCGGGGCGGCGCGGCGGCGGCGGAGGCGACATCGGGCTCGGGATTTAATTAGATCTAGATCAAATAAGCTGCGCGATGCACACGGAAAACCCTAGCCGGTGGGTATATATAGGAGGTTATCACGCAGCGATTATAAACTTAGAACAAATGCGTGATGAATATCACAGACGGTTCTAAGTTTATAACTGTCTGTGATAGTTATACTATCACAGACGGTTTTAAACTTAGAACCATCTGTGATATTGATATCACAGACGGTTCTAAGTTCAGAACCGTCTGTGATAAGCCTTTGCAACTGTAGTTATTAAGACAACACCAATAACCACAGCTGCATTCATATCAACCACCAAACAGCTGCATTCATATACAACACCAACCAGCTGCATTCACACAATGTATTTCTTCATACATTTTGTCATTCTCATATACATCACACTGCAGCATTGTTCTATACATAAATGCATGCCAATTCACATGTACATCACACATATACATCACATATACATAAATGCCAATACACATATACATTTTCACATATACATTTTGTCACACATTTTCACATGTACATCTCAAAATTGACTACATCACACATTTTCACATATACATCTCAAAATTGACTACATCAGACATTTTCACATATACATCTCAAAATTGACTACATCACACATTTTCACATATACATCTCAAAATTGTCACACATTTTCACATATACATTCTTATTGTACTTGCTTATTTCCTTTAAAAATTAGCCCTTCATCATGATCAATGCGTACGTAACTAGTTTCGTCACGTTGTTCATCGTCGACCCTTATGCCATTTCCAAAAGGAGGTAACTCGTCAAATTGATTGTATTCCTCCTCGTCCACTACATTCTCCACTCCGACAATTCTCCTTTTTCCATGAAGAACTACATGGCGTTTCTTATTTGCCGGGTCGGTTACATAGAAAACTTGAACAACTTGATTGGCGAGTACGAATGGTTCGTCTTTGTACCCGACACGTTGGAGGTCCACGGTCGTGACACCGCACTTGTCAACCTTCACTGTGGGAGATGCACCCAACGGCGTGAAATAAGGGATCTTGAAAACCACATAGTCGAGCTCCCAAATCTCTTCTATGAAGCCATAGTACGAGTTTCTCGACCGATAGGTACTGAATGCATCTATGCGGACACCGCTGTTCTGGTTAGTGCTCTTGACATCCTGAGACTGGGTATAGAATGTGTACCCATTTATGTCATATCCTTGCCATGTCACAACTGTAAATGTCGGCCCTTTTGCCAACCATGTCAGCATCTCACTCGGCGAGCTCCTAGCGATTTGCTCCTTCAACCATTGGTTGAACCGACGGTTGTGTTGCCTCATGATCCAAACATCCGGCCACTCCGGATTCTGTTGCCGAAGCACATCCTTGTGCTGGTCCACATAAGGCACCACTTCAGTCATGTGTTGCAACACCGTGAAATGGGCTTGAGTATACGTGTCCATATCTGAAGTGATTGCTTTCCTTCCGATAGTTCCGAGACCCTTCAGCCTCCCCTCATGACGAGATTTAGGGACACCTATCGGTTGAATCTGAGCCATATAATCGACACAAAACTCAATGACCTCTTCGCTTGCATAACCTTCGACGATGCTGCCCTCCGGCCGAGAACGATTCCGTACGTAGGACTTGAGAATTCCCATGAACCTCTCAAATGGGTACATGCTACGTAGGAATACAGGCCCGCACATTTTTATCTCCCACACAACGTGAACAATGAGATGGACCATGATATCGAAAAATGAAGGAGGGAGCTGAACCGTCTTCCTTCTCTCCGTCAAATTGTTTCTTCATCTTGCGGTATGGGTGAGCCCTCCGAAGGAACCGGTGGTGACGCATGTAGACGGTTTTGCGTGAGTGGTTCAGCCACACACTCTCGGTACCATCTAAACAGTGAGTACAAGCTTTGGCACCTTTTGTACTATGGCCCGATAGGTTACCAAGGGCAGGATAATCATTTATGGTGCAGAACAATAAGGAGCGCAGAGTGAAGTTCTCTCGTTTGTATGCATCCTATACTGCACCCTTCGTTCCACAAGACTTTTAGATCTTCCACCAACGGTGCTAGGAACACATCAATATCATTCCCTGTGTTGTTTTGGCCCTTGGATAAGTATCGACAAACAAAATATACTTTCGCTTCATACACAACCAAGGAGGAAAATTATAGATCAGAGAGTCACGGGCCATGTGCTATGTCAGCTGCTCATGCTCTTGAAAGGATTCATTCCATCGTACTCACCCAAACCTTATATTCCTTGGTTCTGCACCGAAGTCTGCAAAACTCCTATCGATGTTTCTCCACTGCGCGGAATCAGCAAGGTGTCTTAGCATTCCATCCTTCTTGAGCTCCTCCGAGTGCCAACGCAGCAGTTTTGACTCCTTTGGATTTGCAAAAAACCTTTTCAAACGGGGAATTATAGGAAAATACCATGCCACCTTAGCAGGAGGTCCTTTCTTCGCCTCTATTCCCTCGCCATCATCTGATTGATTGTTACATTTGTATCGGGATGCATTGCACACCGGACATACATGCATGTTTGCATACTCTTTACGGTAGAGGATACAATCGTTCGGGCATGTATGTATTCTTTCTACTTCCATTCCCAACGGACAAAGAACCTTCTTGGCTTTATACGTGGTTTTAGGCAACTCATTTCCCTCCGGAAGCATGTCCGCTAAAACACCTAGCGGCACCGTGAAACTCTTGTCGGACCAACCGTTGCTAGCCTTCAATTTCAACAGTTCAAGCACGGCCGACAACCTCGTGTACTTGCAGCCCGTGTACAAAGGTTTCTCTGAGTCCTCCATCAAGCCCCGGAATTTAACATACTCTCTCTCATCGTAGTTCTCTTCTACATCGCGAAGCATCTAATCCAGATTATGATCGTGCATCCTATCTGAATCCAAACGACAATCGACATCATCCGGCGGTATGTCATTCACTTCACCGGTGATGTCATCCGGCGGCATATCATTCACATCACCGGCGATGTCATCCGGCGGCATATGATCATTCACTTCGCCATGACTGGTCCAACACGTATAATCCTTTTTGAAACCCCTCCGAATCAAGTGCGCTTCAATTTGCCCTCGGTTCTTAAACATCTTCAAATTCTCGCAGTCAGTGCATGGACAGCACATATATTCCACCCCCTTATTCAACATATCCTCCTCGGCGGCTCTTATAAAAGGAGACACACCATTAATGTACTCTTCACTCACACGGCTCGCGGCATACATCCAGCTTCGGTCCTACATTACGTACATATATAACAACTTAGTATTAAAATTTTGATTAACTAGTTATTACTACATATATACTGCCACATTTATTATATCGAGACTTAATTTGCTAGCTCAATTCATATTATAAACACAACATTTATTATATAACCAACAATTTTGCAAATTAACCATCTTCAATAACACTCATGGATTACTTAGACCTAAATTGTAATGCAATTAAAGAAAAAATAAATTTCATTACTAACCATATCTAGAGCAACCAGGAAAGTATGAATCTTCAAAGCTCAATCCATGCCTCTTCCCACCAAATTAACTGGCCTGAAATCGCCTAGCTTCCTCCCAAGTGAAAAAGTGCGCAGCAGTGGCTAGATCTGGATCGAAATGAAGGCAGATGCGATGCGAGCAGCGCAATAAATGCTCGAGTGCCATTATCACGAGCGGTTTTTACTTAAAAGCATGCGCAGAATTATCACTGACGGTTTTAATTAAAAATGTCAGTGATCTTCAACTTATCACGCAGTTTTTATTAAAACCGTCAGTGATAATCTGGGATTATCACGACGGTTTTTAATATAGACCGACCGTCTGTGATACTCCTTTTTCCCGCCACAAATACCACAGATGGCCTCTAAATTACAACCGTCTGTAATACTGTTCATCACAGACGGTTTCACAAAACCGTCTGTGATGAGGCGTCTACTATGAGGCTTTCTGTAGTAGTGAGCTACGCTATGAATGAGGCCGGGCTGCTAACTTTGCTCAGATTTTTTTATAAACTGTTTTCATATGAATTAAGCTCATCATCGTAGGGATGTGTATGCTCATCTCTGAAGGAAAGCAATCATGCACAGAGAGCACATTTGTTTTAGGTAGTTTAAGCGTTATTAGTTAGCCTTTTGCTCAAGTACAACTATCGCACTAAAATCGTACGGAATATAATGGCAATGCTTACTTAAAAATGCCTTTCTGACAAAAGTCGTACTAGTCTTGACAGGCAATACAGTGTTTTCCGACAGTGTTATAAACACGTCACCAAAAAATTAAAATCACTGACGTTTTGCTGTGGCCCTTCAAAAGAATTCTAAACCATCACGAGAGATCCTTAGTGGTAGTGGCGTACATAAGTGGAGTACTAGCAGCTAGTCCGTCTATATCATCTTGTATGCTTGTGTGCTAGCTAGTTCTAGCAATAGATCGGGGGTACCCTACCATACGAATGCATGCAGATGCAGTACATGTTGAGCTCTATGATTAACATGCCCAGGTTTTATTGCCAGACACGCACGTTAGTCTTACGTACGTACATGCCCATGTAATGCATGAAAACAATGGATGTACGCACTACATGGACGTGTATGCCAGGGAGCGGGTGCATGTAGCCATATTACGTTGTAGACCCAGCAGCTGTGTAAATTTACGATGCTGCAGCAATGTTTTTTTACCATTTTGTTGTGGGAAGTAATACAATACCACTGATAAACATCTTGATTATCTCCGCACGTGTGAATCTAGTTCTAGCTACACTACTGCCTGCACAGGCACCCTGGGCAGCACAACTCGTCATCGCTCATACCATAGTCGTGATCGTTTGGAAGGTCCTTGATAGACCATGCGGAGGTGACCCCGTGTGTGTGATGAGTAATTGACATCTGTTTTAGGAAAGTCGAGTTTGGTTTGTGTAGTTCGGGCCATGTCGTTGCGCGGTGCTATCGGCTTCGGTCGGACTTGGTCAAACTTGGTCGAAGTGCGTAGGATGCTTATTCCTTTGATTCGACAGGTTTTGGCTTTTTCATGTTTAAGATTTCTCTAATGCGATTGTTGATTACATTATGTCGAGCGGTGCTATGTGATGTGTTTCTTGTTTGTGATGGCTGCAGGACATCGAGGGGGAGTCGTGGCAAGGCACGGGATGACCAGACTAGGCACAGGTGGTTCTGAGGTCGGAGCGGTCAGGATGTGTCGAAGATGGCGAGGACTTGAAGTGGCTGCGAGGCTTGGACGGCAAGAAATGAGGAAGCTTCCCGGAAGGTGCAGGGTGGCGTTTTGGTAATTACGCAGGGCTGCACAAAAGGAAGCGGATTCGGTTTTGAGTTACTGGATAAAGCGCTGATTTGTTGAAGCCATTGGGTTGTAAACCCGTTAGTGGAGGCTATAAAAGGAGAGGGCTAGGCTAGAGAGAAAGATGAGAGTGTGTGTGAAAGTTTTACCATTTGTGCTCTCCATGTTTGCTTGTTCTGTGTGTTTAGCCAGTAGTAGTTCGGTGTATTTTCTTTGCGTGCGTTGATCTCTGAGAGATGGAGTGATCTGGATGTAAACTCTTTCTCATATTAATCGCGTATGTCTCGGTATTGATTTCAAGAAATCCTTTGTTCAGAGATATTATGGTTATGTGTTTCCTTCTGCGTCTTTATTCTGTTTTGGTTTGCTCCTGGTTTGTCTTTGATCTCTGGTCCTCTCTATGATCTCTTCTTTGTCGCGTTTTAGCTCGAGTGATTGCATAGCACCTTTGCTGTCTCATGTGAAACTGAATCACATGCCATTTGGATAGTGAATTCATGAGAGCAATTTTTAATTGCAGCCTTCACTCCAAGATTTCTTTTGTTGAAAATTTCCTCAGGTTTTGTTTGTGCTAGTGCTTACTGGTTCTTTCGGTTTTTACTCTTTCTGTGATCAATGTTGTGGAGTCTATGTTTCTCTGCTTGGCAGTCCACAAGGATCAGATTTTAAAAACCGAAAGATGCTATGTTCGGTCAGATTAAGTAGCTGAAAAATCAGACTAGCTTCTTTTCGGTTGGCAGCAGTCTACTATTCGGTTTTTGCTGTGCTGATTCTTGTCAAATTACCAATCTTCTGTCCCTGCTAGTCTTCTGAATTTCTTTCTTCACTAGCTGCAGTCGGTTGTTGATTTTTCAGTCCCCCTCGTTGTCAGCCGAACTAAGAAAATTGAAGTCATGTTATCTTTGCCGATTGTACCTCTTTTCTTTTGTCTTCTTTCCTTTTTTATTTCTTACTCTCTGTTGGTTTTCTGCAAAGAGGCTCTGTCCATTTCGGCCACAAAACTACCTGTCAACAGAGGATATCAAGCAGTGCACCTGTTTCTCATTTTCAGTCAAGCCGAATACTTTTGGTTGTATCCTTTGCAATCGGCAGGTCATCTTTTCAGTAAACAGCCTTGAGCAGGAAATCAATCAAAGTTCCTTTTGCGAGAGTTTCAGTTTTTCAAGTCTGCATGCAGTTTTGTGCTGCTATTTAGAAGATTTTTCCAGCCTAGTATCGGTAGTAAATCTCCTCACTACAGAAGGTCCCTTTTGCCGATCAATTTGGTTTATTTAATTTTGGTTAGCTGCTCTCTGGACAAGCTTTTTCTTTCTAGGCTTTCTGTTTTTGTTTTGCAGCAGTAAATGTGTTTCAGTTTTTAAGCAAGGTCTGGTTTATCCTTTTGTCAGCCAAGTCTGAATTATTCCCTGTTTAAGACTGTTTTGCCTGCATCCTTGGTCAGATCAATATCATTTTTGTCTCACTTTCTCTTCTGTGTGCTTAAATTTCCAGTGAGCATAACTCTTTCTTCATAGCGTCTGTTGCTATCAGAGAAGAGTTTTTAAGTGGATATTTAGGGGGATTTTTAAAAAAAGCAACATTCACCTCCCCCTCTGTTGCCGATTTCGATCCAACAATTGGTATCAGAGCCGGTTAGCTCTTCCTCGTAGATCTTAACCGGTCTTTAGAGCCATAGCGACAGACAAGTATTCCACCAAGCCATTGATCTTCGATGGGATCGACTATCCCTTCTGGAAGAGTCAGATGGAGACCTACATCCAGGCTCAGGGCTACGCCATCTGGTGAAAGGTCAAGACCCGATATGTTGTTCCTGCCGATGAGAACATCAATGCCGGAAACATGGCTGATGTTGAGGAGAATGCTAAGTCGAGGAACATCATAATTCAGGGTTTGAGCAGAAGCGAGTTCGATCGCATCTCTCATCTGACGTCGGCCGACATCCGGGTGACCTCGATGCATACCATGGGGCACCACCCAGATCAAGCGATGCACGAGGACGATTCAGCGAGATTACAAAAAGTTTGAAATGCTCGCTGGTGAGTCCTTGGATGAGTGTTTTGCGCGGTTCCACAAGATTCTAAGCAATCTCCGAGTGGTCGGTCTCACATACCCCGACTCGGACAATGCTCATCAGATGCTTTCTACTCTTGACTTCCGTGTTTGGGAGATGAAGGTGACCACCATCAAGGACACGATAGACCTCTCAACCTTGACTCTTGATGCACTGTACTCACGCCTCAAGACTCACGAGATTGACATAGTCTCTCGTAGGTCGAAGTCACAGTCAATGTCATTGGTCACTGATCCCAGTTCTGCTTCTAGTGTTTTCTCTGATAATGCTACTGGTTTCTCCCTAGCTGCTCTCTGTGACATTACCGATGATCAATTAGAGCAGCTACCAGAAGACCAGTTAGCCCTTTTAGCCAGAAAGTTTTCCCACGCATACAAAAGAGTGAGGGACAGAAAGAGAGGAGGGCCGATAATCTTGAGAGACCATGTGGAGGTGACCACATGCTTGTGATGAGTAATTGATGAGTATTTTGGAAAGATTGAGTTTGGTTTGTGTGGTTTGTGCCAAGTTGGCATTTGGAGCAGTCGGGTCTGGTTAGACGGTCTTGAGGCTTATTCGTCTTCCCAATTGGTCGTTTGGGCAATTTCATGCTTAAGTACGATTTGTTGATGCTATTTGTGATTACACATTTTGAGCGGTGCTATGTGATGTGTTTCTTGTCTGTGATGGCTGCAAGACGTCGAGGTGGAGCCATGGCGAGGCACGGGATGACCGGACTAAGCGCAGGTGGTGCCGAGGTCAAAGCGATCGAGGTGTGCCGAAGACGGCGAGGACTCGAGGTGGCTGCGTGGCTTGGAGGGCAAGGAATGAGGAAGCTTCTGGAAGGTGCACGAGGGGCGTTTTGGTGAATACGCAAAGCTGCACTAAAGGAAGTGGATTATGGATAAAGCATTAGAGTTGTTGAGGCTTAGCGGGTAAAGAGATAGGCAAATCCATTAGTGAGAGGCTATAAAAGGAGGAGTGTCTCCTGCATGTAGTCTTTGTCTTTACGGTTTTGGTCTTTGCTTTGTGTTGGCTTTAGACTTTAGTTGTTGGGGAGTTGGCAAGAGAGAGCAGGATGTTGTTCCTTTGTGTCTCCTCTGTGTGAGTATGTTCTTGAGAAGCATGTAGCTTGTGCTTTCAATTCCAAGCGTGTATGGGGTCGTAGAGGTTGTAATCCTTTGTAATCTTGTATCTCTCTTCCTCAATATCGATCTGAGATGGTTTTATTTGAGATGGATTGAATTTTTCTTGCTCTCTGTGATTCATCTCGTTTTCAGTTTTCCTCTCTTTTGGCTTTGGTTTGAGATGATTTAGATGCTTTGTGTAAAGTTTTCTTGTAGGCTCTATGATGAAAAAGATACATGGCCATGTGTCCATTCCATTTTCTAGAGCATTTGGAAGATTAAATATCTCTGGTGAAATCTGAATCCCTCGTCACCTCTTCCCTGTTCTTGTAAAATCTAGGGTTTCATGCCAGAGGATGTTTGGATATCTTGATTCCCTTCATAACATGGCATGAGATTTGGTTTGGAAAATCCTGAGTTCGTTGCTAATCTAATTGCAAAAGCTCATGAGCAAAGGATTCAAGATCGATGGGTAATTTGAGTTTTAGTTCAGTTTTTGCAAAAGTTTCAGATTTTTGTCATAATCTGAATTTCTTGCTTTTGGAATGAATTATTTGGTTTTCTGGAGTCCTTCTGCTATTTAGATCTTATTCTGGAGCTTGTGGTCTGAGGAAATCTCTTTCTATTTGCAAATTCCTTGAATTCTGAAATCTCAGGTCTGTTCTGTGTTTTTGTCTGCTGTCTGCCTACACTGAATTTCGTAGGGCGGTCAGACCGGTTTGTTGGTAGCAGTCTGACTGGGTTTAGACTAGCGGCCAGACCGGCATTGGGCCGGCGGTCAGACCGGCACTAGACCGGCGGTTAGACCAGCACTAGACCGGCGGTCAGACCGACTTGCTTTGGTCAGACCGCCCGGTTTTATGCGGTCAGACCGCCCATACTGTGTTATGCCCCAATGTGTTTGTCTTTTCTCTTGGGCTCTCGTTATTCGATTTAACTTCTTTCCGATGTATTGGAGTTCCCAGTGCATCTGAGGCTTCCTTCTTCATAGCGTCAAATTGCTATCGGAGAAAGTGTTAAGTGGGTACTCTTTGGGGGAATTTTTAAAGAACAACATTCACCCCCCCCCCCTCTGTTGCCGATTTCGATCCAACAAATCTGCTTCGAGTGTGGTGGCCCCAACCACATTTGGATGAATTGCCCCAAGCTGGAGAAGGGCAAGGGCGACTACGGCGGTGTGAGCAAAAACGACTACATCGACAAGAACTGCAACAAGAAGCCCCCAGCTTATGCCCAATTCAAGAAGAAGTTCCGCAACCTTGGCAAAGCCAAGAAGCTCTTCCACCGCGTCCTCACCGCCTTCAACAACCTCGACCTCAGCGAGGTGGAGGGATGGAGCGACGACGATGGGACGGGCGATCAATAATCCAAGGATGGCGATGACTTCTCCAGCATGTGCTTCATGGCCCTTGAGGGCTAGATCAGCGACAGCGAGCTCTATTCCGACTCCGATGAGGTATACCCCTCCTATGACCAGCTTAATGATGCTTTTCTTAAGTTAGGGAAATTTCATGCTAGATCTAGAGCTAGGTGTAGCGAGTTGGAGAAGGAGGTAGATAGATTGTCATGGGAGCCCGTGACGAATGTGATACATGCTTTACTTTGCTTGGTGACATGGAGAAGTTAAGGACCTCTCATGATAGTCTGTCCTCTGAGCTTGACATGATTAAGGTGGAGAATGTTAGTCTACTTGCTGAGCTAGAGATGAGTAGGGTAGCTGCTCTTTCATCCACTGTTGTTGAGACTACTTCTTGCACCTCATGTGAGGATAAGGACAATACATTTAGAGGTCTTTATACCATGCTTCTCGATCTGCCCAAGACTTGTGCAAGTTGCAATAATTTGAAATTAAACCTAAAATGGGTAGATCATAAAATTGTTGAATTACAAGCGTTTCTGCTAGAGCCTATTGCTTCACGTGTTAATTGTCCCAAACTGACTGCTGAGCTTGAATCTGTTTCCAAACAGTTTCAAGAGTTGATTGATAACAATAAATTGGCTCAATATGCTTCTAAGGACCCTGTTGGCTCACCATGCAATAATTGTAGCAAACTAAAATCTGACTTGATTGCATTGGATGAGAAATGTGTGAAGCTAACTAAGGACCTTCTAGAGAAGCCATCATTTGCTTGTAATGTGTGTGCTGATGTGGGTGAGAAGCCCAAGGGTAAAGTAGAGATGCTTAGCGACGTGAACCAAATGGCTAGCAGTAGGACTGTCCCTTCTGAGTCGGTTGTGCGTGCACAAGCGATTCACTATTCTGCTATTGGTTCTCCTTCTACTCTCTTACCTTCTATTGTCTCCTCTTCCCCCTGCTCTTCTTGCACCTCTCTCTTTCGGGAGTGTCAGTATCTTATGAACACTCTCGAGAGGTTTGTAGGAGGCAAGAAGAAGCTAAATCTTATTCTAGACCAGTCCAAGATTTGCAAATTCAATCAAGGTCTAGGGTATGATTTCCTTGAGGATATGAGAAAGCATCCACCTGCTGTTCTCAGACCCATAGCAGCAGGTGTGATCGAGGTCAAGCCCAGAACTGAGAATGTTCAATTCAAGTCAGCAGGCTTTGTCCAAGGGATTTCTAACAGCAAGGTGGTTCCACCTGCTGCTTCGGCCTCTCAAAAGCGAAGCCCCATCATGCTACTTCTACCTCTTAGAAGGTAAAATATCACTGTACCTTCTATCAGAAGGATGGATATTCAATCGAGAGATGCTTCAGGTGCGCCAAGATTGCGCGTAGAGACCGTGTTGAGGCTCTTAGGCGTATTCAGGGTCAGCCCCATACCTTGAGTGCATCTAAAACCAACACGAGGTCGAGAGTTGTTTCTGATGGGTTTGGGCAGCATCGAGGACTTGGTTTTTCTGAGTCTTCTGGTTTTTGTCCTCTTCTTCCTTTGGTTGTGACTTCCGCCGTTCTGAGGGTAGATCTCGTTTCCCCCATCGAGATGGCTACCCGCGGTGAGATCAGCATATTGCTGGTGCTCCAACTCACTCTACCATAGAAGTCGGACCCAACAACAGCTTCAGGTCTGCACACAGACCTTCTGGCTCTTTGAGCGACAGAGAGCGTAGGGTAGATAGAGGTTAGTCGCGTGTGGCTACTTCTTTTGCTCGACGTCTGACTCAGCATTGGGTGCCAAAATCTCTCTTGAGTTATCCTAGTACTGAGCTATCTCTCTCTATTTGACTCAGGTTCGTCAGGTAGGGAAGGGAGAGGTTTGGCTCGTGGACTCCGGTTGTTCTTGACATATGACCGAAGACTCCCGTTGGTTCTCTTCCCTAGCCCGAGCTCCAGGTGATGAGACTATCACCTTTGGAGACGCTTCGTATGGGCGCATCATCGCCAAAGGTACAGTGCGCGTTAATGAGTCTTTTATTTTAAAAGATGTTACCTTGGTTAGTAAGCTGCAGTATAATTTTCTTTCTGTCTCTTAGCTTACCGATGACGGTTTTGAGGTAAGCTTTAAGAAAAACGCTTGTAAAATTCTTGATTCTTCGGGGAGTCTGGTTTACGGGATTTCTAGATATGGGAGGATCTTTCGTGCTGATTTTGTTGAGTCTTTTGGTGATCCTCTCATGTGTTTAGTTGCTTCTGAGTCCCGTGACCTCACTTTCTGGCATAGGAGACTTGGTCATATTGGATTTAACCTGATGCGGATCCACCTAGCAAGCTAGTTGAACCACGTTGCTTTGGCCCTGATCTTTCACAATACGCCTTGTTGGATGGCCTCTCCAAGATAAGTCTTCTCCCACGCACACCGCAGCACGTGAACGAAGGGTAGAGAAACTGAAGTTTCAGCGAGTAGAATCCAACACCACAATTGGATTCAACACACCAAGAGCAATTCCTCGATGGAAATCTCAAGAACACACCAACAATGGCCACCAAACCATGGTGATTTTCTGGTTTCTATTTCTCAATTCATAACCTAAGTTACAATGGGGCTAAGGCCCTGGCCTTATATTGGTGCATAATGCACGGCCTTGACTAAAACATGCACAACTTGGCCTAAGGCCGAAACAAACTCCAATACGAATTAAAAAGGAAATACCTAAACTACTACCTTTGGATTCTCTCTCAAATTGTGATCTTATTATGAGGATTTTGTGGCTATCACCTTATCCATTGTGTGGAGCTTCGAAATAGCTTTCCAACGAGTCCAAGAACGCCCAAATCGGACTCTGTTTGTGAAAAGTTATGGACGTTTTAGTATCGGTCTTGCCAGCTGTCCCAATACGAGTCCGAATCGGTTTCAAATCTTTATATGTTTTGTTTTCTTGTTGAAGGGCTTCCAAATCTATTTGGAACCTGAAAAGGAGTCCTTCTCAACCTTTAGAAAGCCATGGTGTGGTCGGATTTTACCCTTACTTGCATTGCAATACTCGAACTCTTTATGTTTGGCAAGTCTCGCGCGTCTCTCCGGACAGCTCGTGCAGCATCCAATGAAATTGCATAACTTTGTGTAGGAAGCTCCAAATCAAGTGCCGTTTGATTCGTTAGAAAATAGATTTCATTAATTTTCCAAATATGTCTATTGTGCACATTAGAAACCTCATAATTGGTATTCAAAGCTTCTTGAACATTGTGCATAGAACTGCAAGCACTAACCAAAGTTGTAGTGCTACTTGGTGCCACATCATGACCATTTGACCTGAGTTAGCGGCCACGACCTCATTCGTGGTTTGCCTAAACTCAAGATGGTCAAAGATCTTATTTGCACTCCTTGCTGGCATGGCAAGATGGTTGCCGCTGCTCACCCTCCGATCACAGTGACTATGACCGATACACCGGGATAGCTGCTCCACAAGGACACAGTTGGACCAGCTCGAGTGCAGTCAGTAGGAGGGAAGTGCTATGTTCTTGTCATGGTCGATGACTTCTCGAGGTACCCTTGGGTGTTTTTCTTAACCTCGAAGGATGAGACATTTACCCATTTTTGGGTTTGTTTAGTAGGCTTTCTGTTGAGCTCCCAAGTGCCTTACGAGCGATCCGCAGTGACAATGGCACGGAGTTCAAGAATTCCTACTTTGAGAGGTTTTATGATGAGACAGGTGTAGAGCACCAGTTCTCTTCTCTGCACGTCCCACAGCAAAATGGCGTGGTGGAGAGGAAGAATCGTACCTTGGTCGAGATGGCCAAGACGATGCTCGATGAGTATTCTACACCGAGGAAGTTTTAGGCTAAGGCTATAGCCACCGCGTAACATGTTTCGAATAGAGTTTTTCTGAGGGCACACCTGCATCGCACTTCCTATGATTTGAGATATGGGCGAAAGCCCAGTGTCTCTCATTTTGTGTGTTTGGTTGCAAGTGCTTTATTTTGAAGTCCGGGAATCTAGATAAGTTCGAGTCACGTTCTTGTGATGGGATCTTTCTAGGCTACTCGACTTCTTCGGGGGCTTATAGGGTCTGGAACTGCGAGTCTAGTAAAATGGTAAAGACCTGTAAGGTGACCTTCGATGAGGCCAGTCCGGGGACTAGGCCCGATATCTCAGGTTCTTTAGAGCAGTCCAAGACCATCTTTGTGGATGATGAGAAGGATGGAGATGAGGGTTGTCTACCCGATCCAGTTCCTCCTCCCCTTGAGGTGCCTCCTTCTTCCACTGCACCTCGAGGAGATCAGCCCATGCCTTCTGCCTCTTCTGGAGCTAGTGGCTCTGTTCCTACCTCGTCAGCTCATGAGGTAGAGGCCACTTCTTCATCTCATCCAGTACCTCCACGTCATATTCAAAAAGACCATCCTTCAGAGCAGATGATTGGAGACCTTTTTGAGCGAGTCACTCGCTCAAAGTCTGGCATGTCACATTTTTGTCTCCACTCTGCTTTTGTTGCCACATGTGAGCCTAAGGATATTTATCATGCTCTTTCTAATGAGTCTTGGGTCAATGCCATGCATGAGGAGTTGGAAAGCTTTGAGAGAAACAAGGTCTGGTCGCTTGTTGAGCCCCCTAGAGGTCACAATGTCATTGGTACCAAGTGGGTGTTCATAAACAAGCAGAGTGAGAATGGGGTAGTGATTCGAAACAAGGCTAGACTGGTAGCTCAGGGCTTCTCCCAGGTTGAGGGTCTAGATTTTGAGGAGACCTTTGCCCCTGTAGCTAGGCTTGAGGCTATTAGAATCCTGCTTGCTTTCGCGGCTTCTAAGGGTTTGTCTACGAATGAACAAGGTCTTGTCTACCTTACGCATCTCAAACCCATGACTCAACAAATAGGACTTAAGCCTCTCATACCAAGCTCTAGGGGCCTGCTTAAGTCCATACAAGGTTTTGGAAAGCTTGTAGACAAGGTTTGGGTATTTGGGGTTCTCAAAACCTGGAGGCTGTCTAGCATAGACCTCTTCCTCAATAAACCCATTGACGAAGGCACTCTTGACATCCATCTGGTAAATCTTGAACCCCTTAGACGCTGCGAATGCAAGCAAGATCCTAATGGCTTCTAGCCTAGCTACAGGGGCAAAGGTCTCCTCAAAATTTAGACCCTCAACCTGAGAGAAACCCTGAGCTACCAACCTAGCCTTGTTTCGAATCACTACCCCATCCTCATTCTGCTTGTTTTTGAACACCCACTTGGCACCTATGACATTGTGACCTCTAGGGGGCTCAACAAGCGACCATACCTTGTTTCTCTCAAAGTTTTCCAACTTCTCATGCATGGCATTGACCCAAGACTCATCAGAAAGTGCATGATCAACATCCTTAGGCTCGAAAGAGGCAACAAAGGTAGAATGGAGACAGAAGTGAGAAATGCTAGACTTTGAGCATGTGACACGCTCAAAGTGGTCTCCAATCATCTACTCTGAAGGATGGTCTTTCTGGATATGTCGGGGAGGTCCTGGATGAGATGAAGAAGTGACCTCTACCTCATGAGCTGAAGAGGTAGGAACAGAGCCACTAACTCTAGAAGATGTGGAAGGCATGGGCTGATCTCCTCGAGGTGCAGTAGAAAAAGGAGGCACCTCAAGGGAAAGAGGAACTTGATCAGGTAAACCAACTTCATCTCCATCCTCCTCATCATCCACAAAGATAGGCTCGGACTGCTCTATAGAATTTGAGATATCTGGCCTAGTCCCCGAACTGGCCTCATCGAAGGTCACTTCACAGGTTTTACCATTTTACTAGACTCGCAGTTCCAGACCCTATACGCCCACGAGGAAGTTGAGTAACCTAGAAAGATACCATCACAAGATCGTGACTCGAACTTATCTAGGTTCCCAAACTTTAGAATAAAACACTTGCAACCAAACACACAAAAATGAGAGACACTAGGCTTTCGCCCATATCTCAACTCATAAGAAGTGCGATGCAAGTGTGCCCTCAGAAAAACTCTGTTTGAAACATGGCACGCGGTAGCTATAGCCTCAGCCCAAACCTTCCTCGCTGTAGAGTACTCATCAAGCATCATCCTGACCATCTCGACCAAGGTACAGTTCTTCCTCTCCACAACGCCATTTTGCAGGGGGGACGTATGGAGAAGAGAACTGGTGCTCTACACCTGTCTCATCGCAAAACCTCTCAAAGTAGGAATTCTTGAACTCCGTGCCATTGTCACTGCGGATCGCTCGTAAGGCACCCGGGAGCTCAACAGAAAGCCTACCAAACAAACCCCGAAAATGGGTAAATGTCTCATCCTTCGAGGCTAAGAAAAACACCCAAGACTACCTCGAGAAGTCATCGACCACGACAAGGACATACCACTTCCCTCCTGTTGACTGCACTCGAGCTGGTCCAACTGTGTCCATATGGAGCAGTTGTCCTGGTGCATCGATCATAGTCACTGTGACCGGAGGATGACAAGCAGCAACCATCTTGCCGTGCCGGAAAGGAGCGCAAACAAGATCTTTGACCATCTTGAGTTTAGGCAAACCACGAATGAGATCATGGCCACTCACTCGAGTCAAATGGTCAAATCCAATATGACCAAGTCTCCTATGCCAGAAAGTAAGGTCACGGGACTCAGAAGCAACTAAACACCTAAGAGGATCACTAGAAGACTCAACAAAATCAGCACGAAAGATCCTCTTATATTTAGAAATCCTGCAAACCAGACTCCCCGAAGAATCAAGAATTTTGCAAGCATTTTTCTTAAAGCTCACCTCGAAACCGTCATTGGTAAGTTGAGAAATAGAAAGCAAATTGTACTACAGCTTATTCACTAAGGCAACATCTTTTAAAATGAATAAATCATTAACGTGCGCAGTACCTTTCGCGATGGCGCGCCCAGATGAAGCGTCTCCAAAGGTGATCGTCTCATCACCTCGAGCTCGGGCTAGGGAAGAGAACCAACGAGAATCTCCGGTCATATGTCGAGAACAACCGAAGTCCACGAGCCAAACCTCTCCCTTCCCAGCTCGGCGAACCTGAGTCAAACAGAGAGAGATGGCTTAGTACTGGGATAAATCAAAAGAGATTTTGGCATCCAATATTGAGTCACACGATGAGCAGAAGAAATAATCACACACGACTGACCTCTAACTACCCTATGCTCTCCGTCGCTCAAAGAGCCAGAAGGTCTATGGGTAGACCTGAAGCTGTTGTTGGACTTGATTGCCATAGAGGAGCGAGTCAAGGTGCCAACAACATGCTGATCTCGTCGCGGGTAGCCATCTCGATGGGGAAACGAGACCTACCCTCAAAACGGCGGAAGTCATGACCAGAGGCATATCGAGGACGAAAATCAGAAAAACCAGAAAAGTCAAGTCCTCGATGCTGCCCAAACCCATCAACAGAAGCAACTCTCGACCTCGTGTTGGTCTTAGGTGCACTCAAGGTCTGGGGCTAACCCTGAATACTCCTAAGAGCCTCAACACGGTCTCTACGCACGATCTTGGCGCGCTTGAAGCATCTCTCAATCAAATGTCCATCCTTCTGACAGAAGGTACAATGGTACTTCACCTTGTGAGAGGTAGAAGTAGCACGATGGGGCTTTGCCTTCTGAGAGGTCAAAGCAACAGGTGGAATCACCTTACTGTCAGAAATCCCTTGGACAAAGCCTGCTGATTTGAATTGAACTTTCTCAGTTCTGGGCTTGACCTCGATCACACCTGCTGCTATGGGTCTGAGAAC
This sequence comes from Dendrocalamus sinicus, assembly GCA_036346575.1. Lineage (NCBI taxonomy): Eukaryota > Viridiplantae > Streptophyta > Magnoliopsida > Poales > Poaceae > Dendrocalamus > Dendrocalamus sinicus. Next base: position 8,581,871 of record CM070663.1, read on the forward strand.
ATCAGGTGGATGCTGCCTCACATCCTCAAGAAAATCATATCCTAGACCTTGATTGAATTTGCAAATCTTGGACTAGTCTAGAATACGATTTAGCTTCTTCTTGCCTCCTACAAACCTCTGAAGAGTGTTCATAAGATGCTGACACTCCCAAAAGAGAGAGGTGCAAGAAGAGCAGGGGAAGAAGAGACAGCAGAAGGTAAGGGAGTAGAAGAAAAACCAACAGCAGAAGAAGGAATGGCATGTGCACGCACAGCCGCCTCAGAAGGAACAGGTGGGATAGTCCTACTGCTAGCCATTTGGTTCTCGTTGCTAAGCGTCTCTACCATACCCTTGGGCTTCTCCCCCCACAACAGCACAAGCATCACAACAAGATTGTGGCTTCTCTAGTAGGTCCTTAGTTAGCTTCACACATTTTTCTTCCAATGCAATCAAGTCAGATTTTAGTTTGTCACAATTATTGTATGGTAAGCTAACAGGGTCCTTAGAAGCATATCGAGTTAATTTGTTGTTGTGATCAATCAATTCTTGAAACTATTTAGAAACAGATTCAAGCTCAATAGTTAGCTTGGGACAGTTCATACATGAAGCAATGGGCTCAAGAAGAAAAGCTTGTAATTCAGCAATTTTATGATCTACCTTCTTTAAGTTCATTTTCAAATTAGTGCAGCTTTCACATGATTCAGGCAGATCAAGAAGCATGGTATAAAGACCTCTAAAAGCATTGTCCTTATCCTCACATGAGGTACAAGAGATAGTCTCAACAGTAGTAGATGAAAGAGTAGCTGCCCTACTCATCTCTAGTTCAGCAACCAGACTAATATTCTCTACCTTAATCATGTCAAGCTCAGAGGTCACACTATCATGCAAGGTCCTTAGCTTCTCCATGTCACTAAGCAAAGAAGAGCATACATCACAATCATCACAGGAGGGAGTAGATATAAGTGAAGTAAGCTTCCGTGACAATCTCTCTACTTCCTTCTCCAACTCGCTACACCTAGCTCTCGATCTAGCATCATTGAGCTGGTCGTAGGAGGGATATCCTCATCGGAGTCAGAGTAGAGCTCACTGACGCTGATGTCACCCTCAAGGGCCATGAAGCACATGCCGATGAAGTCATCGCCATCCTTGGGTTCGTGACCGTCCTTCCCATCGTCGTCACTCCACCCCTCCACCTCGCTGAGATCGAGGTCATCGAAGGCGATAAGGACGTGATGGAAGAGCTTCTTGGCTTTGCCAAGGTCGCGGTACTTCTTCTCTTTGCTTGGAGGCTTCATGTTGCGGTTCTTGTTGGTGTAGTCGTTCTTGCTCAAATCGCCGATTCTCGGTGGGTCGTGCTTCCCATCGCGCTCGGCCGCCGCGCGCAGCTCTGACTCTCGCGAAGTCGAGGGGAACCTCCCCAGCACCAACATGTCCACGCGTGCCATGATAATCCTCTTCGCGTATGTGCAAGGGGTTCACGCTGCAGGAGATGGTCGTCCTCGAGGGCCCCACACCGTCGGCTTCTCCCACTGCTCAGGTCGCAGCGTCAGATCGGTGATAGCTATCGATGGCGGACAGTCTGTGTCCGTGTATGCCTTTCATTTTGGGAGGAAGTATTGCTTTGAGATCCATGAGTACCACATGTCATCAATCTAGACATGGTTCTACAAAAGCTTTGCAGCACCGGGTGCTATAGATTTTTTTCGAGATGGTGATGCTTGCTTCCCTCATTCAATTATTGCCCAAGATTATCCCGCCTTTTATTTTCTTTGAGATTTGTTAAGTAAAGGACTACTTGATTTTCTCCTAAGGGGTTTGTTTGCGAGGCTCACTTTCAGCTAAGATCCATGTAGATGGGCCAGGATTTTAGTTCAAAATTTTGGTCTATGCATATGGGTCCCAGCTAGGAATGAGTCTCCCAAACAAGACCTAAATGTTTGGTATATCCTAGAGACCCCTCGTGAAAAAGGTTTATTTTGGAGTAGGCCATTTATTATACTTGGAGATTCATGCTCATAGTTGGGTCCCTAGGTGACAATGCCAGTGGATGGCTGGGGTGCCGCTGGTCACTAGCGGACCCTATATGGTTCAAAAAAATCTAGTATATACTAGGTATAATAAATATGTATACTCTTAGTTGGCTTAGATTCATCATATTTATACCCCACCACCCCAATTTCACCCACTGCCCTAACTTCCCCTTAGCCCACGCGAGTGGTGAGCCCCATCCCGCACCCTCTCTAACTGGCCAACTTCATATTGGCCCATTCGATCATCCCCCAACCCTAACCACCTAACCTCTTTATTCTCTCTCTCTCTTTGTGGGTCGACTCACTCGATGGCTCAGCTCTCGGCCACTCTCACAGTACACATAAGTGACAAGCGGTCAACGGGCAAGCAACAGCAGGGGCTGTCGATGGCACGCTCATGGCAAGTAGGGTGGTAGGTGGGTGGTAAGTGACAAGCGCAAGGGAGGCAGCAGCCAGCGGCACGAGCCCACACCCTATAGACCACAAAGGCCACGCACGGTGGCGACCTAGCCTAGGAGGTTGAAGAAGGACCGAAGCGCGAAGGGAAGGGAGCGTGGCAACATGCGTAGGGCCAGGGCTAGCCGAGCACCATTGGCGACACCAAAACCACCATAGGTGAATTCAAAATCCCCAATTTTAGATCTTAAAGCTTTGAAAAATGAAGAAATATGTTGATTTAAAAAAAGGAAGAAGAAGCCTCAACGCAATTGCAAACAGGCAGCGTTAGGAGCGAACTGACTATGCGAGGCGACACAAGAGAGTAGGGAGGTAGGGAGCAGCCGACGTTGTGGCAATGTCTCATCCTCAGATGAGTTGCATTCGTTCTCCAACTCCCCCTCTTAATTTCTAAATCGGCAAATCCTAAACAGTTGATTGAATGATTATATCTTTGTGAAATGTAGATAGTATAGTCTTCAAAAATTAAGAAGAAATTTGTAGATTTAAAATTTTTGTGAGATAATGCACCGCCAAGCGTGGCGACTAACTGTGCATGCTAGCAAGGTAGTGTGGCCAACAACAATACGAGTGACACTAGAGGTGAAGGAATCAATTATAGAGGAGGGCATCATTGGAGGAAGATGGTGGAGGTGGGGGTGGGGTGTAGATTTGTCACCAACAATCATTGTGAGAGAAAGCAGTGGAAATGAGTTGTATGACCTGTGGTGCGTTATTTTTGGCTATGGCTGATGGCTTTTGGTCCTAGTGCAAGCGCTTATGTGAACTAATCGAATGCTGATAAACCAATAAGTCACTTCGAAAAGGTTGTCTAGCTAAGTCATTTCGGAAAGGTGGCAGAGAACCCATCCCACTTGTTTGTTCAGAAGAAACTATAAGCTGAAAAGAATAGGACCAAAAACAGCAATGGTGACAACTAAGTGGGTGGTGATAAAATGACCAAGGAGATATGAGAGCGAGTGACGGCGTGAGGAGAGAGGAGAACAACAGCACACGATGCTCTTGCCGACATGGGCGACCCATCGTAGAGGTAGCAGGTGTGAACTTAGCTTAGGTTGGGATGGCAGTGGTGGGGAGCGTGGGCTAGGGGAAGGAAGGTGTAGAGACCCGAATATGCAAATCCGGACTCTCTGTGTATTCTGCACTAGCAGATCACGCTAGTGCACACAGTATAAACAAAGATGAAATATCGAACATATCACGATTCACTAAGAAAAGACTCAAATGTTATTAATAATCGAGTACGACCTTATGGCCAAGGAAGGGCTTAACAAAAACTAGCAATGAAATCCAAAAGAAAGCGCAGCAACCAATCGGAGAGTGGAGAACGAAGCCTAATCCGCGAAGACGTCAAGTACGAATGGCGTTACTCCTCCTCCTCTCGAGCAACAGGGCATAAAGCCGTGAGTACATAGAGTACTCAACAAGTCGTTTGTAACAAAGAATGCAATATAGTATGCAAGGCTTACCAATGGATGGCTGAAAGGTTAATTTGCATAAACAGCATTTGAAAATACAATAAATAGATTGAAGGCACATTTGAAGTAAAACAATAATAAATAATAATCAAAGGAATTGAAGTAACCACTTATGGATCTCCCATCCATAAGCTAACCAACCACTTATGGACCTCCCATCCACAAGTTAAACCAACAGTGAATTAACCATCCACTGTCCAAAACTTTTTAGAAATAACTATACCTCGTGTGAAATCACCGAGCATTGTCCATGACCGAGGACGCGGCTATTCGAATAGTTTTACACTCTGCAGAGGTTGCACAACTGTACCCACACGATGTGATAATCCTCACGTTAAAGATAATCACAACAAGGCCTTTACAATGATCCATCTCCACCTGATCCCACTCGCTAAGGTTTCGCCGTCGAGTAGGGTAACCCCCTAGTCGATAATTGCCCCCTCTTGCGCCACACAACATCAGTAGTAAAACCAAAGTGGAGACTACACAAATTATTATGCCAGGTCTATCCCATACTAGACATGTGGTTTGCACGGTAAGGCTCAGATCAATGGCGCACAAAGTTAAGTCCTTAGGAATTACCCGGGCGAAACTTCCACATCCCACGAAGTGAATCCACACTTCCCCCTTTACTGCACGATCATTCGCCCAAGTGAAAACCAATTTTGTATAACCACCGCCAATGACGCACCAACGTCACGGCACAAATTTTATAACAGTGGCACCAACCACGATTCAATATCTCATTAGGTCAAATTAATTAATCACATATGATGATGAAACCTTTCGCAAAATAAGCAAGGCTAAGCATTCTAATCGTACCAACCCAATGTGACAAATAACATAGCATCACTAATTAAATTTCCAACCTAAGGTGACAATGGCATCAAGGTATTCCAAAATATCAAGGAGGGAAGTAACCAATTGGGACGATAACTACCAATACAAGGGTTTTATAATAAAGTAGCAATGCAAGATAATTTAAAACAAAATAATTAAATAATAGATTGCAAACTGGGTTCAACATGATCAAAGGACTTGCCTTGGCCTTGCTCAGTTAGGAATTCTTGATCTTCAAATCGACGCGCTCCCTCGAGCGCGATCTAACGAGAGAGAAAACGAAACCAAAGACAAATAAATTCAAATAAAATTCAAATGAACTCCAAAAACTTTCAAACCTGAACCAAAAGATAGAGCTCAATTTTATATGAATTTAGAAAAAGAACGAGTCAATCGGAGCTAGGACGAGGAGAACGGGCTCTTGGAAAATTGGATTTACAGAAAATCGGGAAAAATAGAAAATGGCACTGTGCTGTGGACCGGGCGCACGGGAGACTGGGTCTACGGTGAACGCGCGCGCAAGAGCAGGCGGGCGGCGGCTTGCTGACGCGGCGACTAGGGTGAGGTGGCGGTGGCGTGGCGAACACGCAAGCACTAGGGTGACGCGGGCGGCTTGCGTGGCAGCTCGGTGCACGCGGCGGGGCGTCGGACGGCTGTGGTGCGGCCGCGTGGGCGCATCCGGCGTCGGCCCAGATCGGCTCACGGGTCTCGGCTCCTGGCCGACGGGCGGGACCCACATGGCGGCGCACGGCCACATGGGCCGGCGCACGGAAGGCGAAGGACGCGGGCGCGCTCCACCGGCGCTGGCGTGGCGGCGCTGGGACCGAGGCGGCGGCGGGCGCGCCGAGGCGGCGGCGCGGCGCGTGGCGGCGGCGGCGGGCCGGTCGGCGAGCTCGGGGCAGCGGCGGCGGTGGCAGCGAGGATCCGGAGGGCGGCGGGCTCACGGCGACAGCGGCGATCGGCGAGCGGCGGCGCGGCTCTTCAGCGACGACGGCGGCGCAAAACGACGCGAGCGGCGGCGCTGGCGGCGGCTCGCGAGGAGCGGCGGCGAGGCGCGGCTCGGGGCGGTGAAAGCCGGGTCGGGCGCCTTTATACCCGGTCACGAGGAGTCCACGGGTAACGGCGCGCGGATAAGGAAAGCGGCGGCGGCGGCACGCGAGCCGGACTTCGAGACGAAGTCCGCCCGAACGACGCGGCAGTGGGCCCCACCTCGTCCGCCGCGAGAGCGGACGGCGCGGATGCGAGCGCAGCGGGCAGCGGCGGATCGCGACTGCGCGTCGCGCGATCGAGCGGAGGAAAGCGGCACGAGCGCGGCGGATGCCCGCCGCGTGGCAAGGCGGTGTGAGCTGGGCGGCGGTCGGACCGGGCGGTTCGGTGGGTTTCGCCCTTGGCGGTTTAGGGTTTTCTTTTCTTTTCTTTTTCCAGAAATTCAAATAAACTATTTTGAGCTCTAGAAAATAGCAAATAACTCCAGAAAAATTCCAATAAATTCCCTGAGACACAAGGAACTCAAAGAAAATAACTTTGGCAAATGTTAATGTTTAAATTAATCATATTAAATCCTTTTAATTCATAAAAATTCCATTTAAGCTTTAATTAATTCCAAAAAATCCAAATGGTGAATTTTATTTTAAAAGCTTCAAAAGGCTCTGAAAATCGGGATGTTACAAACCTCCCCCTTAAACGGAATCTCAACCCGAGATTGGGCTTACTAAAGAATAGGTTACCAGTGCGGCGTTGGAGGCAGCGTGGTTCAAGCTTCCCTTGCAACGTTACGAGGTATCTGGGCTCCTGACTTGCGATGTTCCACGGCTTGCTCTGGAGAAAAGGTCTTGGCGAGTGCACTCCCAAGTTTGAAAGGAATGGGCGAGATTGCTCGATGCTTCGCGGGGTTCCCGGGTCCAACCATCTTGCTTTGCTCTGAAGAAAAACACTACCGATTGCTCCAGCGAAAAGGTAAGGGGAAAAGCATAGGTAAGACTTGAGGTTGAACTTGGACAACTTTATTCGGGTTAGTTGCTCGACACTTCCAAAACTCGACCGGGTTTTAAAGATAAGTGGGAAAAGCATAGATGAGAGGTAAACTCGTCTAAGGAATAACTAATGGCATCCTAAACTAAGCGGACACTTAGCGGTAAGGCTAACAAAAGAAGCGATAAACTCCACAAAAGATTTTGACATGATCGCATCATAATGCTAGAAGCAAAGCTGCACTCACATCCCAACCAACGGCAAATAAGAAGCAAGACGATCTATACGATGCTAAAACTATAACAGGTTCAAATCTAATGGCTCCTAATCTTCACGAAAGTCTTCAATCTTTTCTTGACATATTGGGAACTTCCTTGATCAAACTTCACATCACAGCTTGAAGAATTCCATGCCGACTTTCACTTTGATCGAGGACACTCGAGACATCTATAGACTTTATTGAGATAAGAAGTCAAATTGAATTTGAAAACAATATTTCAGAGGAGGCAAAGAGTAAGAATCCTAAGAATGAGGTAAGAATAAAGAATTACTAGATAATCATTTGGTTGATTTGATTTAGAAAATAATTTTGAAAACTTTACTAATTCGACCATTCTAACTAGGGCTTGATCCTCTGATCGATATGGCTCGATACCATCTCTGTAGAGACCCGAATATGCAAATCCGGACTCTCTGTGTATTCTGCACTAGTCGGGGATCACGCTAGTGCACACAGTATAAACAAAGATGAAATATCGAACATATCACGATTCACTAAGAAAAGACTCAAATGTTATTAATAATCATCAGAGTACGACCTTATGGCCAAGCTTACAATAGACTAGCCCGAAGGGCTTAACAAAAACTAGCAGCGGAAATCCAAAAGAAAGCGCAGCAACCAATCGACACACCCACAGGCTATCGAGTGGAGAACGGCCTAATCCGCGAAGACGCGAAGTACTCTCATACGGAACCTCCTGCTGGCGTTACTCCTCCTCCTCAACTGAGCAACAGGGGCATAAAGCCGTGAGTACATAGAGTACTCAGCAAGTCGTTTGTAACAAAGAATGCAATATAGTATGCAAGGCTTACCAATGGATGGCTGAAAGGTTAATTTGCATAAAACAGCATTTGAAAATACAATAAATAGATTGAAGGCACATTTGAAGTAAAACAATAATAAATAATAATCAAAGGAATTGAAGTAACCACTTATGGATCTCCCATCCATAAGCTAACCAACCACTTATGGACCTCCCATCCACAAGTTAAACCAACGATGAATTAACCATCCACTTTGTCCAAAACTTTTAGAAATAACTATACCTCGTGTGAAATCACCGAGCATTGTCCATGACCGAGGACGCGGCTATTCGAATAGTTTTACACTCTGCAGAGGTTGCACAACTGTACCCACACGATGTGATAATCCTCACGTTAAAGATAATCACAACAAGGCCTTTACAATGATCCATCTCCACCGATCCCACTCGCTAAGGTTTCGCAGTCGGTAGGGTAACCCCTAGTCGATAATTGCCCCTCTTGCGCCACACAACATCGTGAGTAAAACCAAAGTGGAGACTTCACAAATTATTATGCCAGTCTATCCCATACTAGACATGTGGTTTGCAGTAAGGCTCGGATCAATGGCGCACAAAGTTAAGTCCTTAGGAATTACCGGTGAAACTTCCACATCCCACGAAGTGAATCCACACTTCCCCCTTTCTTGCACGATCATTCGCCCAAGTGAAAACCAATTTTGTATAACCACCGCCAATGGCGCACCAACGCCACGGCACAAATTTTATAACGATGGCACCAACCACGATTCAATATCTCATTAGGTCAAATTAATTAATCACATATGATGATGAAACCTTTACGCAAAATAAGCAAGGCTAAGCATTCTAATCGTACCAACCCAATGTGACAAATAACATAGCATCACTAATTAAATTTCCAACCTAAGGTGACAATGGCATCAAGGTATTCCAAAATATCAAGGAGGAAGTAACCAATTGGGACGATAACTACCAATACAAGGGTTTTATAATAAAGTAGCAATGCAAGATAATTTAAAACAAAATAATTAAATAATAGATTGCAAACTGGGTTCAACATGATCAAAGGACACGACTTGCCTTGGCCTTGCTCGATTAGGAATTCTTGATCTTCAAATCGACGTGGCTCCCTCGAGCGCGATCTAACGAGAGAAAACGAAACCAAAAGACAAATAAATTCAAATAAAATTCAAATGAACTCCAAAAACTTTCAAACCTGAACCAAAAGATAGAGCTCAATTTTATATGAATTTAGAAAAAGAACGGGTCAATCGGAGCTAGGGCGAGGGAGAACGGGCTCTTGGAAAATTGGATTTACAGAAAATCGGGAAAAATAGAAAATGGCTTTGTGGTGGACCGCGCACGGGAGAGCTGGGTCTACGGTGAACGCGCGCGCAGAACAGTCTTGAGGCGGCGACTTGCTTGCGCGGCGACTAGGGCTGAGGTGGCGGTGGCGTGGCGGACACGCAAGCACTAGGGCTGGCGTGCACGGCTTGCGTGGTGGCTCGATTACTGCGCGGCGAGGCGTCGGACGGCGTAGTGCGGCGCGTGGGCGCATCCGGCCGTCGGCCCAGATCGGCTCACGGTCTCGGCTCGCGACGGGAGGAACTCAAAGAAAATAACTTTGGCAAATGTTAATGTTTAAATTAATCATATTAAATCCTTTTAATTCATAAAAATTCCATTTAAGCTTTAATTAATTCCAAAAATCCAAATGGTGGCTTCAAAAAAGGATGGTGGTGGTTTTTATGTTTAGTGAATCTTGACAACATTTTAGGATGCAAAAGTACTTGGTTAGTTAGAAAAACACGCATGTTCCTTAAACACACCCTATTTTGTTTTTCAAGAAGGGGCAAACCTTTGTTCTATCTTTTCTCTTATAAAAAAGGATAATGATACCACACAGACGTACGATGCATGAGAGAAAATCGGACACCCTTCACCCCTATAGCTGCAAGTTAGCCCCACCATCCTTCTCTCATTAGGCCATTACATCATCTAATCTTCTTTATCATGTATGCTCTCCCTTCTCTCTCCTAGCTACCTCATATCATATCCACTTCCCTAATTTCTTCCCCAATCTAGTGCCCCCAACCTCTACCACCCACCCTGGCATCGATGAGCCACAACCTTCCATAGCCATGGCTCCCACCACCTTCACTATCCCCATCAGAGCCAGAGATCGAAGAAGACTATGTTGACGGCAAGTGGTTGACAAGTGACGAAGAGATGGTGCTAGGCTAGCCTTGCCTTTCCAAGATCCAGGCTGGCTAACATGAGGTAGCAGTGTGGGTGTCGGTCTCCGTCCTCCTCTCGTGAGCTCAACATCGGTGAGGTTGTTGTATGCATTTCTCGGCTTTGTTGCAAGCCCTTTCTTCATTTGTTGCAAGATCTATCCTGGTTGTTGTAGCCTTTCTTCATTTGTTATAGATCTATTTTGGGTTATTGTATCATTGGTTGTAAAATGTTACAACTATTATTTTTGACTATTGTAGCGTTGTAACATCATAATTTTGTTTAGTGATAAACTATAAGTTATGAAAATCTTGTGTACTATTTCAATTTGTTATGAGCATTGCCTCTAATTGTTGCATGAGCAATCATGAAGCGTTGTCACGATGTAAATTTGTTTGTTTGAGATTTCCAAACTAGATTTAAAACACATCTAAATTGTATACTCATGGTTTCATCACAATTTTGGTGAGGAAATAATTTGTTGTAAATTTATCCCAGTTGTTGCATCTTTGTAAAAAAAAAGGTACTGCATCAATTATTAACAAATGTTGATAGTACTATTTTCAAATGTTGTAACATCAAAATTTGTTTGTTTGGGATATCTGAATTTGTTTTTAAAACGTAGCTTAGATCAAGCTATTGGTTTCATGTAATTCTGGTGAGAAGATGATATTTTCCTAAGTTTTTATCCCTATTGTGTTGTTATTGATGCATTTTATTGCACACATTGATCAAAATTGTTACACACATTGCCTAAGAATATTGTATCAGAGTGTACATAGGAATACTCCTATCATACGTCCGAGCGCTAGCAACGCCCTATAAAAAATTAAGGATGGACCAATTACACTGTTACTCCATTTACTAGCACAAAATGCTTTCTCAATTTTCGCTGAAGTTTTTGCTTCTTTGCTCACGCGGTAACTTTTTTCAAGATAATCTTCTCTACAAAACGAGAATATAAGAAATACACCAAAACCGAACTCCAAAACCCTCCCCATCCTTATAAGATCATCACACCCTTCACATTAGGGTTCATCTGGTTTGAGCCACTACTGCCACTGCCTCTCCCCAACCCCTCCCGCCTTCGCTGTTGGATACCTCCCAGCCACAGCGAAGCAGGTACTACAGTGGGGGCCTCCCCTGCTGTATTTATGGTTCAAAAAAACAGCGAAGCAGGTAACGCCCCCTCGCGCTCCTCCCATCGGGCTCTGTTTTGCCTCCTCTCTCGTGCCCCGTTAGGACCAGTTGTTAAATTGGCACGCCTCCTGACCTGATCTGGTGTAGTGTAGGCTCCTACCCATGTTGATGCGTTGTCCGATGCAAATTTTGGATCTTGTGTTAGATAGCCTTGGATCTATGTCCTTCTTGCGTGGAGAGTTAGGAAATGGGTGCAAAATTTGGTAGATTTTGTAGGTTGCCTTGCTCTATTTAGAATTCTGAATCTATGAAGTTATGTGGTTTGGGATGGGGTGGTGATAAGCGAGTAGTTTGGACGGGGTTGATGAGTTGCTCCATGTTTTATTGTTCTTGTTGTTGTCCATTTTGTAATTCTATGGCATTTTGTAATTTGGGTTGCGACTTAGCACTCTCCACCCTTAAGTGATGGTTGCTGAAGTCATACTATGTATTTTGTGATAAGGTTTCTTGATTATCTCATTGCGCATTGACCAAAATTTGATGATTTTTTGTGGGTTTGGGGGTTGGGAATGGTCGCAAGATTGGTTTTAGATGTGTGAAGTAGGTTACATAGTACAAACTACAAAGTAAAGTTGCATATAAGGCAGTGTTGTTTTAGTTACCAGAGATGTCTTGTACTTTGAGCCCTGCAATTGTTTTTTTGCAATGTGTCAAACTGATGGAGGTAGGTCTATGGCTCTATGCCAATGCCATGATAACTAGATGCCTATAGCAGGTTTCATTGGTCATGTTGATGTGTGTATTCCATATGTATGAGACTTTGGCCCCACTCGGTTGGGCTTTTGGCTGAAAGCTTATGGCTTAATTTACTGTAGCGACTGAAAATTTACTGTAGCGGCTGAAGAAAGTACTGTAGTGGCTAAAGGAAGTACTGTAGCACTTGAAATGATGTAACTAATGTTGCAATAAGCTGAGACTTTAGGAGCAAACACTGCGCATGTAGTAATGACATTCGAAATGAAAAGTACAACATTACTTTGGCCGAAATGCCGTACACATTAATTTGGTCAGACACGACAAACGGCCGAGCATGTGCACGGAACATACAAGGGACACATGTAGCTCTAAAACACCAATGACGCTGCTATGAAGTCACGTGTCATGTCCATCTCTCAGCGTCTGTGCTTTGTGGCAGCCCGGAGGGGGGTATGCCGGCAGTTCGGAAGGTTCTACAGCCTGTGCTGCCAAGTTGTCGGCTGCCCCCGCCCGCAACTCGTAGTCGATGATAAAGTTGTGCAACGCCATGCAAGCTGTGATAATGGTGAATTGCCTGTGACCCTTGTACGTCGGAATCTTGTCGAGGATGCGCCATTTGCCCTTGCACATGCCGAACACGCGCTCGATGGTGTTGCGCAGCTGCGAGTGACGGTAGTTGAATACCTCCTACATCCCCTCTGGAATGCTCCCATTGTCGAATGCGGATAAATGGTACCACGTGTTGTGGTATGGAGCTAGGTAACCCAACCGATTCAGATACCCAGAGTCGACAAGGTAGAACTTGCCTTCAACCAAAAATATCGGTTAGTGCAAGAGTCACAATGCATGGAGTGCTCCGATTTAAATCCACCATACGACCTTGGGGGGATGTGGGAAGCGGTCGCCGTACTTCGCCATGGTTTGTTGTAGGATCCGAACGTCGTGCACCGAGCCCGGCCACCTGGCACACACAAATGTGAAGCGACAGTCGAAGTCGCAAATGGCTAGGACGTTCTGGCTAGTGAAGCCATGCCTGTTGTAGTGGCGCGCCCTGTCATCGTGAGAAACAACGACTTCTGCGTGAGTCCCATCAATAGCTCCTATGCAATTGTTGAAGTGGGGATAGAATCTATGCTGAAGGAGCCTCGGGTGCAATGTCTGGTACGTCGGATCTAAAGGTGCGATTATGTCAGCAGCTAAGGCCAAGAAACTTGTAAGGACATCATGCAACCTCTTGCAAATAGTTCCCGCAGAGTGCTCGAAGCGGTTCATTCCTTGGCGTTGCGATTGGGGGGCTCCGCAAGTCCACAAAACAAGACCAGAGATTCCTTCAAGCACACTTCCCGACATGACTGCAAACCATAATTCGTCGCAAGCCTATCATGCAGCGCCTCGAAAACAGTTGGCCGCATCCTGAACATATTGCGACATCGCTCGTTGTCTGCAAGTTGTGCCGATACCCACTACCAACCAGTAAGCACTGGTCTTCTTGGGACGTGACAGGTCTCTTAGTCAATGTCCGTATCGTCATCGGAGTACCCGCAAAACAGGGCCACGGCTATGTACAACACGGGCAACTGATTGCCAGCGGGTAGCATTGCCTCGTCTGCCATCACTGCAAAATACACAGCAAAAAACTTCGGTAAGAATAGGACAGCACATACAAGACACGAGAGCTCAAAGCACAAAGCACACATAGCATAGAGAGCAGGATCACACAAAGCAGCAGCACATACAGAGAGCAGCAGTTCGGCACATACAGACTGTAGCATTTCTAGAATCAATTCGGCACATACACAGAGCAGCAATCAGCACCAGACAGAGAGCAGCAATCGGTATAGAGAGAGAGCATTTCGGCAGCAGACAGACAGCTGCAATCGGCAGCTATTTGAGAGCAGGAATCGGCACATACACGAGCAGCAATCGGCACATACACAGACAACACCAATTGGCACATTTGAGAGCAACAATCGGCACATACAGACTGCAGCATCCGCAGCAATCGGCACATACACAGAGCAGCAATCGGCAGCAATTTGATGGTAGCAATCCGCAGCAATTTGATAGCAGCAATCAGCACATTTGAGAGCAGCAATCGGCACATACAGACTTCAGCATCAGCACCAATCGGCACATACACAGACAACAGCAATCAGCAGCAGATAGACAACACCAATCGTCACATACACAGACAGCAGCAATCGCCACATACACAGAGCAGCACATAGAGCCCAACATCATAGACAGCAGCACAGAGAGACCGACATGACAGGACAACAGCACATAGCAGCATAGGACAGTTGTCAGTACCATATGTTCAATACAACAGGGGATTTGACATGCAGACTACCGCAGTTGGAAAGCGCGGATAGCAGTCAGTTCGTACGGTAAATAGGCCTTAATGTTCGGCAATAATGGAACAACACAATTAAAACTCAACACATAGCTAACAAACCAAGAACGCTCAACACGGAAGTTTGTACTCCTCATAGGTTCCCGAGTCTTTCCCAAGTATGCCTGATCGAGTTGAGGCGACCCTCATTCGTTTCCATTACAGAGAAGCTGTGGCGGCACTCCGGCATCATGAAAAGCTGCCAGGCATAGTAGTGCTCATTGGTTCCTTCGTGCGCACCCGCCTCTTTCACCATCTTCATCAGTCGATGCAAGTCTTCCCTTGCGTGTGGCCCCTTAGGGGAAGTGACACTCGCACCTAACAACCGACTTGCGGGCTGCATGCTCCTCTCACAAAGGTCCACCAGGCACTTCATCTGCACATCACGTTCAGTGCGCTTACCTACGCGACTGCTGCTCGGGTGCAAAGGTGCAAGGCATGGCCTCTTGCTTCTGGAAGTACGCGCCGATGCACTGCTGCCAGGGGCCTGCATAGGGGAATGCATGGTGGTGCCATCTCCCCCTGGGCTTTCGTCGAGGTCCTCGATGTCCAGGTCGATGTCATCCACACCCGGCACGAATGCACACTCGCTCGTGGTGGTGGTGTTACCGAACACGACTTCTAGGAGGTCCTTGTCTCGAGCGACTATGGCCCTGAACTTCCTCATCTCGGACTTTCCCTACAATGCACGATGTCATATCAGACCATAATTGCGGGTTCGGCCCCACCCGAAGTAATGCGAATAGCACCACACTTCAAAATCGTAACTTACTCCACCAACAACTACCCACCAGTCGTCACTCACGTCGATGCTACCTATCACAGGATCGACCCCAAGCCATGTCGCATGAAGATTCAATATCTTCCATTTGTTGTAATCGCGACTCAACTGCTCCCATTTGTTCTTCATTTGCTTGCTAGTGTATGCCAAGCCAGTTTGTTCTGCAAATTTGCAGACAAGATTTTGCTTGCCCAGTGTGTTCAACCTCGAATACGGCCGGTTGTTTGCCTCCACCTCCTCGGCACATACTTGCAGGAACACGTGGGTACTCTCGTTGGTCCAAGTCGCCGGGGCCATCTGCAAGCATCACGGCCAAGCACGGTTGGGACATGGGGGAAGTAGTGCACGGTACGTAACCGAACCGTAAAGCAGCAACAAATATGATGAACTACATACATGCAATTGTTGGCATGCGAGAAGCCAGTACCTCGATGTGGGCACGGCGTTCATCGGGCGCACGGCGGCGTTGCTCGCTGGGCGAATCCACTGGGATGCTTGGGCGGAGCTTGGACGGGGACAGGGATGGAGGGCTGGGCCTTCGTCCGAACTTGGACGGGGACGGGGACGGATAGCAGGGCCGCGTGGACCTTGCATGGGGACGGGGACGAGGACGAATGGTCAGGCCTTTGTCTGAGCTTGCACGGGGACAGGGACGAAGGGCCGGCCCTTTGGCGAAGCTTGCACGGGGACAGACGGCCGGACCACGCGGAGCTTGGACGGGGACGGACATGCTTGCGGATCCGACGCGCGACTCCATCCGCACGGATGTGCGAGTGGCGCTTCGTGAGGCCACCGCGGAGGGGCACGGCGAGGGAGCTGCGATAGCTGGGGGGAGGGCCCAGCTGGCCGGCGCCGATGCGGTCGCCACGGCGGGCGGCGGGGGGCGGAGTGGCAGAAATCGCGGGTGGTGGCGACCGGGGAGGCGCTGTTGAAAATCTAGTCAATTTTTGGCATATTTTAATCTAGAAATTCAGCATATAAAACATGACATACAACTGCATGAGCGATCCAACAACGATGTATTCATATTTGCTAATGAACAAGCTAATAGCAGCACCTATTAACATATTCATAGCGCACAGAAGCAAATACACCAGAGAAGTTTTCAGTTTTTACCCTCGGGCGGGGCCAGTGCCGGAGACACCAGATACGCCGTTACCATCAGTCAACATGATGGCCTATTCGATGTAGTCGATCGAGGCGTGATGCAGGACGAGACGTGATGCAGGAAGATGTTCGCCGTGCAGTCTCGCGAACAGTTCACCACCAGGAAGTAGACGACGTCACAGATTGAGCAGTCACGACAATGCGCTTCCCAATAACTTGATCGCCCACCTACCCGTGCAGGTACACAAGCGGACGGAGTTTCAGAGGCCTACTCACCCAGAATCTTTTGCGCACAAGGTTCTGGACCGGAGATTGCAGAGAGCAGCACAGCAGCAAAGAATAGACACACGAAAAAAGAAGGAAAGGGCCGGTTATGTAACTGCGCCTAGGAGCTCGAGAGACGAGCCTGGACACCATAATGAGTCCGTTACCAGTAACAGACGCCATAACCAAGGTGCAATCAACACATCCGTTACAGCCCACTAACGCGCCTTAACACGACCGTTACAATCCGCAAAAAGTTGGCCCAGCACATCACGTCCGCCCAGGCCAGTCCGTCCGTCCATCCGACCAACCGACCGACCGCCCGCCCGCCACATCACGCCACGCCTCGCCTCGCCTTGTCTCATCTTGGCTCGGCGCGGTGCGGCACGGCACTGCGGCGCGCGCGTGTGGCATCCCAACTGCCCTCCTCAACTTGTCTATAGGAGCACACAATTACAACCCATTTAAGTTGAGTCAACTCCTTGTCAGTTTTCCATGTGGGACTAACCGTTATTGCACCTAGCATTAATAGTGGGCCTAGGAATTTCATTTGATTAATTGCTAAATTAAAATGAACCAAGCCCAATTAATCCAACAATCCCCACCAAATTTCAAGGCACACAAGAAATGCTCTCAGTTCTGCTGTTGTTTGATATACCAGTGTTCGATGGAGATTGTTAAGTTGAACATCCACCTAGGAAAGGAGTTACACTCATCCACAACTGAACAATGGACTATGCCTTGAATTGACAGTTTTGTGCGAACATGCTTTACCCAATTCCTTTACTAGTACTAGGCTGCCTAAAGCATCCCCTCTGGTTAGAGAGTATAAGTCATACTCAATGCCTATTCATGAGTATCTAGAGATCACCCAAATCTCATAGACTGTGACCAGCAGTCGAACTCATATAGGTGTGTTCCTTCCAAGATGTCCTGTAGGCCGACATCTCTGCTTTGAATAAGCCACTCAGATCACATTGAGGTAAAAACCAACCTACCATACAAAATAGGAGAGAAGTGCATCACTAAAGAAATGAGCCTTGTAAAGGTCTCTCCTCCCAGTCAACCAACAGCTTGTTTCACCATCCTACTTTACGGGATCTCCGATCACATAGAACAGGTTACCACTGTGGTATGACTCATGTGGGTCTCAGGCCCATCTCACTCGATGCACTATCTATCATATTACGAGATAAACCCTTTGTAAATTGGTCAGCCAGATTCTTAGCTGTCTGGACATAGTTCAGCGCTATCACTTCGGAGTTTTTCAGCTTTCTGACAGACTTCAACCACCTCTTAACATGCCTAGATGACTTCATGTTGTCCTTAGAACTGTTCACCTTGATAATTACAGTCTGATTATCACAGTTCATCAGGATAGCCGGTATCGATTTTTCAACCACCGGCAAATCCATAAGGAGTTCGCGAAGCCACTCAGCCTCAACAGTGGCGGTATCTAACGCTGTGAGTTCTGCTTTCATTGTTGACCTTGTTAAGATGGTCTGCTTGCAAGACTTCCAGGAAACAGCACCACCTCCAAGTGTGAACACATATCCACTCGTGGCTTTTATCTCATCAGCATCAGAGATCCAGTTTGAATCACTGTAGCCCTCCAGTACCTTTGGGTACCCAGCATAGTGAATACCATAGCTCATGGTTGCCTTTAGATAGCGCATCACTCTCTCAAGAGCACGCCAATGATCATCTCCCGGATTTGAGACAAATCGGCTTAGCTTGCTCACAGCAAACGAGATGTTAGGTCTCGTAGCACTAGCTAAATACATCAATGAGCTAATGATCTGGGAGTATCTCAATTGATCCCTTATTATTCTTCGGTTTTTCCTCAATAACACACTAGGATCATAAGGAGTAGAAGCAGACTTGCAGTCACTATAACCAAAGCGACTCAAGACCTTCTCCACATAGTGGGATTGCACAAGTGTAACCCCACCATCACCTCCTCTCAGTAGCTTAATGTTAAGAATCACATCAGCCACTCCCAAATCTTTCATCTAAAAATTCTTGGACAGAAAGTCCTTGACCTCCTCAATCACATTGAGGTTGGTCCCAAAAATCAGTATGTCATCAACATACAAGCACAAGATCACTCCTTCTCCCCCACCAAAGCGATAGTACACACATCTGTCGGCTTCATTCACAACAAAGCCAGCAGATGTCAAAGTTCTGTCAAACTTCTCATGCCATTGATTAGGTGCTTGCTTTAGGCCATACAAAGATTTTAACAATTTGCACACCTTTCCTTCTTGACCTTCTACCACAAACCCGTCTGGCTGATCCATATAAATCTCCTCCTCCAAATCTCCATTTAGGAAAGCTGTCTTAACGTCCATTTGATGAACGAGAAGACCATGAGAGGCAGCCAGGGCAAGTAGTACTCGAATTGTGGTCAATCGGGCAACAGGTGAATAAGTATCAAAGAAGTCCTCGCCTTCTTTCTGGGTATAACCCTTGGCCACAAGCCTTGCCTTGTACTTTTCAATTGTACCATCAGGCCTAAGCTTTTTCTTGAAAACCCATTTACATCCTACAGGTTTACACCCATAAGGACGGTCAACGATCTCCCAAGTTCCATTAGACATAATAGAGTCCATCTCACTTCGTACTGCTTCCTTCCAATAGTCAGCGTCAGGAGAAGAATATGCCTCTTCAATGGTTCTTGGAGTGTCATCCACGAGGTATACAATGAAATCATAACCAAAAGACTTTGCAATCCTCTGTCTCTTACTCTTTCGAGTAACTTCATTGTTATCCTCCTCAGGATTTTCCATAGGCGTTTGCTCAACATGTTCTATCGGCACAAAAGAATCAAGGGAAATTATAGGTTCTTGACTAGATGAGCTAGGTACATCACATTTCATAGGAAATTCATTCTCAAAAAATGTAGCATCTCTGGACTCTATGATTGTACCAACACACACGTCAGGTACTCCAGTTTTTATAATTAAGAACCTATAACCCACGCTGTGCATAGCATAACCAAGAAATGCACAATCTACGGTTTTTGGTCCAAGTTTGCGCTTCTTGACAATTGGCACATTAACTTTGGCCAAACATCCCCAGGTGTGCAGGTATGAGAGAGTCAACTTCTTCTTTTCCCATTCCTCGAATGGTGTTACTTCTTTGTTCTTTGTAGGAACTCTATTCAGGACATGACACGCGGTCAATATAGCCTCACCCCACCATTCCTCAGAAAGTCCCGCAGTGTCTAACATAGCGTTAACCAAATCAGTTAGAGTGTGGTTCTTTCTTTCAGCAACCCCGTTTGATTCGGGAGAATAGGGAGGCGTCCTCTCATGAATAATTCCATGTTCCTCGCAGAATAAAGTAAACTCATGTGAAAAATACTCTCCCCCACGATCAGACCTTACCCGCTTGATTTTCCTCTCAAGTTGGTTTTCTACCTCAGCTTTATAGATCTTAAAGTAATTCAACGCTTCATCTTTTGTTTTCAATAAGTACACATAGCAAAATCTAGTGCAATCATCTATAAGCATCATGAAATATTTCTTTCCACCTTTAGTCAACACGCCATTCATCTCGCACAAATCGGAATGAATGAGTTCTAACGGTGCCAAATTCCTCGCCTCTTTTGCTACCTTGTGAGGCTTGCGAGGTTGTTTCGATTGAACACACGCATGGCACTTAGAACCTTTGACCAAAGTGAATTTCGGGATTAAACTCATATTAGCTAAGCGTGTCATACACCCAAAATTAACATGACAAAGTCGTGAATGCCAAACATTAGATTCATCATCATCGTTATACACATGGTTCACAAATTTATTAAAGGAATCCATCAAAGAAAAACGGAACAAGCCTCCGCTCTCATAGCCTTTACCAACAAATGTTCCATACTTAGACATGACATATTTATTGGACTCAAATGCAAGCCTAAAACCATCTCTACACAGTAGAGATCCGCTGACGAGATTCTTCTTTATGGAGGGGACATGCTGCACGTTCTTCAGTTGTACGGTCTTTCCCAAAGTAAACTTCAGATCGACCGTACCAACACCATGAACAGCTGCATGCAATCCGTTCCCCATCAACAAGGAGCAACCTCGACAGACCTGATAAGATGAAAACAAGGAAATATCAGCACACACATGAATATTAGCACCAGTGTCAACCCACTACTCAGGTGATTGACAAACAGAAAGAACTATAGGTAAATAATTACCGTACCCCGATGTTCCTCCAGCATCACTAATAACCATATTGGCAGACTTCTTCTGCTTATCCTTGCGGTCGGACAATCCTTAGCCCAATGGCGAATCACCGCACACAAAGCAGCTGCCCTTTCCTTTGCCTTTCTTCTTAAACTCAGTAGTAGCCTTGGGCTTGACAATAGGCTTATTTTTCTTCTTATTGTGGGAAGCCTGATGGTTCTTCTTCTGCACCAAATTGGCACTAGAACCTCCCTCAGCAGCAACTTTCTTGCCACGAGTATCTTTTACCCTCGCCTTCTCTTCAACACCAAGAGTGCCAATGAGATCAGTAACACTGAACTCCTGCCTCTTGTGTTTTAGAGAGGTAGCAAAATCCGACCAAGAAGGTGGTAACTTGGCGATAATACCGCCAGCCACAAACTTGTCCAGTAACTCGCACTTATTATTCTCAAGCTCATTTGCCAGCGCCTGAATCTCATGAGCTTGTTCTACTACAGAACGGTCATCGACCATCTTGTAGCCATAGAACTGCTCCATGACATACAGCTCACTGCTAGCATTGGAAACTCCGAACTTGGCCTCAAGTGCATTCCACATCTCTTTGCCCGTAGGCAAATGCATGTACACATCCACAATATTGTCCGCCAGTATGTTGACCAGTGCACCTCGAAACAAGTTATCCGCTACATTGAACTTGCGTTCGTCCTCATCAGACAGAGGCTCAGCGGGCTTGCCTTGTGCAACATGAAAACATTCTATGGCAGTAAACCACAGGGTGCGGCTTAAGTGACGCAGCAAAGCCAACTACCGAAAAAGACCTATCAAGTTTTTGGATTATTGAAAATCTAGTCAATTTTCAGCATATTTTAATCCAAAAATTCAGCATATAAAACATGACATACAACTGCATGAGCGATCCAACAACGATGTATTCATATTTGCTAATGAACAAGCTAACAGCAGCACCTATTAACATATTCATAGCGCACAGAAGCAAATACACTAGAGAAGTTTTCAGTTTTTACCCTCGGGCGGGGCCAGTGCCGGAGACACCGGATGCGCCATTACCATCAATCGACATGATGGCCTATTCGATGTAGTCGATCGAGGCGTGATGCAGGACGAGGCGTGATGCAGGAAGATGTTTGCCGTGCAGTCTCGCGAACAGTTCACCACCAGGAAGTAGACGACGTCGCAGATTGAGCAGCCGCGACAATGCGCTTCCCAAAAACTTGATCGCCCACCTACCCGTGCAGGTACACAAGCAGACGGAGTTTCGGAGGCCTACTCACCCAGAATCTTTTGCGTACAAGGTTCTAGACCGGAGATTGCAAAGAGCAGTGCAGCAGCAAAGAATAGACACACGGAAAAAGAAGGAAAGGGCCGGTTATGTAACTGCGCCTAGGAGCTGGAGAGACGAGCTTGGACACCATAATGAGTCCGCTACCAGTAACGGACGCCATAACCACGGTGCAATCAACACGTCCATTACAGCCCACTAACGCGCCTTAACACGACCGTTACAATCCGCAAAAAGTTGGCCCAGAACATCACGTCCCCGCCAGGCCAGGCCAGGCCGTCCGACTCGCCTCGCCTCGGCACGGCACGGCGGCGCGCGCGTGTGGCATCCCAACTGCCCTCCTCAACTTGTCTATAGGAGCACACAATTGCAACCCATTTAAGTTGAGTCAACTCCTTGTCAGTTTTCCATGTGGGACTAACCGTTATTGCACCTAGCATTAATAGTGGGTCTAGAAATTTCATTTGATTAATTGCTAAATTAAAATGAACCAAGCCCAATTAATCCAACAGGCGCATTCGAGAGAGGGGATTAATTCTAGGGTGCGTTGGTCGGTGGCATGAAGTTATGGCAGCTCCTGGCTTCGGCCGGCTTCGGCTGCAAGCTGCGGCTCCAGCTCCGTTTACTGTAGCAGCTGCTGAAAGGCCGCAGCCCGTAGCCTGCAGCCGCAGCTGAGTTGAGCGGACCTTTATTTTGGCCTTAGCATTAAAATTGTGTGTGGCACTTGTTGTGCTTTGAAATTTGACTCTGGAGCAGCTTTTTTGGCATGCTGTTCAGCATTGAAGAATGTAATCATTGGATAGTGGTTTCCTAGCTTTGATGTATGGTGCTCTTTCCTTTGTGCAGACTGAGAAGGCTTTCTTGAAGCAGCCAAAGGTCTTCCTTTGATGAGGACTCTGCTTCTACGTCTTATGCTTGCTGTTCTTTAAATATAGCACGTATAATCTTTACCATTTTTTTATTTCAGCCCAAAAAAATCTGGCAAAGGGAAACAGACTGGCAAAGGAGGTAACCGCTTCTGGAAGAATACTGGCCTCGGCTTGAAGACTCCCAGGGAAGCAATTGAAGGCACAAATAACGCGTTGCCTATGAGGCTATGACTATGCAATTCATGCACCTTTCTAGTTTGCCATATATGATTTAGTTTTTTAGGTGTGTACTGTTAAATTTTTTTATATCTAGATTGAAGATAAAATTTAGACAATTGGTCATTCTATTCTTACCTCCTTAATCCTGTTTCTTTTGTACCCCAATATAATGAACTGTGGTTGCCTGCTCTTAAACTAGCTGTCTCTTGATGTCTAGCCGGATGTGTTTCTGATTCCAAGGAAGCTTTGAAGTGCTAATGTTGCCTACTCAAAGTTGCGTTACTAGGCAGTACGATTTGTTAGCTATTGTAATCATCTTATTAGATAAAATCTTGATAAAGTAGACATTATTCCTGACCAGTGACCAGGGAGCAATTCTTCTCTCCTCAGCAGCGCCAAAGAGGCAACACATATATAATCCGAGGTTGCTTTGCCTTTCTCAACCGTGTGTTCTCGCCCTTTGTTTGAGTGCAAATGAATGCTCTGCTTTTTGGGGGTTTTTTTCTGTGCGTCGTCTCAAGAGGACTATTTTGCACGGGTTGCATGCGAAACCTTTCATGCGTGGCTGGCTTAGGGCATGTTCTTTTCCTTCAAAACTGGTGTTTTTTAGCTTTTGCTACAGAGTACTAAACACGCTGGCCTTGTATGATAGAACCAGATCGAGGCCAGTGCAGGAAACCAAACGTCTCCTAAGTGTTTCGTGTTGGTGAGGCCTAGCGCGAGCCAGCAGCCCAGCCCGATGCATCCCGTGTTGGAGCCAACTACTAACACATGCTACATGGCCATGTAGGCCCAGCGGTACAGCCTATGCTCATGGCGACTCTAGACCGGATCAAACGGCTCCTGGGATACAAGGCCTGATTGGCTGCGGCTGTGGATTATTTTAGCTAAAATTTTTTAGTTTTAGTTGTCTGTGGTATATATTATGAAGAGAGATACTCACTTGCGATTTTGGCTGTTACAGATGTTGGGCTTTTAACATGTACATCGTTTAACTTGTAGATTCTGTCTTGAGAAAATACTCCATTTGAAAGTTAGGTACTGTAGCAAAAGCTAAAAGCCGCCAGCTTCGAAGGAAAAGAACAAGCCCACAAGTACTGGAACACGGCTCGGCTTTAGCTAGACGTATTGGTCTGTTCTTTATGGATGGCTTCTAAAAATAATTTTTAATTTTTTATAGTATTTAATTTTTAAATACAGCATTTTTTAAGATGGTGTCTACAAATTAAGTATAGTGCACATTAAAAACCCAACATTTGTACTAGCTAAAATCACAAGCGAGTATCTCTCTCCGTAATCTCTGTCGCGAGCAGCCCAAATTCAAAAATTTCAACCATAAGTCACAGTCATAAGCTAAAAAAAGAACATGCCCTGTAGCTAGTACAACCTAACCCATATTCCATCTTGATCGCCCGTTTTGGACAGGCCTGACTTGAGCCCACTATCCGCTATATGGACATCAATCTACTGCTACCCCGCTATTCACTATTTAATACCTTACTTTGTATTCACCATTGTCATGGAGAGCCCGTCGTTGTAACCGAAATCCAGTGTTGTCATCGAGACATCACTGTTACCAAGCACATGTCTGGGCTTTGCAAGGCTGATGAGCAGCAAGTATGGTAGCGGAACACTTGGCCAACATGAATGTGGGGCCTCTTCAATATGAACATCTGGTTTCTTGAAATGACTTTTTCACTTCTCTTGTTCTCATCTTTCTCTGGAGATAAGGCAAGGGGTTATAGACGCATCACGCACTCTACTCTTGCTCCCATTTCGTGTACTCATTTCTCACTTTCCTCACTGCTCGTCCTTTTTTTTTAAATACCACTTTTTTCAGCTACTATTATTTATTTTTATCTAAAAACCATTATCACAGTCAAAAACTATCAACCGTGGCAAATATAAACTGGTCGTAGTTCAGTAAATGTAGAGATCGGTGCACGCGAGCATGACAGAAATGCAAGCTCAACAAAGTACACATGTAGATCTCGACGACCATCATTACTATTATAAAAAAAATGAGTTGGTAGTTGTACGTTCATTCTTCTCTAATTATTTTATTTTCTCAACTTCTTACTATTTTTCACTTTCTAACCGATCAGAGCAACTCTTTTATAGTACAATTCTCTGTACATTTAATCAGTTCCATCACAACGCCACAGGTACGTGACTAGTTTATAATAAAAGCCATGAGAAAACTCAAAAGTCCACGATACGTGAGCGGTATAGACCGAATTTTCTCTCTCTAGTACCCCACTTTACTGCCTCCCTTTTGATTCGGAAATCCAATTGCAAGAAAAATCTCTCATTAGAAATTTTCGGTTCAAATGAGAATTCCAATTCCAATTTGTGGGCTCGTCACCCACCTCTCCTCTTGAGAGGCCAGGGCAGTCTGACATGGGTCCTATTCTTTTAGACTACTTGTAACATCCTGATTTTCAGAGCCTTTTTGAAGTTTTTAAAATAAAATTCACCATTTCAATTTTTCTAGAATTAATTAAAGCTTAAATGAAATTTTTATGAATTAAAAAGGATTTAATATGATTAATTTAAACATTAACATTTGTCAAAAATATTTTATTTGAGTTCCCTGAGCCTCAAGGGCTTTTCTGGAATTTTTTGTGATTTTTCTGGATTTATTTGCTATTTTCTAGAGCTCAAAAGTCTTTATTTGAATTTCTGGAAAAAGGAAAAGTCTAAAATTCCTAAAAAGGCCGGTGGGTCAAAGCCCACCAAGCCGGCCCACTCTTTTTCCCTTCCGCTCAGCCGGCAGCCCAGCCCAACCGCCACCGAGCGGCGGCCGCTTCGCGCCGCGCCACGCGTCGCGCATCCGGCGCGTCCGCGCCGCCCCTCGCCCGATGGTTGTGCGCGTCTCCCATCCGCCGCCGCCGCCGCCGCCGTCGCCATCCCGACCGCTTCGCCTCGTCGTGCGGCGGCGGTGGGGCCCACTGTCGAAGTCGCCCCGGCCGGGACTCGTCTCGAAGTCCGGCTCGAACCCGCCGCCGCCGCGCGTTCCGCCGGACTCGATGTCCGTGCGGCGGGACTCGTCTCGCCCCAAGCCGCCTCGGCGTCGTGTATAAAGCACCCGACCCTCGGCTTCTCGCCGTCCCGCAGCCGCCGCCTCCACCGCCGCTCACCGCCGTCCCTCGACGCACGTGCGCGCCGCTTCGCCGTTGCTCACCGCCGCACAAGTCGCCGCCGGTCGACATCGCTGTCTCACCGTCGTCCGCTGCCGGTGAGCCCCATCGCCGCCGCCCGCGCCGTCGGGTCACCTTGGCCACCGCCTCGCCCTGGTCACCGTGACGCCTCATGCCCCGCGCCGCCTCACCGCCCACAACGCGTGCGTCAGCGCTGACGCAGCACAGCCTGCCGCTTCGCCTTCCGTGGACGCCGTCCACCGTGCACCCCGCCGCCGCCATGTGGGCCCCGCATGTCAGTCGGAACCCTGTAGACCCGTGCGCCTCTAGCCACGTCAGCGACCAATCAGCCTTGCCACGTCAACCCTAGGGCTTGCGTGTCACGACCCGTCAGCAGCCACGTCAGCCTAGCCGCTTGCGCCAGCAGCCCGCCGCCCGCACTGTTCCGTGCGCCGCGTCCATCGTAGACTCAGCTCCCCGTGCGCCCGGTCCACAGCACAGTGCACTTTTCTAATTTTTCCGATTTTCTTTAGATTTAATTTTCCAAGAGCCTGTTCTCCCTCGTCCTAGCTCCGATTGACCCAATTCTTTTTCCTAAATTCATCTAAAATTGAGATATACCTTTTGGTTCAGGTTTGGAAGTTTTTGGAGTTCATTTGAATTTTATTTGATTTTATTTTATCTTTTCGATTTGCTTTCTCTCTCGTTAGATCGCGTGTTCGAGGGAGCGGAAGTTGGATTCGAAGATCAAGAGCCCTCAGCTGAGCAAGGCCAAGGCAAGTCGTGTCCTTTGATCATGTTGAACCCAGTTTTCAAAATCTATTATGTATTATGTTGCTTTAAATTATCATGCATTGCTACTTTATTATAAAACCCTTGTATTGGTAGTTAATGACCTAATTGATTATTTCCTCCTTGATAATTTGAATGCCCTGATTCCATTGTCACCATAGAATGGGAAATTACTTAGTGATGCAATATTAGTTGTCACATGGGTTGTGCGTTTAATTGCTTAGCCATGCTTATCTCTAATACGTTGGATTTATCGTCACATGTGGTTAATTAATCTTGACTTAATGATATACTTGAATGTGGTGGTTAACCACGGTTATAAAACTTGTTGCCATGGCATGGGTAGTGTCATTGGTGTTGGTTATACAAAATTGGTTTCACTTGGGCGATTGATCGTGCAGTAAAGGGGGTGCGAGAGGCACATGGGATGTGCATGTTTCGCCCGGGTAACTCTTAAGGACTTAACTTTGTGCGCCATTGATCTGAGTCTTACCGTGCAAACCACATGTCTAGTATGGGATAGACCTGGCATAATAATTTGTGAAGTCTCCACTTTGGTTTTACTACCGATGTTGTTATGGCGCAAGAGGGGGCAATTATCGACTAGGGGGTTACCCTACTCGACGGCGAAACCTTAGCGAGTGGGATCAGGTGGAGATGGATCATTGTAAAAGCCTTGTTGTGATTATCTTTAACGTGAGGATTATCACATCGTGTGGGTACAGTTGTGCAACCTCTGCAGAGTGTAAAACTATTCGAATAGCCGCGTCCTCGGTCATGGACAATGCTCGGTGATTTCACACGAGGTATAGTTATTTCTAAAAAGTTTTGGACAGTGGATGGTTAATTCACTGTTGGTTTAACTTGTGGTTGGGAGATCCATAAGTGGTTACTTCAATTCCTTGATTATTATTTATTATTGTTTTACTTCAAAATGCGCCTTCAATCTATTTATTGTATTTTCAAATGCCGTTTTATGCAAACTAACCTTTTAGCCTTCCATTGGTAAGCCTTGCATATTATATTGCATTCATTTGTTACAAACGGCTTGCTGAGTACCAATGTACTCACGGCTTTATGCCCCTGTTGCTCAGTTGAGGAGGAGTATCACCAGCAGGAGGTTCCAGAAGGAGAGTACTTCGACGTCTTCGCGGATTAGGCTTCGTTCTCCACTCGATAGCTTGCGGGCGTGTCGATTGGCTGATGCGCTTTCTTTTGGATTTCCGCTGCTAGTTTTTGTTAAGCCCTTCGGGCTAGTCTATTGTAAGCTTGGCCATAAGGTCGTACTCTGATTATTATCAATATAATTTGGTTTTTCCTTAGAATATCGTGATGTGGATGATATTTATCTTTGTTCATACTGTGTGCACTAGCGTGATCCTGGACTAGTGCAGAATACACAGGAGAGTCCGGATTTGTATATTCGGGTCTCTACACTACTGCTAATAGCTTTTAAATATGGTTTATGATTTTTATCTGCACTTTTAAGATGGCAGTAGACGATGGTGACAGTGACGCGGATGGCACATATAGTTTTAGACACAGAAAGTCATTTGGAGAATCCGCTTTAATAAGTCATTCTGTTTGTTTCATTTTGGAGAAGTCAAAAACAAAAAAAGACATTGCTTAGAGCCTAAAAAAGGAATTTTGGCTCTTTTGGCCCTTGTGTCGCGCGAATGCCAGATATAGCCCCCACCGTGTGTAATTCCACATTTGGCCCCTGATGCGTTTGGGGAGCGCATGAGGTGCACTATAACAAGTTTAAGGAAAAATCATTTAAATATACACTTTATAGGAATTTTAAATACGACAAATGAGCTCGAAAAATAATAATTTTTTTGTGGAGCTTTTCAACACAGTGTACTTTCTTGTGTAATTTTTATATAATTTTTACCGCTCCAAATTTTTCTTCAAATTTTATTAATTATATTATTTGTAGAAATTTTTTAATATAGCAAATGAGTCCAAACAGTATGATTGTTTTGAAGGCCATTACATAGTGTACTTGATTGTGTGCTTTTTATAATTTTGTATGTTCTGAAATTGCCTAAGAAATTAAGGGTCTAGATCTTGAAAATTGCAATTTTAGGTTTCCAGTGAGTCCCACGGCGCGATAGCGTGTTGGCATGTTGCCAGTTTGTTTATAACCAATGGTCCGTACGAAGCAAATGTACTATTATTTGAAAAACAGTAGCAGAAATTTATAAAGTAATATGTTCAAACTTTTTCCAGCATGGAAGCAAGCATGAGCAAATTTAACATATAGTAAAGAATATTTTTATATGTTAAAATAACTTGCATATTAAATTTTGTTTTCAACAGGCTACTACCATGTGCTCTTCCCGCAACTTCTTTTACGGCCTTTGCGTATTTCTCTCTCCGCTCTCTGACTCGCTCTCCACTGTCTTCGTTCTCGATTGCTGCGCTTTTGCCAATTGGAGCCCAGCCCAACTCGGTGCATGTGCTGTGGGTGGCGACTGTGGCATGGAAACCTGATCTTGGCGAGGTTTTGGGGTGAAAGATTGGGTTTTTTGTTGGGTTTTCTTGGTTAAGGGATCGTTCTTTGTGCATCTCTCCGTGTGAAGTGTTTGGGATTGGTTGGAGCGAGGATTGCTAGCTCTATGGTACCAAATCCTCGGGGTTTGGCTCTTATTTGGAGATTTTTCGCTGCGATTTTTGGTTCTTGGCTCTCGGACCGAAGATCACCTCTTTGGCTGTTGCTGGGATCAGAGGAAGGGGTTCACACTTGGCGAGGAGTTTGCTGTGAAGATTTGAAGTGGCATTCTGATTTGGCGAGAAATTTATGCCCCCTATTCTTGAATATTCTTCAAAGAATAGCTTTGCGTAGACCAAGGTGACGACGGTCTTGGTGGTTGATATGAGGACTTGAGATGGAATTGCTAATGAGAGATATGAGGAGTTCTATTTAGGAAGTTGAAAGCTTCCATTTTTGGTTCATGCGAAGGTCACTTTCGGCCCTTGGAGAGTTCCCTGGTGTAAGGTCTTGAGGTGGGATTGCGACCGAGAGGTTGAAGGAGGCTAATGGCATCGATATCGGATAGCGAGACGACGAACCATGGGAGCATGTGGGAGTTTGATCAGAACCTTGATCAGCCCATGGATGAGGAGGCTTAGGGCATCTGTAGTGTATGAAAATAGAGGGTCTTAAGCACCTTAAGGTCAATTTTATACATTACAGGGGTGACCTTAAGGAGGCTATAAGCAAAAAAGGCTTAAGGCTGGTCCTCAAGCTAAAGACTTAGCCATAAGCATTAAAATACAATTTTTCTTTATCTGCTAAGTAGGACCGTCTTAAAGCCCCTTGGGCTATATACACTATGGAGTCAGCCTTAAGGTTTAGATGGGACCTACCTTAAGGCCTTTTGGGTTATATACACTATGAATGCCCTTAGCCGGCTGAAGAACATGTACAGAGAAAAGGTCTGGGCATTGATCCTTGCATGTTAAATTTATTAATTGTCTTTTCTGTAGAATTCTGCTTTCCTGTGTATATGTCTCCGCATGCATCTGAAACAAACATTAGTGCTTCGTTGATATCAATGATACAATATGAATTGATAGTTTCTGGGATTTGATAATATAAGGGAATAAAGAGGAACAGGAACCATACGGCTGGTGTGCTGTTATTGTTGCTTTCCGAATGCAGGAATGATATTTTGATTTTGCGGCATGCTCTATTCTTTCACCTTAAACTGCTAGCACAACTGTTGGTGTAACAATCGATTTGCTCCCTACGTATCTAGACTGTTTCTTTACCACGTTCTTAGCTCAAATCAAACTAAAATGTGTCTTGTTTTTGTTCATGCAGAAGTTTTCATCAGTTTTGTTACTACGGCTCGCATTTCAGAGCCTTGATGTATTCTTTGGTGACTTAGGTACATCGCCATTGTATGTTTTCCACAATATCTTTCCGCATGGGGACGACGAAGATGTTATTAGAGCTCTTTCCTTGATCATTTTGTAGCATTCCGAAATTTCGTCTTTTCTAAAAATTTAATTCCAATTTAATTATTTTAAAGTATTCGGATCTTGGGTTTCGTTCCAAGAAAACGTAAAAAGATACAAAGGTCGACCAAAACTGACGTGAGAGAAAGCAGTTAAAAGAGACTTGAGGAATTAGAATGTATCTAAAGAATTAGCTTTGGATAGGAACGTATAAAAGTTAGCGATTCATGTACCGGAACCATAAGAAAGTTAAGGACAGTGTTTTAGGCTCTCGGCTCAGTAGCAGGATATACGGCTTAGGATTTTAGCATTGTAAATTTTATTTTAAGGCTCACATCTCTTTGACTTTGAGAAGGCTTCATTCCCAATTTACCCTAACTTATTTAGAACAAAATGTTTTGTTATTGTTGTTGTAAAGTGTTTGGATTTTAATTGAATTTTATGTGTAATGCTGGAAGAAAATCTCAAATTTCCAATTCTCCACTCAAATTCCAAAACACTAATTCCAATCAAAATTCAAATTCTAATTCTAAAAATTCAAATTTACAGAAAAAAAATTGGTCTATTTTTCTAGATCCAACTATTTTTCTTGGCACTTCTTTCTTTTTCTTAACAAAGATTTCTACGAGATCACCCATCCTAGTTCTAGGAACTCGAGCCAGCACACAACTTCCAAATTCTTTCGAAGTCTGATGCCATGGCTCCTTTCTCTTTCACTCGGTTGCATCACTCACCTCTAGCCTATTGTATTCTCTTCTTTTTTTTCTCCTGTTCATCTTCCTGTTGGCCATCCTGCTTCTCTCTCCTCTATTTTCTTCACCCCAGCAATCCAAGAGCCATGGCAAGCCAACAAAAATCAAAACCTCCCAACTAAAATAAATTCCATGCATAAACATCTGCAATCACTACCATGAATCAATTCTCATTTCTATTTCCTAACCATTTAATCAACCGTTTTCAATTTCCAAGCTTTCAAAGCTGAAAACCAGCATTGCTTCAATTCGGCCGAATCAATTTTGTTCATCTCATTCTTGCTCTATAAAATGGAGCAATGGTACAATGTTCTACCCCTTCACACCCTCTGCAAACCTTGGAACCTCCCGTGCACCATCGTAGCCATGAGCCAAGTCTTCCCTGTATCCCGCCCATCTCCTCGACCTCGCCATCTTTCACGCCGATGAGTTTTTTGAGTTCTATTCGCGTCGTATCATGTTCTAGCATCCAAGCAACTACTCCAATTTAATTTGATTTCCATGCAACCAATCAACAGGAATTGAGTTTTTCACAGAACAGGCTGTTTTCGACTTTTGCCGTCAATTTGTCATCTTCGGTTAGCCGTTCTTCGATTCCTTGCAACTACACTATCACTAACACATCCTCTATATATTTCATGTTTTGATTTGTCCAATGCATTTATTTCATGTTTTGATTTGTCCAATACATTGCCGAGAGGGGCTGCCACTGGCGCCACCTCGTGTTCCATGGAGGTTCACCATCGTCTTGCTTCTCTAGCCATCCTTCGGCTAAACCAAGTGCACCATCATGTTTCTTGGATTGATGCCGTGCTAGTGCTCATCTTGTTTCACGCTCGGTGCCAATTCTCTCTCAAACCCACGCCGCCGTCGTTCTTGCAGCTCCTGCCGTCGCCGTTGTGGGCCCCACCGGCCGGAGCTGCCCTGACCGGCTGTTCCCCAAGTGTGCCACTGATCGTTTTGCTAGTTGGCTGGCCTCCTTGGTATTCCCATCGCCAGCGCAAGCAACGGCCAGAGAGCCGTGCAATCTGTGCGTGCTGCAATGACCCGCCATCGTTGCTCTCTGTTACTCCATGTTGATTGCTTCATATAAATTGTTGTGAACCAAAGTCACATGTGATAACATAGCTTGGTGCACTACTAGAGAAAACGGTATTACATACGGTTCAAAAACGTCATCATAGATGGTTTTCTGAACCGTCTGAATTTATGGGTCATTGATAATCGAAGGTTATCACAGACGATTTTTGAACCGTCTGTGGTGTAAATATCACAGACGGTTTGTAATTAAAAACCGTCTGTGATAGCTGATAATCACAGACGGTTTGTAAGTAAAAACCGTCTGTGATAGGTGATAATCACAGACAGTTAAGTTAAAAACCATCTGTGATATATCAATATCAATATCACAGACAGTTTTTAACCAAAAAAACCGTCTGTGATATCTAGCACAGACGGTTTTTAACAAACAACCGTCTGTGATATCTAGCACAGACGGGTTTTAACTAAAAACCGTCTGTGCTACTCTCTTCTACCCCTAAATCTATTTCTATTTATTTGCTAGCCTCAGGAAATGCTAGCCATGCCCTCTGAAACAAGCAGATCAATATCTACATGTATACATCCAATTCACATCTCGATTTATTTCACAAACATAAAACATCCATTTCGCAAATCAATTAATTGAAATGAAAACAAGCAAATATAGTATGAAACACAGTACACATTTTATTTTTATTAAGATTAGAGCCTATCATTACAATATCCCAAAACAACAAATAGCCCATCTAGCTAACACAACAAGAACAGAGAAAAGCACAGATCCTCTATGCCTAGGCCTTCTCGCCCCTGATGCAGCGCACGAGCTGGATGTCTTTGACACCCACCATCGTCGGTGTTGATTGAGCGCTACCTTGTGCATCGTCTGCTTTGTGGGGCTATTATGGTATGAGTCAAGGAGGAGGAGGAGAACAACAAGGAGGAGAAGAACATCAAAGAGGAGGAGAACAGCAAGGAGGAGAACAGAAAGGAGGCTGGGTTCTGGTGATTATTTATAGAGGAGGGAGTGCGAAATTTTTTAGCGCGGGGACGGAGAGGCGGAGCTACGATCCGTGGGGTAAGGATTGATGGATTTCTATTGACTAGGATTGGGTTGAGGAGGATCGACGGGCCCAGCGGTCAGATTATCATAGATAGTTGGTAGCTAGAACCATCTGTGATGAATGAATATCACAGACGGTTCTATATGCCAACAATCTGTGAATTACAGCACAAAATTTTACATACCGATGCAATATAAACAACTAGTCTGAAAAGATAAAATAACAAAATTTTATATGGCTTATATATACTCATTTGAAAAGTTTTGATGAGATCTACAACTTTTCAGTTGAAGCAAAATCCAAATTCCGAAGAAAGACCAAGAAAAAGGGCAAAAACAAAAACCAAAAACTTGCGACGCAGGTTTAGGTCCAAAGATGGCCGATTTTTGGAGTCTTGGAGAGTGACTGGCGCAAGCGGATCATTTTTGGGATCGAGCTTGTCGTTAGCTTTCCAACGAGTACAAGAATGTCAAAAACGGACACCGTATGCAAAAGTTATGCCCATTTTACTGAAAGTGTCTCAAAACTAAATCCTACTGGGACTCAGGCGGAAAATTATGGAATTTTGGGAAATTGCAAGGCGGGAAACATATCACAGATAGTTTTTGATTAAAAACTGTCTATGATAACTTCATTATCACAGACGGTGTGATAATGAAGTTATCACAGACGGTGTGATAATAAAGTTATCACAGACGGTTTTTAATAAAAAAATGTATGTGATAATCAGCTTATTATAGACGGTTTTTAATAAAAAATCATCTATGATAATTCCAGATTATCATAGATGATTTTAAATAAAAACTGTCTATAATACTGGAATATCACAGACAGTTCATCGGTAAGAACCGTCTGTGATACTTGTTTTCTCCGACGCCATCAACACAGACGGTGTCCAAATTAAAACCGTCTGTATTAGTATCGGTCACAGACAGTTTTGTCGAACCATCTGTGATTTGGCGTCTAGTATTAGACTTTCTGTAGTAGTGGTGGTAAGTGCTTAGAATTGAGACCTTCGGTCCTGACTTCGAACCCTAGTCCTTGAGCCAATGACAAGCGGGACCCACCTGTCATACTCCCATTCCTAAAATCCAGCAAAAATAAGATTCCAAAGATTATTCCTCATTTATCATTCCATTTGATCACCCAATCACTCGTTCTCCGTTGTCTAAACTCCGAATCCAGTGATTCGAGTTTCTAAATTCATTTAAAATCACAATGTAACTTCTAGTATATATTTTATATTTCTAAGAAATCCTTTCTCGGAATTGATATTAAATAAATGTTTGATAATTTTTAGAATGGTATAATTGCTTAGACAAACTATTCGGTCAATATAACCCTACGAGTGGAAAAGTTGATATCATATGCTTTGAATATTTTATCCAAATAACTTTGTGACAATAGGTATTGCCATTGTTTCTAAAGTAAAATAAAATAGTAAAAATGATTTTTAGACTTGGGCGGATGATAAGATTGGGTTGGTGTAGATGAAGTACGTGATCTTGTATGGTGAATGTTCCGCCTTAGTCAATTAAGTACTGACGCTTGTGATTATTCTAACTAAGCACTACCCTACAACCATAAATCTATATGGGTACGACCTAACTAATTAATTTGCAATGGCTTAACTTAGAATCCGCTAGTGGTATGAGTGGGTGTTAGATGGAGATAGTTGTCTCATATGGCGTAAGAGGGTGCTTCTGACTGGGTGGATGGAACCCTTCAGCAGTGAAATCTTAGTGGACAGAGTCTAGTTGAGCTGGCGCATTATAAAGGTCTTGTGATAATCACTTAGTCGCACGTATAAAGAAGCGTGTATTGGCCGACATGATAAGTTGATTATCTCTTATGGGTAAAACTATACAACCTCCGCAGAGTGTAAAACTGTTCAAATAGTTATGCTCATGGTCAAGGACGGGTAAAGTGTGTTTTCATATGGTAGATCTTGCTTTTGGTTTTAAAGTAAAAGTTTTGAGAACTTAGAAGTAGTTGGAACTCTCAAAAGTGTGTCCTGACGGATAGAACCAGTGCAGGTGGATGGAACCCGTAGTCCTGAACTTTAGCGGTTAGAACATGTCTACTAGTGTTAGTGGTTAGAAACTTCATTAGAAAATTTAATATAGTTTCAATTATTATAATTTGTTTGCAATTTGCACAATTTCCAGCTGACAACTTGTGAATCTTTATTCACATGTGGCACATTTGCTCTTTATTCTCTACTTTGCCGACATGCAAAGGTCAGCACTATACCCAACCAGCATAAAACAGATGAAGAACTAACAACATATAGCTGACAAACTTATGAGGAGAATTCACTTGCAGCGAAAGTATAAGAGATGCCTAGAGGGACATGCATATAAAAAGAACTGTCTTCTTATTCTCATTCTCATTGGTACGACCAGCAAAGTCTATGACTATCAATCGCAAAGTCTTTGACTACCGACCAGTAAAGCCTACAATTACCGAGTACCGACCAGGTATTGTAGCTCCGATCACTGACTAGTTCATTCTCGCTTAAGACTGGTTCACTGTTGCACAAGACCGGTTCACTGTAGCTCACGATCGGTTCCTTGTAGCATACGACCGGTTTAATGTGCTTACGACTAGTTCACTGATCGTGGTTGAAGCCGACCGATTACCTGCTATGGTTGTTCTGTCGTGGTCAATCTGTCATGATCGAAATGCAGATTCTAGCTTTGCAAAAGAGTGCCGACTGAAACTTTTACAAACATAAATTCCTATGTAACTCAAATGTCAATTATTCATCATCATTATGTTCACGACTTATCCACATGGTCTAACAATAGCATTACTCAAGCACTTAAAATCTAGTCAATTCAACCACGCCATGTGTAGAAGTAAACGTGAATTGCACTACTAATCAAGGTTCCTCACGAGATAGCCTGTGTTGCTGAACTGCTGATCAGGAGTCGTTGGATTCCTGTTTACTTGCTTTGACATGAAACCCTTGCAACCATTAACTGGTCCAACCATGAATACATATATCTAAAAAACAGTTGTACTTAACGATTGTTTCACGATTAATTAATTGCATTATACCCTCGCAACCATTAACTGAACTTTGTCGTCGGACATAATAACAGCTTGGAACGACGCTGTTGAAGAAACGTGCCAAAATGGCATCGGGGATGATCGCCGAGCCCGGGGGCAGCATCAGGGACAAGGACGCCGTGGAGTGCTGCAACAAGTACGGGGTGTCTCTCCCCTTCACCGGCGTCAGGCACTGAAAAACCATTCAGTTGCGTCGTCATCTTGGTGTGTTCGTATCGTCGTCCCTGAAAAAAAAATCTCTAGAGATCGAGCCCTTCTTTTTGGTACCAAGTAGCAAAAAGTTGGGAAAAACAGGCTGCTCCTGAGTATGTTCTGGGTTTGATAAAATATGGAGACTGGTGTGGTTCTCCTTGAGCTCTTGTACGGCTGTTGTACCATTAAGTGTGAGTGTGACAGAAGCTTGAGTTTTTTGCGTCTTAAGACGCTGGTGATTTGATAAGGTGGGATTTTGAAGGCCTATCCATCATGGCATTTTTGAAAGCCTATGGATCGATTATGCGTGGGTTCTATTCGATTTATTTATGATTATGTTTATGATTATGGGTGGACTTTATTTAATTTATTGTTTATAATTTTTTTAGAAAATAAATAGAACAGTTTTTTGTCGTTTTTTTAAAATAATTTGTCAGGATAGTTTTTTAAGCTTGATGTTCGGTTCACTTGTGCGCACAAACATTTATACTAAGATTAAAAATTATTAATCGTAGCTACATCTGACGCAGCTGAAAATAACCAACTCAAGCAAACGATGATTGCTGTGGTATATCTGTCCTAATCAGTGCAGTATCTGTCATAAGTGATCAATCTGTTGCACGTGTTAGTCGTGTCACATCAGGATGATATATAATGGAAGAGCTATTAGTGTAGGCGTGTAGCCAAACACACCGTTATTGAAAGCTTGCAAGCTGCACAGGTGCACGGTGCGCGCCCCCTCTCATATTATTGCATAGTGTACTAGCTACATGTCTCTCAACAGATACTGAAGCAGATAGCATCAAGGTAATTAAGGTACATAGATAGGTAGGTTTAATTTGACGTTCTCGATCGATCCATGCAAGCAGAGACGCCGGCCGCCATGATGCATGATGGATCCGACAAAGCTAGCTCGTCGGAGGCAAGCCATGGGGATCATCGATCTAGCATTGCTTCTGGCAGGTGCAG
The DNA here is from genome assembly GCA_036346575.1 of Dendrocalamus sinicus. NCBI lineage: Eukaryota > Viridiplantae > Streptophyta > Magnoliopsida > Poales > Poaceae > Dendrocalamus > Dendrocalamus sinicus. The sequence continues at coordinate 8,619,927 of CM070663.1, forward strand.
ACCCTCCGGTGGCAGTAGCCGGCGGTCCAGCCGCCGCCCTGCTTGACGCACTGGCCGGAGCAGATCCGGTCCGACAGGCACGGGAACGAGTGGTGCTGGCTCTTCCCCGTGCAAACCCGCGCCTCGGCCCCGCCGCCGCCGCCGCCGTCTGAAAACAAGTTAATTCATGGCAAAACCAATTACGACCAAGGCTACACAGGGCACATCTCGTACGTATATACTCGTAGCTACTCCAGCTTACTTGAAGAAAGCAGGAGCAGCATCAGCAGGGCAGCGCACACGGTCGCCTTGGGCTTGGACTCCATGTTGGATCTATCCGCTCGTACCTAGTTAATTCAGAGCTATGTAATAGCAATTGCAACAGCGAATTTAGCGGTACAGACTTCTGTGGCCGCAGTGCTTGGCAAAGATGCTCTCTACTTATAGCGATGGAGCACGAGGCCACGTGGACACGTGGCACCATGCTTCCTGCCACCTGTCAGGCTAAGAAGCCGTATCATCAACCCTGGTGCCAGGTGAGCAAAATGCCAAACTAAGCGGGGAGTGAGCTCGCTCGGTCGAAGTTGCAACATTTAAGTACGTCCAGGGCTATTTGCCAAGACTCGATCAGGACAATGTGTTTCAAGATATACTACTCCCATTACACATACATGTCGTTTTGGATATAGATATACTTTGAATTTTTGAAGCTTTGGTTTATTAATATTTTTAAAATTTTAAATTAAATGTATAAAAAATATATTGTTTTAGATATAGGCGCAGTTAAACTTTAAAGCTTTAATTGTTAATATTTTTAACTATTTAAATTGAATACATGAGAATCATACGTATGGATTGATCTCAAAAATTACTTTCATAACTTATGAAACTGGCGCTAGTTGCTGGCATGCATGGACATCGTACGTACGTGCGCACCCTCACTCTACATGTAGAAGCTGAAGTAGAAGTTAATTAGTTTGGAGATAAGAAAGTCTGTAAATCCCTGCTTTTTTTGGAGAAAAAAACTCTCTGGAGAAGACGCCGCCGTCACCGTCGGCTGGAGAAGAAAACGACGACCTTAAGCACGAATTTCCACGCATGATTTAAAGGTGAGAAAAATTAGCTGAAATTTCTTGAAATTTCAATTACCTGGTAATTAACAACCATAAAGAATAATGGATCGAACCTGAAGCTGCTGCCATGCATATGGACACGTGCGCACACACTGCATGCAACCAGCCACGTATGTGCATGCATGCGGCAGGTGTACACACGAGGCTCGCCGCGTGGCCTTCCACGTGCACGCCCGCATGCAGCCTCGACCGCCTCCAAGCGCCTATATAAGCAGCTAGGTGATCTATCCAGACTGCACACAATAGTAATTAAGCACGTACTAAGCCTGAACGTACTTAACTGGTAGCAGCTAACTTGCCCGGCCAATTAAGCTAGCTAGCGCGCGGATAGTCAGCCGGCCGGTCAGCCAGCCATGTGGACTACGGCGAGGAAGAAGACGGCGGCGACGCAGGTGGTCTTCCTCCTGCTGCTCCTCCTGATCGCACGTACGTACACTACATACATACTCCGATCAATTGTAAGATTGATGTCATTAGATAAATATAGCAATATGGATATATGATCGATGAAATTGAGTGAGTACATGTCCATTGATTGCATGCGTGCAGAGGAGGCGGCGCCGGTGGCGGAGGCGCGGACGTGCCAGCGGCGGAGCGCGGGGTTCCGGGGGCAGTGCATGTCGGACACCAACTGCGCCACCACCTGCATGGAGGAGCACTGGGGCGGCGGCCGCTGCGACTGGGGGCCGCGCGGCCGCGAGTGCAAGTGCACCAGGCAGTGCTAGCCAATCGATCCAGCTACACTTACAGCTATAGCTACCAAGCATGCAAGCAGAATGTATCGCTGTCCTCTTCATCTCGATCTGTACGTGTATATATACGTACGTACGTATGTACTAGCTAGCTAGCTAGCTACATCGAAGCGACCGATGGAATAAGACGAGAATAAAAAGAACCTGATGGGTGGTTAATTAGAGACATGTATTAGTTTCATGTTCGTCGATATATATAAACTCGTTTTTACCTTCGATCGAGCTTTGGTTAGCCATACTATACTACTCCTAGCTGTTTCCTGCATGTTAATTATGCCTGCATGTATGCATGCTCTGGTTCGATTAATATTAATTGAGATGTGTATATAATTACTAATCTAATAAATAGTGATTGCTAATGAAATGGAAGCTAAAAACCGAATGAAAAAACCAAAAGAAACGAGGCTAATGTTGAGTTATTATCGAAATGGTCGTATTTGATATTAGCAAAAATAGCACCTTTATAGTCGTAATTGTAAAAATGCCACATCTATCATATGGTCACCGTCCAGTAAAAATCTCTACCTGACACATAGTGAAGTGCCGCACAGACAGTACGGCATTAGCCTGCCACGTGTTGGGTCGTGGCTAATGCCGCACAATAACCGTGTGGCACTCCGCCACGTATCGGCCGGAGGTTAGTGCCACATAGTGACCGTGCGGCACTCTGTCACATATCGGTTGGAAGTTAGTGCCACATGGTGGCCTTGTGACAAAGGTGTCATTTTTACGAATTCGCGTGATGAATGCTATTTTACTAATTCCACGTCAAATTAATACATCCATTTGGGCCAAAAACTCAATACTGAGTTGCACGTGTATCAGGGCAGACCCAGCAGGGGGTTAGGTAGGGCACCAGCCCCCCTACCGCCGGCCGGTCGTGTGTATCCCCCCACCCCACACAACTTCACGCTAGCCATATGAATGGCCTTGTCAGGCTTAAAAAGTCTTTGCATGATGAAGAAGATTGTATTTATAGCGGTGATTATAAGCCACAACGACATCTTGACTCTTGGCGTGGAGCCTCTCTCTCTCGTGTCTATAAGTCTACAACTCTACAAGGGTCAATCACGAGCTTCGAGTACTGGCCGCTAATTTCAGGGACTCAGCCAACCTCAATACTCAAATATCGATGGACAATAGCTGATCTCCGAAAATAAAGAAATCCCAATGGTTGAGGCATTTCGCATGTTGCAAGTCAATACTAGTAGTTATTGACATGAATTATGTAATGGGACGTGGGTGTATGTGCAATTATTTCATACTAGCTCAGGGTTGTGCAGAATGAAGCAAATACAGATTTAAATAATGGTTATATGGCAATACTAACGATAATCTGTTAGGCGAAAAGGTAATATTTCTGAAAAATATTTTTGCAACTGAATTTTTTTCGCAAAAATGAATATTTAACTGTATTATTCAATAAATAATTTCCTATTTTAAGGTATGTTTACCAAAAATTAGTTTAAATTACTGGCCAACGTATCGTTTCAGGTGGTCACCGCCCAATTCTATCTGGACTGCATGACAGCCGCCGTTTTCTCCTCTACACTGTAGAGTTAGCACCATTGCCCTCCTTTGGAAAATATGACGTATATCATAGTTTTCAAGATAACACGTAATAGCCACAATAATGTTTTTTCTATCTCTCATCGGCAATGCAGCAGGCTACTGTAGGTCGGCAACTTGGTATTCAGTAAACTCATCAGTAAGTTCTATTAGTCCTCTCTAAATTTTGATTCTATGTCTGTCACTGACGTACATGCAAGGCCTTCGAGCATGCATGTAATGCAAGTCCGTGCGTACGGAGAGATAACTACTCCTTTAGATCATGTAAGAGTAACGTGGTAGAATTCGTACAGTTAAACATTGTACCATGGTGCACTTTTGTCAACAGCCACCTGTGGGGAACTGTCGGGGAATGTGTAGGAATTTGGCGTTGTCGGCAATCCTCGTCTAGCGAGATAGGCTATCTGTCGGCAAGTATCCTCTGACTGGATCTGTCGGTAATTAACATGGGGTCATCACTCGTCAAAGGTAAAATCATGTTACGTGTCGGCAAAGGGGTGCTAGAAATTCGGCGTACCAAAGTGAGGTGGCGCAAGTCCGAAAATTTTCTTGTTAGGAAACTTAGGTTTGGGCTGGAAGTCTTGGTCTATGGTGGGCAACTCATCATTAAACTATAAATAGGGAGCACTATTGGTAATTTTATACAAACAATCAGAAAGAAAGTAATAAAGAAAGACCATGAGTTCTCTCTGTCTCTCTGTGTTTCAATCTACTATTCTCTGTCTTCTGTTATTGATCTTATTTTGCATAAGCAGATGAATCGATCAGATTGGTCGCTAACGACAGTTCCTCAACATTTCTAACGTGTGGTAAAAAAAACTGGCGGGATGGAATCAATGAGACCAAACCAAACAGGGAGCCCGACCGGGCTACCGGCCTACCTTATCCTTCCGCCTCTCCTCACCAAGGGTCTTAGACCATGTTTATATTAATTTATGTTTCTACAAAGGACAGTCTATGTTTATATTGATTTATGTTTCTAGTTTTTGCTTAGAAAAAACAAAAATTAATACAAACATCTAGCTTTTTGAAGCGGTTTCTCTACTCCTCTCGCTATTGTCTCGCTTCAAGGATAATGCAAGGAGTTAGGGGTGAAAAATGGATACGAATTATCTGTATTATCTTGTTACCGTATTCGATGTGATACGAATATAGTATAGATTTTTTCATCTGATTAACAGTTTCTCTCCTATTCATATTCATATTCGAATTCGTATAAAATATATGGATACGACTATGATATGGATTTTTACCATCTAAAATGTTATTTTATCCAAACTATTTGTATTCATATTCGATAAAACATTATACGTAATTTATTGCGATACGACTAATTAGTTGGACAAGTTTTTTAATTCAATGTTAATTCGTGTTTTTAGTGAAGTAAATGAATAGAATGATTAAGCGTGGCTGTACGAGGATAAAATATCATTAATAACTTTATACTACATAAGTTACGAGAATATCTGAATCTGACTGAATTGAGTAGATATTTGATTCTAATTCGTATTCGTTACAATATTCAATTCATATTTGAGAATATACAAATTCATGTTTGTTTACAAAATATGAATATGAATGTGATAGGAGCACTATTCAATTCACAGGGGTCATGGGTGCATCACCCACCCCACTCATCTCGCTTTCGTCATGCGCATATATCTCTTCCTCACTTTTTGCATCACTTGTCTCCTCTTTCTAAAAGCTATTTCTTTCAACTACTACTATTTATTTTCAGTCAAAAACTACAAATCACAACCAAAAGCCATCAGCAAAATTCAATATGAATGACCCCTTAATCTCAGTCCTCGCCCATCTCACATCCAGCGTTGCCTCGCCAGCCCTTCCACCCCCGCCTCCTCCAGTCAATTGCTGGCTGCTGCCTCCACTACCGCCTCGCCGAAGGGAAAAGGTAATGCAAGAATATGGGAGATGTTTGGACAATTAATATCCTAACCAGATGGTCCGAGATTTAGCCGAACATTTGTGAGAATTGCTCACTACTACAGAAAGGGTGATCACAGACGGTTCAAAACCGTCATCACAGACGCTTTCTGACTCGTCTAAATTTATGTGTATGTGATAACATGTGGTTATAACAGACGGCTATTGAACCATCTATGATAAATTATAACATAGATGATTTTTCAAAAAAACCATCTGTGATATGTTAAATATCACAGACGGTTCTTAAACATAGTTGTCTGTGATAGTCTATTATCACAAATAGTCCTAGGTAAGAACCGTTTGTGATTGTGCTCTCGTGATATTATAAATAGGCATCTTTCAGTTTATCAACATTCTCTAATTACGCTATAAAACAGCGCAATCAGAGAATACAAATGAACCGAACCAGGCCTATTTATGATTGGTGCCATGTCTTTGGTGGCTCATTGTTTGGGTTGTAGGTGCTGTTATTTTGTTACTTTGGTATGCCGTGGTTGTAAGGCGTGGTCGTAGGCGCGCGGTCGTAAGCTATGGTCGTATGCGCCTAGTTTGTTAGCAGCCATGTGCATCACATCAGCAAATTATGTTAGCAAATGGAAGAAACGACCTACGGTGCAAACGGAGACAAGTTTAGAGAGCCGAGAAAATAAAATGCAAGTTCTTGGAATATAGTGATACAACATCACAAGTTTGTAATTTCATATCTAAGCATCAAAAAAGAGAGGGGAGGGGTGGGGGATATATCACCGGCGATGAAGGAGAGACCGACGGCAGCAGCGTCACCGCATTGTGTCATGACGATGACACTGCACAAAACACTCTTACGATAAGAGTACCTTATGCAATGAACCATGGCATCACAATCGAAGGCGGGGGAGCTCAGTGAGGTAGTCGACATCGTTGGGGGAGGCAGTGCTTCAATTGGTTTGGGGAGCTAGCTAGGCGGCGCATCAGTTTGGAGTGTTTGGGGGAGGTGTGTGGGCAGCATATATAAGGCATTTGGGTAGTGGAACTGATCAGTATTTGAAAGGTCGTGACGCCGCTTCAATTTGAAAGTTTGAATAAAGGGGGCGACAAAATCGGGCTGCGAAATATCACAGACAAGCAGTTTTTAATACAAACCGTCTGTGAAGAGATAATATCACAGATAGTCCTTCTTAATAAATGTCTGTGATACTTCACAGATGGTTCATGTAACATACCGTCTGTGACTCTTCACAAACGGTTTTTAGCGCTGTTAGTAACACAGACGGGCGCTAAATCAAAACCGTCTGTGATTATATTTAATACTACGGTTCTAGTTAATCGTTTATAAAGAGACGTCCAGTATTAATTTTTTTTATAGCAGTGGTTGTAGTCTTAAAAAAGCTAGGGTCCCGTCGGATCCGATAGATAGAACCACGTTCGCAAAAAATGCAAAGCCACATCTGGCTCATTGAAACTGGCCTCAGTGTGTCCATGCATGCCAGTACGTTTGTCTTGTTTGTTCACACCTGTGAATCCATCGATCGATCAGCTACTTGCTGCACGTGTATCGCGATCCGCAGCATGCCAGTACGTTCTGGAACCCACGACGAAGCCCTTACCCTTCACCAAGTAAAGAATTAGAAGCTGTCTAATGACCAGGCAGCCGATTTTTTTCAGAAATCTCGATCACTTTTTTCTCCACCGGTAGATCAACTTCCTGTGGCCTAGATTTTTTGCACCTCGTCACTATAAAATACACCCAAGCCAAACCCTAACCCACCCCACTCATCCCGAATGCAGCTTCCCTGTTCCCTTCTCCCTGTCCCCCTTATGTTCCCATCGATGTGGCGGAGATCCAGAGCACCAGGGGAACATAAGGGGGACAGGGACAGGGAGAATACTCTGGATCTTTACCATGTCGACGGGGACACGAGGGAAACAAGGAGAACGAAACAGGGAAGTTGCGTTCAGTCATCCCACCCCGAACCCTAGTCGTCACCGCTCCCAAATCCCACCTCACGCCACCTCCCTCCACTCTCTGGCGCAACCATCGGCGCTAGCGAGAAAAACCAACGAGCTCCTCTCTCACCACCCTCCTCCTCATCCTCCTTCGCATCGCCTCCCCCAACCGTCGTCGTCACCGCCATCTTCCTCCTCTCCGACGAGATGTCACTGCCCTCTTCCTCGTCTCCAGCAGCTACCACCACCGTCTCTTACCGCCTCCTAACAACTCCACTCTTATCACCATCGTTGATCTCCACCACCCACCACCCTCATCCTTGCCTGCATCTAGCGGCACTGCCACCATCTCCATGCACCACCTCTTCTACCGCCCACCATTGGTCTGCTGTCACCCTAGACTTCCTCTAAGCGCACGCGGGGGGGGGGGGGGGGTGGGGGCGCGTGAACCTATACCCTAAATGGGTGAACTCTAACCCCGAAGCCACCTAAGCTCAGCCTAGGTCCCACCTAGGTGGCCTAGGAATTAGGCCTTAGCTTGTCTTCTTTTTAGTGTCTAGCACCTATTTGAACACTGGTTATAAGAAAAAACTAAATACAGAGGTGACACCCAAGAAGCGTAAAACCCAGCATGCAAAAACGATTGCCACGCTTCTCCGAGCATCACCCCGTTTAGCTGCACTGAAGGTTAATCCTGAAGTAAACACGGAGCCTGAAGATGAACCTATCAGTGTAAATCTGGTCAATCAGGTACAGACTATTCAAGAAACACTACCGGTAAGTTGCAGTTGAGCCAAGCAGACACTGTCATTCAAATACAGACTAATCAGGAGAGCACTGCCAATCAGTTATTGTCGAGCCAAGCAGGCACTGCCAATCAGTTACAGTCGAGCCAAGCAGACACTGCCAATCAGTTACAGTCGAGGAGAGCAGACAATGCCAATCACATACATGCTATGCAGGAATAAGCTACTAGTTACTCACAGCTGAGCCAAGCAGACTCTGTGAATCAAATACAGACTAATGAGGAAAACACTACCAATCAGTTACAGTTGAGCCAAGAAGACAGTCATTCAAATGCAGACTTCACAGGAATACATTACCAATCACTCACAGTTGCAACCGAGCCATTCAAACACTGTGAATCAGATACACACTAATCAGGAAAACACTGCTAAGCATTTACAGTTGAGCCTAGCAGACACTGTCATTCAAATACAGACTACACAGGAATACATTACCAATCACTCACAGCCGGGCGAAGCAGATGCTGTGAATCAAATACATATTGATCAGGAAAACACTTCCAATCAGCTACAGATGAACCAAGCTGACACTGCCAATCAAATACAAACTATGCAGGAAAACACTACCAATTGACCACAGCTTAGCCAAGCTGACACTGTCAATCAAATACAGACCAATCGGGAAAACACTACCAATTACTTGCAGCCAAATTATGCTGAAAATCCTATGCTGCAGGCTGGTTTCTGTTTAGCTCCTGAGCAGGAAGTTGGGGAACCTGTCACATGCTTTTGGAAAAATGTTGGAAATCAGAAGTCATCGGTTCCCATGCAAATGGATGGAACACCTGTTTCAAGCTCCTCAGCAAATGTTGAATGCCAAGATGCGTCAGCACCAGAACCTGTTCTGCCAACAAAAGCTGCACTGCATGGAATAGCTGCTGATCCATCTGGGTTGGCCCTTCCATCTCTATTTGGAAATTCCTGGTCAGATCCATGCATTGAGTTTGCATTCAAGACCCTTACAGGTGACATTCCTGTTCTGGATGACACTGTAGCTGTTACAGACTACTTCCCTCTGCAACAGGACTTGAACAGCACCAGATTGTTCTGCTTCCGCTGTTGACAATACTAGAAGCCATACACAAGCCGACCAGAGTCAGCCACCCAGTGCCAAGACCATCAGATAAGTTCTACAATGGTGGTTGGTTCCCTCCCCACTGACTTCCCCGGAAGGAAAATTGCAATAACATTTTGTACCTGCAAAAGGCAGATCGGAGGGAAGGCCAAGTGGCCAAACCCGAAGACTATTTCTTGTATTTTTGTTAGGACTCTGTTGTGAATTCGTGATCCCTCAGTGACGATATATGCTGTAAAAAACCGTAGCTTGTTCAAACTTTATTAGACAATATGTACATCCCACGGGATGCCGCCGTGTAGTAGGATCAGCATGGTTTCGCGAAGAGAATGTCAGAGTAGTAGATTCAACAGTGTTTTTCTGTTCTTCTGCTTCTATGGAGTTGCCTGGTAAATTCGTTCGTTTTATCATCAGAGCCAACTCATTAGTATACCCTTGCAAGGAGTTTGCAAATGATTCTGTTATGCGGATGATGAGCACTCAAATTCGGCTTCACTGTAACATATGTTAAACTTTGTTTCTGTGGAATGACAAAATGCTATTCCATTGCAGTGTAATAATGCTGAATATTGATTTAGCTGTGGTTGGCTGCTTGGCTTGTAATAATGCTGTAGTTCTTTTTTATGTTTGCACCAATTGTTACAACTAGTTGGACAATGGATTGATGAATCCTTTAGAGTTCAGATAAAATGCTACTCCATTGCTGTGTAATAATGCTGAATATTGATTTAGCTGTGGTTGGCTGCTTGGCTTGTAATAATGCTGTAGTTCTTTTTTATGTTTGCACCAATTGTTACAACTAGTTGGACAATGGATTGATGAATCCTTCAGAGTTCAGAGATAGCACTACATGTTTCAAGTACGGTTTTTGTTTTGCTGTCCTGGAGCAGCTTCACAGAACAAGAAGCAAAAATATGAAGAACCTGCTGTTCTGAAAATCTTGTCCACACTCTCCCTCTCAAAAAGGAGAAAAGAGAGGAAAAATGTTTGCACACGACAGTGGCAACATTCATAGCTGGAGCTGAAATAGCCCATTCACTTTCTTAATTTTTCTTGTGTGTGCCTAGAGAAGGATTATGTGTTTACGTGTGTGCATTATCAATTGTGTGAGAAAAAAAAAACAGGTCAAAATCGCTTGCGGCCATATAAAGATCATGGAATCCAGTAAAGTAGTCCACGGAAAACGCAAAGCATCGTTCTGAAATACTTGGCTGAGATGTAGCTGCATACAAGCCAACCACATGGATAATTGGACGGCAACCACAGCAAGTTTGGACATGGTTCCGTTGCATACCGTATCAGCAATGGCACGCACGACGGTGGTCACATCAAATGATCAAACTAACATCATTACCTTGCATGATCCATGATGAACAATGGCAAACACAAACTAATAGGAAGTTGTGGAGAAGTATCTAGTGTGGGCCATATTTAAAAGCTTTATTTGTTAACTCTACGCGAAAATGTTATCATTCAGTCGTACATAGTGTAGTTACAGTTTGAGAAAGCTGTGGTACGTGAAAAATTTTCCCAATAAATATTTTGTTTGAGAGTACTACCATTCAGATCGTGCACCACATTAAGGTCTGTTCTATTGCCTTTTGCCTGTGGCTGATGAATAGTAGTGACTAATAAATAGTAGTGTATTATGTAAGAATGACGGTACAATAAAAAAGCACTACAATATTCGGACCGTCATACGACTTACAGAATTATGACATAATAAAATATAAAGTATATTATAATATGTAAAAGCGTAAAGTAATGACTGATGAATAGTAGTGGCTGATAAAAACGATTTATAGAAACTAGGATGTTCATATTAACTTTGGCTTTTGAAAGGAGAAACTAGAAGTTAAAGTCAATATAATTGGGCCCTAGTAAGTGGGTCAAATGGGGCATAAAAAATATAAATTTGACTACCAAATCATCGGAATTACAATCATAATTTTGCAACCCATAGGTCATTGGATTAAAATCCTGAATAATTGAAATAAAAAAGATATATAAGTAATACACCTAACTTGTGTCGACGAGAATTAAACTACAGTTATAAGCTAGAGAGACAAGATATCACATGTGATACGGGGGAAGCCCGATTTTCATGACGCAAGATCAAGGATAACTTTGGGTCCGTGTAACCTAACGAACCGATGGCACCACTATTTCAATACAGCAACCTGTGCCAAAAGAATTCGCCCAAACACACGCTTATGACTCTGTTTACTCGATCACATAAGTAGACGTGTCACCGCTCCTGCAAATCCCAAGGAATCACAAGAATAACAGTGTTGAGAACGCCCAATTCCCCTCTAGATTGCAATCAAATATCAAACCCTAGGAAGAACAAGCATATAGCTCTCGCTTGGAAAATAATAGATTCAATCGTGGTCTGTCCTCTAAAGTTACATATTACAAGGCTTATATAGCCCTTAGGAAAATCCGCAAGACCCCAAAACGTGTTCATCCATATGGTATAAGACTTGAATTCACACAAAAAAGATATTAAAAATAAAAATCCATGATGCTTCTTAAGATAAATTCTCTTCTATTATGTAGTCTTTGAAATAAGCTTTCTAATGAGTCCAAGATCACCTCAATCGGGTTATTGTTGTTCATATGCAAGGAATACCTTCGGCACGATGCTGAAACAAACAAAGACGTGTTGGTTTCAATCACGTTCACCACACATATGTCGTTACGACCATGTTGATAAACGTTACGACCACATCTTCCTTACAATCATGTCTGCCTTACGACCACATCTTCCTTACGACCATGTCTACCTTACGACCATGCCTCGTCTGCCTTACGACTACATCTTCCTTACGACCATGCCTCCTCTGTTGATGTTGAATTCGACCACGATAAGCAGTCATAACCTTCATAGTCATCCGAGCATTCAAAGCGGATCAGACGGTCCCGACAGGCAAAGCCGTTCGACTGGTCCAAACGTTGCTAAAGTCATCCGAGCGTCTAAAGCGGATCGGACGTCCGACAGTCGAGGCCGTTTGGAGTGGTCTGAACGTTTTCGAAGTCATCCAAACGTCCAAAACGGATCAGACGGCCTGGACATCTCCGAAGCGTTGGAATCTTCTTTTGATGGCCTCCCTTTTGGCGATAGCCCACAATCAGGTCGTAGCTCTTCTTCTTCTTCTTGTGCGTCGTATTGATCCAAATATTTAAGCACAAGTCAATTACAAGATTTGGATAGTATAAAATTCTCGTTAAAGTTAATGACATGTGCATTAAGAAGCAAATTCACCTGATCCCGTAGTTTCTTCACACGTGCGCTTGTAATTGGTCCTATCGGCAACTCGATGTGTATATCTGGATTATTAGGAATGTCCTTATCATCTTGTACACTTGTCATATTTTACATTTGAAATGATGGACGATACAATAGTATCGATGAGATCTTCTAAACACATCTTCACTTTAGACTTGTACAGATCGAATATGAAACTGCATATAATTAAATAAAAATAGTAGTAGCTCTGTATCTCTAACTATAATATTTAAAGACCCAATTTTGACCGAGTTCACCTCGTAAAATTTAATGCAGCTCAATAATTTTTTCTAGATAAATAATATATTTAAGGGGGCGGCTATATCACAGGCGACTGAAAAATTCTTATTTTTCAGTCACTTTTTGTGACCTTTGGATCTTGATCCAAGGGGCACATGCCTCCTATCTGTTGTTTCCATTGTTCAGCTATACTTTTATTGTTGTTGTTACTAACGGGCCCGCAAATTTGAATGTCCGATCCATTAAGCTGGTTTAGGCTTTAGCAAGATTTCAGTTGGGCTGAAGTTGAATGTTGAACTAATTAAATTGGTTTGGGCCTTAGCTATCTTCCAGCTCAGTATCTATTTTCTCTATTTAGTTGGGCCGTCCAAATAGATATAGATGGGATCCATACATCGGATGAAGAAAAAACACATGTCAGAATTATCATCCCCGATCCCAGTAATTTTACAACCCATCTGCTACAAGTTTTATAGCTGAGCAAAACCAAGAAACTACATAGGCGAGAAGACCATCCAAGGAGATCAAAAGTTTAAAATCAAATAAAACCTTTCGATTCTTCTGCCAAATGAGTCCTTCTCTGCCTCTGAAGTTTTCCTCCCTCCATTGCCTGGTTTCCGAGTTCTTTCCTCATCATTTGGCACACCAGAATCATCTTTATGAGTTTTCTGAATACAACAAAATTCAGAGAAAATATTTAATACTAAACCTAGAAAAAGTATAAAGACAAAAACCAGATCCTTGTGTATCTATTAATTACCCATACCAGGTTAATTACCGCTTTGCAGTGGCATAATTCAGAAATGATTCCAGTTGTCCGTCAGTAAGTGTAACTGTAAGAACTGGAAGCAAACCGAAATGCTAGAGCTTGTGACTAGCCAGCTAAACTCTACTTAGCAATTTGGAATTCTCTTCCAGAAACTGCTTACAAGAATGATATTTGGTTGATGGATCACCTTGTCAATTACCCTACAGGTGAAAATCACTGCAATAATGAAAAGTTCACAGTTCTTACAGGTTAAAATTAAAAAACAAGATACAAGACAAAATCAAGATTTCCAAACCGTTAACTGTGATTGAGCTATCAGCCCGTCAATAACAACAACAACCTCTAAAAAAAGACTGTCAACATGAAGTTTGAGCTATGTACAAACACGTGAGCTCAGGTCACATTATACAGGTTAAATCTACACATTCCATAGCACAAAAAAGAAGACAAAATAAAAATATAACAGGAAATTACCCCAACCTTGGTGAACCCCTACATAAAACTAATTCTAACCTACACAAAATAATCCCAACCTTTGTTAACCCCTACAAAATAAACATAAAAATAATTCTAAACTAGAAAACATTATCCCAACCTTGATGAACCCCTACAAAATACAGAAACAAGGTAAGGTTTGAGATACAAACAAGGTTTTAACACATGCACAATATTTCAACTATTGAAAATTGCAACTAATATGAAAATGATTTCCAATGAAGAGACAACAAAGATATCACTTTCAACATGAAAATGAGAGCATGTTACAAAAGGCATATCGAAATGCACTTCTAATGAAGATTCTAAGTGAAAAATAGGAGCATATTACAAAAGGCGAAGACAACACGGTTGGCGTTCTTTGCCAAATTGCCTTCCGTTTGACCTTCTTTCTACTGCAATATATGATAAGTGTAAAGAACTTGCATTAAAACAAGTAGTACATTAAAGAAGAAAGAAACCACCAGAATAGGAACGTTCCAACTATGCATATCTAAACATTACTACATACTGAATTAACCCGCTGTTGCTACCTTGGACAAAACTTCTACTAGCATGCAACATAGTTCTAAATATGATAGGGCCTGCAAAGAAAAATAATGGAAAAAATATAATGTAGAGGTAAATATAGCTACAATAGAATTTGCATGCAATTTGTACTAAAATTGCACAACACTTACACTGCAAATTTTATTAAATTTGTATGGAAGTTTAATCTGCCAGGATTCTTTCATAGGTCATTTCCATCTAAATGTCCATAGTAAAGGCCATTTCTAATATACATGACATAGAATGCTATTTTTTCCTGATATGCACCAAACTAAAAGTAAATGCAATAACATTGTGCAGAAAAATAAGGAAGCAGCCGTGGGCAAAACAATTATGAAGAAGAAGGGATAAGAAAGGTGAGAATGTAAACTTCAAAAGCAAATTATGGGGACAACAAATCACAATGAAGTGTTCAACAAAAGTTCTTAGTTTGAGTAATGGCCCTTGCAGCTTAAATGCTTAATGGTCTTTTCACTAGTACAAGTCAAAAGCAGAACAAACACCTGACACTAAGAGCTTAGGTCCTATATATGATCATGAGAACACACAAAAAAAATCAACACACATGGAGGCCATTTGCGAACTTGGAATACTGGGTTGCCACGTGATATAATTGAACTTATTCTGAATAACATGTCACCATATTGAAACTTGAATACCACACCACAAATAAATTCTGAAACTGAAGAAACAAAAAGTACTATATGAACAACAGAAAGTTTCTAACCTAGTGAACCCTAACAAAAAACAAAATCAAAAGCTGAAAGAAATTTATTCTAAGACGGATAGAAAGTTTCTGACCTTGGTGAACCCTAAGATAAAACAAAAACACAAAATTTATGAAGTTTCTGACCTTGAAGTGCTAAGTTTATGAATGTTTTTCTAACCTAAGTAAAATTTTATCAGAACTAGCTGATCCCCCAACATAGAATTGAAACAACAAAATTTTCTTACCTAGACAAAATTGTACCAAATTTGGTGAACCCAACATAGGACTGAAGTAAATAAAGTTTCTTTCCTAGACAATTTACCATTGGTGAACCCAAGCATAGGACTGAAATAAAAGAAGATGTTATAACCAAGTCAAAATTTTGCCAAAATTGGTGAACGCTAACAAAAGCCTAACACGCATTGTTGATATCTGCTATACAAGTTTTCCAAATAGCAATAAATTCTACATAAAGGTAATGGGAGGAAAACAATCAAGAACATGAAGGTAAACAATACTACTCTCATTTGTTGGAGTGACATTACAACAAATATGCTCAGTAAAATAACAAAACTTCAAAATAATTTATATTATAACAAAAGTGACGCATATATAGGGACTACAGAATAATACAAAACTGCAACAGTAACACCCAGGGCCTACAAGAAAAGACAGAGATTAGTACATCACTAGATGGCACTATTGTCCACTTTAAAAGAAACATATTAAATGAGGCTAAAAGTAAAATTGCACTGACAAGATACTAAAATTGCACAGTATGTGGAAGTGAAAGTTTCATTAAAACAGTATGCAAGTTTTTATGTGACAGGTTTATTAAAAGTTTCATGGCTAATTCAAGCAAAACTCGTTCCCCCAAAACAACTTATAGCTGTAGAAAATTCAATACAGGTAATCACAAAAAATAAATCTCATCATGAAACTAAAAATTTCTCAACCATCGGAGCTAAGTACATAGATCCACAACACTACATACATGGATGTAAAAAAAGGAACTAAATGGATAGCACTTGGGACTAATCTAAAAAATAGCATAGTAGAAAGGGCAGAAATATAGTTGCACTAACAATGTACTAAAATTGTACATTACATTAAACTGAAATTTTAATTCAAATGTTATGCAAGTTATAAACTAACATGATTTATAGGAAGGTTAACTAAAAGTAATTGTTAAAATGACATTTCCAAAAGGTCAACTTACAACTAAAATGTTGCAACATTGATCTAAAAAAAATAATGAATCCAAATTTGGCATACACAAGAGATAAAAATATTTGAAACATACTACATATGATTCATTTTGCATCATGCAAACACAATATTTAAGATAAGCTGAGTTGTTTTATATCATTACCTAATTTGCAAAATTCAAAATGAAGCAAAGCAGCATGGTGGTCAAATATGGTGAACCAGCATAATTTGAAAGAGTGGAAAGCATGAACGTCAGCATGAATGTTAGCAATATTTTTCACAAGAACCATGGTCAAAAGAAAAAATTCATAGGAACATTTTGTGTTTCCACACATGCAGATACAAAACCAGAGTATAAGGTATACTCTCGTAGATGGAGAAATTTATAAAACTTGCAGTTTCATAATTATAAAATTGCATATCAATTACAGCTGCAACATTCATACATATGGTCTGCAAATTATTTCAAAATCTGTAGATTCCTACCTATGCATGTCAAATGGATTATTCTGACCAAGTTTCACACAAATGGAGATAGAAGAATAGGTATATCATCACAGAAATACAAAACAAAGATCCTTTATAGAGATAAAATTTTAACATAATCTAATTTCTTTACAAAAATTGAGATCAAATAACTCAAATGCCTTAACCTACTTAGAGAAAGACCATTAACTTTGATCAAGAAAACATAAACACATCTTACAATAGATATAGTTACTAACTCAACATGGGTGGAAACAAAAGTAAAATAACAAGAGCTGTGCATGGCTACAACTTACAAAAGTTAAATAACAAGAGTTGTACATGGTTAAGAACCATGGTACAGTGCTAAAATGCAACTTTTGAGTTACAGAGCATTTTCTGTAGTTGACATCATGGTTGCAATGTAGCACTTAATCAGTGGGGCATACCATACAAACTGTGAACTGACCTTAGGAACTAACAATTATAATGGATAATAAACCTCCTTCATTAAGGACTGACAGATAAAGGTCAGAAAATTTCTAACACTTAAACTGAAATGACTTAAGCAGTTTGAATGTTTGGCTCCCCTCTGTAAGCTCCCCTATAGTTGAAGTCCTTTTCCCCAACTCCCCACACAATCTGATTGCAGCAATGCACTCCTCAAGCTGCATAGCCATTTGGCTCCATTCCTTCTTCAGGTCCTCAACAGCTTGTGTGGCCGCATCTATCCTAACATCTAAAACAAATTGTTTCATCAAACATATCCTTTTGAACGCGGTTAACAATAATGGAAACTAAACTTCATCAGTTAGATAACACAAACAGAACCAAAAGTAAAACCATGCCTACAAAAATATGTTGGTTTAATTTTGACATTAAACGCATCATCTGCATCCAATCTCATAGAACATAGTCCAAATCTCTTGGTAATATATTCTATTAAAAGAAGACTTCCTAAAAGTTTACACAGGTACCATCAGGTTCCAGCTCAGGCATAAGTTCAAGTAGACCTATCCATCACGGCCAACAAATCAATCAATGATTTTCATCACAAAGGGTATCTACCAGTGTGAAATGCCAACCTGCTCTAAAGTACAACAACGCCAATCACCAGCCCCGCCACTACCTCCGACAAGCCCCAGCACCATCCCTTCATCTCGCCATGGAAGAGTAGAGGCAAGAAGGAGCAGGACACGAAAAGCACTTCAAGACTCACATTCCCCTAAAAATTGAAATCCGCTGCACAAATAACTACACGATTTCACAAATCAACTAGATCTCATCCTGATAGAATCAAAATCACAGCAATCAATAGACGGGGAAACTCAAATATAGCCCAAAAACCATACCTCAAATCGCTATAAACTCTATCGATGCCGCTCGTCTCTAGTACAACCAAATCTGACCAGCAAACTCAAATAGAACATCACCGAGCACTCTCCGCTTGCCTACAAAATCTTCGCAGCTCGTCATCGCAATCGCCGACCGAATCGCCCGGCCGCTCTCTCTCCCTATTGACGTCTCCGCTCCACACCTCACTCTCCCCTATACTGGGACACGCGGAGGCAGCTGGTTCGAGCAATAACAAAAAGAATTCAGAGTACAGCCCAAATCGCTGAGGTGTCCAAAAGTATAACGGGTCGGGTTGAAATAACAGCCCGTAAGATTGGTGGGCCTGTTAAAATCGAGGTTGGTCCGTGTGAATCTCGAAGCACAATCCGATGGTCAAAAAAATCGACTGAAACTTCAAAAAAATTCAGGCGACTGTGCATTAGCAAATCTGTATATTTAACTAAAAAGCACTAAATATATCTATATCGGCATCAACATCATTACACTGTACTTCGATACGGAACTACAAGCATAAAAATAGTAGTAGCATAAGTATCCAATCGAAAATCCCGTGCAGAGAATAAATAAAGAATAGGAACGTGAGGGGACATGCAGCAGGAAAAAATTCTACATGGAGCTCTAACTTTCATATCTTAAGATCTCTGTTAGATTTGTCTCGTGCAAAATCAATCTTAAAAGCAGATTTTTCCATATGCAGCGGCAGCCACGTTCACCTTTTCCCACATACCTACGGCAGCTCACCTCTCAAAGCTGCTTTGAGATCAGTGGTTAATCCAGAATTTCATCATGTCCCGGATTAAACTATAAAGGCTAACAGTTTAAAAGTAAGTCAATTTATACCCACACAACAGTGTAACAAAAATATATCACAAATGCATTATTGATATTTTCATAAGACACATCATTGATAGTTTCACAAGGTGGATCCTATATATCTACAGATAATTAGAATGTAATTTTGTAGGATGTCAATAAAAAATATATATCCTTTTGCAAGGATCTAATGATTTGATGTACATTGGATTCAAGAAAACAATTATGACATATCTATGTTAAGCATATAAAGTTCATGCCATGCTTCCTTGGGTATGGCAATCACCACAAGCATGATCTTCACTATTTTTAGCCTTGTATTAAATCATATTAACCACTGTTTAATTTAAAAGTTTTTCTCTGCTTGCATGATGGCATATAACATGATGTATATAGCTTGTTTTAAGTCATACATAAATGAATCAGGTATGAACTTTGAACAACAGGCAAGAATTGCTCAAGTAGAACTAAACGAAAGATGTATGATACAGTGATTCATTAAAGAACAAAAGGCGGGATAGCAACCTACCCGACTCTCATCCCTTCCTCAATATCAGTTAGAGATACTTCATCGCCCAAGCCAACCACAAACTGGATGATCCAACATAAAGCATAAGAAAGGGGTTGGCGTGAAACATTTAGGAGATATATGTTTGAAATAAAATAGCATAAGCACAACATACCTTCGCAATTTGTTTTACATTGATCGCATATTTAACATCATCAGTATCAGGGCTTATATTCTTAGTACACTTTGCAACCTTCAGAGGGAGGAAGAGTACTTATTAGCACATACAAAACCAATAGAAAACATATAACACCTAACTGTTATGCATGCTAGGCCCAAAACTATAAAAGCTAGGAAGAAGAAAACATTAGGTTAAGTAATATACTTGTAATGGTTGTTCTTCTTGCATCATTTGTTTGTCAGACACAAGATCCCACTAGCTAGGTGGGGCTAGTCCAGTATCAGACTCCTTTATCCCTGGGAATTAGTAGATGAGCATATGGATCAGGTAAGGTAACTCAAAAGTTTTAGCCTTCTAACATCAAAAGAACCTGATGAACTGCTAAATAAATAAGTGTTCACAAATTGAGCAACATCTCTAGAGCTAAACAATCTCTAGAGCTAAACAAAGAAAATAAACATTCACTCAAGATTCAAGAAAAATGTCTGATAGTACCTTGAGGGGAGCGACACAGGGAGGGCTGGGAGGGGTGCGACGCAGGGAGGGGCGCAGGGAGGGGGCTGAGAGGGGGTGCATAGGAAGGGGGACGGGAGGGGCGGCGCAAGGAGGGGGGCAGTGCTGGGAGTGGGTAGCGCAAGGAGGGAGGGGCGACCCAAGCGAGTACCGGGTAGGGTTAAGGGTGGTGTTGAAGGGAGGCAACGTTGACGCAGGACAGCTGGAGGGAGATGGGCCAGGAGACAGCCCTGGAGGGCAGGAGTTAGCGCTGTGGGGAGGCGGCGGCGCCAGCACTACGGTTCATGACTTTGTGTGGCGGTGTGGGCGAAGTGAAGGTGCGCCGGTGCTTGGTGAAGGGTCATTGACTCATGGGTTTGGCCGTTTGGGTGAAATGATGAATGACAGAATGGGGGTGGGGTGGGGTGGCGGGCTAGCGGCTGCATTACCTTTGCTTTAGGTTGGGTTGTTCAATACTTCAATGATTTCCATTGTGGGTTGGACCTTTGCATGTCACCTTAGGCTAGGCTGCATGTCTCGGGTTGGGCTGCTAAATAGTGAATTTTTCTGATCCATATTAACTTTTTTGCACTAGTAATTATTCTGGGCCTCGAGCTACAGCCTACTTAGCCCGAGGCCCAGATCCGCCCCCTATTTGAGATTAATTTTGTCCACTTGGCACAAGCATTAAGGGCTTATTTGGGAATCTAAATCGGTAGGGATCCCCGTCAATTCTTAGGGATGCAAATCCATGGGGAAAGTTGTCGACGTGTCAACTTGTTGGTGAACCGATGCATGACTTATCGACGTGTCGCCCACGGTTCAACGAACATATATTACTGTAATTTTGAACAAACAAGATTATTTCGAAAGAAATCGTGCTACAGTGCTCTACAAAAACAATTTCATTTTTATAGCTCATTTTCTATGCCTAACAATTTCTCCAAAAAAATTATGATTTTCTCTTCGTGCAAAATTACTATACTTTCTTTTCTTAAAAAAATAGTACGGGGCCCACCTAGCGCGGCACCCATGCGCGCCAGCTAGCTTGCGCAGCACCCATGCGCACCAGCTAGCTCGGCGTGGCGCCTCCAGCTCACGCACTAGCCCAGTGCGCCAGGGGGCTAGAAATGGCTATTCCCTCACGCCAGAGGCTAAAAATGGAATTATGCGCACCGGGGCCAGATCATCCACATTTCGCAGTGTTCTACTTGATGATTTCAATCCTAAGATATCTGACTTCGGCATGGCAAGAATTTGGATGCAAGGATAAAAATGATCTTATCTATGTGGCTGGCAGGAAATATTTTTTCGGAATGAGAATATTTATCTTTTGGAGCGCAGGGTTTAATGTGCCCTATGCCTGGTTGGGCTAAAAAACTGTGGCTTATGGTTGAAATTGCACTGTAGCTGATTGAAATTACACTGTAGCTGAAAGTGGCTTATTTGGCATAATTAAATTAAAAATAAAAAAATATATTAGCTCATCGTGAATAACGCAAACAAACATGAAAAAAAAGAACATACATAAAAGCTAAAAAAGGGCAGAGGTTTTAAAACATAAAATTTATAAATAATTAAAAATAAGTTAGAAACCAGAAACTCAAATCTGGTTTTTGCCCTCTAGCTTCCAAACAGGCGTAAGGTGAGTTACCCCCGTCGCAAAGAATTTCCCTTTTCTGCCCCCTCTAATCCAATCCCTCCTCGCTTCACCTCCTCTCTTGGTGGCGAAATCGTGGTTGCTGCTCCGGAGCGCGCGAGGAGATGATGTAGTTCGTGGTGGCGACGCCGGCGCCGGCGGGGAGGTGGGGTGCCGCGCCGCCGCAGGAGCTGCTGGAGAGGCTCAAGGACTACAGCCAGAGCCCAGGAGGGCGCCTTCGCGCTCTGGGACGAGCTCGCGCCGGAGGAGCGCGACCTCCTCGTCTGGGACATCGGGGTGAGCACTGAGCCAATGCACTCTGGGTTGGGTTGTTCGGGCCAAGATTCCGTCTCTCGCCGGGAAGATTCGGTTTTGCGCGTAAAGATTAAGATTAGTTCGTGAAGAAACGTTCTTCGCGTGGTCATGCTGTGCAAAGATTTGGTTATGAGTTGAAACTTGAAACTCTGCATAAAGATTTGGTGCTGAATAAGAATGATCGTAAAGATTTGTGTTTTGGGGTTGAAACTTGCTTAAAGATTCATTTTGCGTTTGCAATTGTGCCAGAATCTAGATGTGCAACTGACCTCATTAGGAAAAAAAAGTATAGCAGTTACGATGGCATTGCAGCAATCCTTGCGTTCTTAGTTCATCAGCTATTGCCTTTGGAAACTGAGCTGAATTGTCATCTCATATACAAAGTTAATTGACGGCAATGCATTTGTCTCATTAAACTTTCCAGATTGACCTTGGCTAACTAAGCTTTATGGTAAACTGCATTTCAGAGCCTAGATCTTGCTAGGATCGTTCAGTGCTCGCTCAGATCACAAGGTGAGAGGTCCTTCCTCCACAAACTTTTCCCATTTATTAAGTATGCTATAGTGGAGTTTTGTGAGTTTACACTCATATGATGGTGCTTGGAAGCACATGCGTTCCTGTGCCAGCTGTTGAGCCTGTGCCGGAGTCCAGTGTCTCAACGGTGGAAGATAGAAGTCCTGAGGATAAAGGTGGTGGAGGAGGGGTTTGAAAGCCATTTCAGAGGGGAAGTTAGCCGTCGTCCTTTTGGCTGGTGGTCAGGTACTCTAAAAAAAATTGAATAAAAAAGGTACTCTAAAAACCCCAACTTGCTATGTTGGTTTGTAGATTATGTATTGCACACTGGAGAAACATGCTCTTATAAACTGATTTGTTTTTTTCAATTATGGACAGGGAACAAGTCTTGGCAGCTCTGATCCTAAGGGATGTATCAGTAAGTCGTCCCGCTTAAGTCCCTGTATGTTTCTTCCACTCTGTGCCACTAATGTCATGTATTTAAACCTATAGATACATGCTTTATTTAGTACTTTCTATTTGGCAGAATTCTCTTTTTCTGATTGTAGTTTTTCAAAAGGAAAAGTCAATGTTATCCCATTTTTCCATGTTTTCCCTTTATCCCATGGTCAATATGAACAGCAACATTTGCAAGTATTCCCTACTGAAACTGTTTTTCACGCAATTAACATGCGAATGTTGGAGTACTTTTTTAGTAATACCCCAAGTCCTAGTTTTCTTTGAATCTTTTATTGGTCTTAAGAGTCATGGTGTTCTCTTCCTCTGATTTCTGCTCAGGTATTGGCCTTCCGTCTAGGAAGTCACTTTTCCAACTTCAAGCTGAACGGATTCACTGATGGTAATTTAGTCGAGCATGTCTTTAATTGGTTTGTTTAGCTCTTTGCTTTGCATTCTCACGCTCAAAATGTTAACTGTTTTGCAGCCCCAGGTAACACTGTGCAAATCCACTGGTATATAATGACTAGCCCCTTTACTGATGAAGCCACCTGCAAATTCTTTGAAACCCATAGATATTTTGGCTTAGATCCTGTCCAAGTAAGGATAATTACATGATTCTTTATTGTGACCAGAAATTCAATTGAACTATAACACATGGCTTCCTATAGAACTGCTAAGAATTATCTTTGACCTGATTCTTTATTTGCAGATGACCTTTTTACAGCAAGGCACTCTCCCATGTGTTTCTGCTGATGGAAGGTTTATTATGGAGACACCATATAAGGTGCCTCTTTTCTTGCTTTATTTTTTTAATGTTATTTTCATCTGCCTCATTAAACTCAATGCATTTGTCCACTGCAACTAAATTATGGGTTGGACTAGCAGAACCAAAATTCAAGTATTATGATAATAGAATTGGTTCAATGCTACTTTTCTCCATGATGACATCTTTTCCAACATTCTGATAAAAACAAGGTGGCAAAGGCTCCTGATGACAATGGCGGAGTATATGCTGGTAATCCCCTTATATCACAATGCATCAGTTGTATAATATTAGTGTTAGTCACAATTGTGTTGCTTATTTTTCTTTTACTGCACCTCAGCTCTAAAATCTAAAAAGTTGCTGAATGATATGGCTGCAAGAGGTGTAAAATATATATTGCTATGGAGTTGATAATGTATTGGTGAGTACTTTTTTTTGGGAAGTATCTTTGATGGAATTTATCTCCCATTTAATTTGTCAATTAATAGTCTATTTCTCCAATACAGGTTTGTGTTGCAGATCCAACATTCCTAGGATACTTCATCGATAAGGGTGTGTCTGCTGCTGCAAAGGTTGTAAGGAAGGTATGGCAATAGCTATCTAATTCCTAGCAGATTGATAAGTTATTTTTTTACTTGAATTATGCACCTCATTAATTGTTTATCATTATGCTGTGTTGTTTAGGCATATCTACAAGAGAAAGTTGGAGTATTTGTTCATCATGGTAGGGGTGGACCTCTCTCTGTGGTTGAGTACAGTGAAATGAATGCAGCTATGATTACTGAAATCAATCAAACAACAGAACGCTTTAGTTATTGCTAGAGCAATGTATGTTTCTTCTGATCCCTTTCCCCCTCCCACTGCCTCTCCTCCCTCTGCACTAATAATTTTGTATTCCTTTTATTTTGGTAGGTGTGCTTGCATATGTTCACTTTGGATTTTCTTAATCAAGTGGCAAATAGTCTTGAAAAGGACAGCATGTGAGTAGGTGTGCTTGCATATGTTCACTTTGGATTTTCTTAATCAAGTGACAAATAGTCTTGAAAAGTACAGCATGTGAGTATTCTTATCAAAGCATTCTGTTCCTGCACTTTATGCATTCATGGCATTTGCTTTTGTTCCAAGATATTTTCCTCTATACAAAATTGTGGTGTAATCATATGTAAACTACCATGGTTAATAGAGTTTTATGTTCGTAGGTGCAAGTACAGGGAACAACTTTTAATATACTTCACCATTGTAATTGGCTTTCTTTATTTGTTTAGTATCGAGAATATAGAGAAAATTAATTACTACGAAAAATCACCTGTTGCTACTTTCTCCTGATACAGCCAGTTGTATTTCATCCTTCCGTTTTTATAATGTAATTGCTGCATGTCTTAAACCAGCACATTCTAATTCAGTATCATCGTACAATTTGCTCCATCATGATTTGTGCTTAATTTGAAAACTGTATGCCCATTTATCATCTAGTGGAGAAGAAGATCCCTTCAGTCCATGGGTACACAACAGGCTTAAAGCTTGAACAGTTTATATTCGATGTGTTCACCTATTTGCCATCAACAGCTCTTTTTGGGGTTTACTTCTTATTCACTATTGCTGCAACTAAAGCTGTCCCGTTCTTCTACTTCATTCCTGAAAGAAAACATTAGTGCGAGATCTCAGGGGACTTGTTGACACCTAACATTTCAGGTTTTGAGGGAGGAGGAATTTGCACTGGTATAGAATGCTAATGGTGCAACTTACGACACTCCTGATAGTGTCAGATTAATGCTGCTTCGCCTTCACAGCCGATGGGTGGTTGCTGCAGGTGGCTTCTTGACTCATTCCGTGCCCTTGTATATGACAGGTAATTTTTCTACCTGTATATATATGTTCGGGAACTTTTTGAGGACTGTCAAGTGTCAACAACTGAAAAATTTTCAGATAGAAAAACTCATTGATTGTCATGTTAATCCAAGTCTTTCCTTGATCATGGTCCAGGTTAGAGATGAGCTGAAACTTTGGGGTTTGGCTGGGGCACGTGGTATTTCTTACCTCACTGCCCTAGCACCTGAGGAAGGCTAGGTCAGGGTTGTTGGGGCTGGTCTTGGTCTCCCTAGTGGGGATTGGTCTTGGCTCATGTTGAGTGTTGTTTGTAAGGGTTCTTCTTTTCTTAATACAATGATACGCAGCTCTCCTGCGTGTTCGAGGAAAAAAGAAAAAAAAATTGTCATGTTAACTTTGCTTGTACTTTTAGGTGTTGAAGTTTCTCCCCTTTGCTTTTATGCTGGAGTAAACCTAGAAGCCATATGCCGCGGATGGACATTCCATGCACAAAGTGAGATTTCATTCTAAGTAGAGGTCGTTGAAAGCAATAGTTCCATGTAAGAATCGCGAGGTCTGCAAATTTTCATTAGGACATAGGGTCAGATGGTTGGACTTGAGGTCTTGCAATTAGAATGTGGATATTAGTCAGCTTGTTGTATGCTGTGTGAGTACAGAGTATTGTAATGAAACACTTGAAGTTATCCTTTGTCCTCTATAGCATTATTTCTCATTTATCGCCCAAATGTAGATTATCACAGGCCATTATCCAATCTTTGTCAAAAATCAATGTATCTCTGAAATGCCAAGTACTTGCTTTTTCACAATTAATTCAACGCGCTACAATGTGTGAGAAAATTCAAAGAATGGAGTGCACTAATTTCTTCAAATTCAAAGAATGGAGTGCACTAATTTCTTCCTTTTCTTGTAAGTGGTACAATTGTTCTCTATCTATGGTTGCTTCATGCGGATATTAGTGAGTCACAGTATGGTTTCAGCCATTGTTCTCCGTCAATGTAAGACGTGTTCAAGTAAGGCAATACTTGCACATCGCTAAGCTTCCGAGCATATGGCACTCTATCTGTCAAGTTTGCACCATCACCGGTGCACTTGTACTCTCCATAAAATACAGTCCTGGTAATGCAAATCATACAAAAAAATGCTCATGTACTTTCTGATATGCAGATGTAAGAATTAACAGTGGAACTGGAGGATGCATACTGATCTCTTGAAGGATCATTCCAATCATTCCATCCTTCAGAGGCAATGATGTCTGACATCGAAGTGTAGGCGAAGACGACGTGGGAATACGGTCTCCAAGCTCGGCCAAGCCATATCCGACCAGTGCCGCCGATGCTGCAATTGACAAATGAGTAGCCTGTGTTGTCGTCATCCGATTCCCGGGCATGTGCAGAGACTGCACCGGTGATGACTCTCAGCCCTGCAGGCACAGGATCTGCTATGGAAATCAATCTGCAATTCTGGGAAGTACACATGTAGAAGCAATTAGTGACTCTGTGCTTTGTCTTCCAATCCTTGAAATATACTTTTACTCACTTCATAGAGTGACCTGGCATCTCCAAAGATGAAGTCAATGGAGCCCTGGACGAAACATTCCTTGAAGTAATGCCGGCCCCGATCATCGTGAAGCGTATCTTGAGCACCGAAGAAGCCACAGCCCCAGAATGCCGATTGGTCACCGCTGATCCTCATTGCCACTGCCTGAGCACCGACATCACCGGGTCTTGGGATCGGTGCTACATTCTGGTGTCAAACAATTAGGAGAGTTAGCAACATTACCCATGGTGCGATCTCTGGCTTAGCTGAATATGTTGTGCAGTGTCTTCAGTTACAATGAAGCTGATGTTCTTGGCGACGAAGCCAGCCGCAAAAACGGAGACTGAAGCGCTGTAGAACGTGCCGTGCGACGAGTTAGCGGTGTCGTTCCATGCGATCGCCGTCAGATCGAATCCCTGACCTTGAAATGTGATGTTGGGCTTCGTTGCTGGGACTGTCACCTTCTCACTGCAACAATGTGGCTTCAGTAACAGCATACTCAGTAACACTACACTCTTGAGGGAGTACTGGATGTCTGATTAAGGAAAATTGCTTACACATAGGTGCCCTTGTTGATCCATACAACATTCCTCTTTTGGCTGAATCTTGGGACAGCATTGACTGCTGCCTGCACCGTGGTGAAGTTGCAGCAGCCGTTCGGATCAACGCAAAAGATTGACGTCGCCGCTGTGTCAGGCGGTGGGAAGTCCGGTGGGAAATCATCGCAAAGCGGGTTATATTCGTCGCGGTAGTGATGATTGTTGGAAACGGAACTAGTTCTAAGCAAATATAATGGAAGGGAAGGTGTTGCAAGATCAAGCAGGGCTCCAAGGAATGAAGCGGTTGGGTTATTGAGACGAGCAAAGAACAGCAGAAATGCAGCAGCTACACAGCAAGAGAGAGCAGCAGTGAGGGAAATGATCTTGGCGCTCATTTGTATTGCTGAACTGAGCTCACTATTCCTTGCAGAATCTGCGATGGATATAGGGTTTTAAGAGGATGAAATGCACTTTAAGAAGAAGCTTAAATAGCATGCCTTGCAAACAACCGATCTCCTTTCTTCAAGCTTGAGACGCTGGTCAAGTCAGTCTACCACAGCTACCAGGTTGCCAGTTTTGCATTTCGAATGAAAATTTTCCATGTCATTGTCAGAATCTTGAGATGATCTAACCTAGTAGTTGCTTCAAAGGTGGAGGTTCACGCAGCAACAATTTAGCATGGCAAATACCCACAAGAAAAAACCACTTGAGATCATGTGAAAACGATGTTTGCCATGCCCGAAACAGTAAAAGAGCAGTCAATCAATCAGAATACGAAAAAAAAAACAGCGCACAACTTCATACCTTGGTAAAGTCACTGACATGATGAAATCTTTTACCTTAAAGCCAACAAGACATAAACAAAGAGAATGCACGTCGCCATCACAAAATGGAAAGAAACAGGCTGTTGATGCTATTGCTTTAAGGTTCATGGTATGCCACAGGACCAAACCAACCACTGGGCAACAGCTACCACAATTTGCATGACCAGGGAGACCTAAACAAAACTTGCACGGATACATTTCTTCAACATGCTCATATGAATGGTAAAGGTACAGGACCCCAAACCCAAGGTCAAGACACCAAGCTAGAAGATTTCTAAGTGAACACTTATCTATAACTGCTCGTTGATCAGACAATTTCGATAAGCTCAAGCTGCAACGAATGCCTTCTTCCCACTTCCGCCTGTGGATCCAGCTGGAATGACTTCAAGGACGTTGAACCCCAGAGTTTTTGACAAAGGCCTGCAGCACATACAGAAAAAAATACATCAGCATCCAATAGTAGTCCAGTTCGACAGTTCAGGAAACCAAACCCAACAGGGGACTGGTAATCTTGGCCTGTTCCTCGAATCACGGTAAATTTTTTGCCAGAGTAAAATTACAGTAACCACCCAGTTGCTGGAACCCCAGTGTTGATTAGTAAACAAACCAATGATGCTTTTTTGAACATGGTTTGTGACATAAGAGCATTTTCATCCATAATAATTTGAATATCAATATCTGGAGATGCTTGGTTATGACCTCAACAATGTGATTTGTCCTAACCCCAACGGGTAAAATGGAAAAGAAAACAAAATAAATTTCCCCAAAAGAACTAGAAGATAAAGGATAGACCAGAAACACAAGAATTTTAGTTGTCTTGATTCTAAAAACCATTTTAAAGCAAACAGAAATCAGGAGTAGCTTCCGAGGTTTTGCACAGGAGCTGGAGTTTTCAAGCCACACATTCCCAAGTATCTGCAAGGTGAGGCCAACAGAACTGCACACATGTACTAAATAATAGATCAGCTAAAGAGCATTACCTGCACTGGCCAATGATGACATGGTCTCCTTCCTTGACACGGAAGCATGGAGAAATGTGAGCTGGAATGTTGGAATGCCTCTTCTCATACCTGCAAGGTGAAGGGGTTCACCTTCCAATTCAGATGCCATCGCAGGTAAGAAGCATGACCTTATAGTCCTCCGATGCTTTACTTACCTCTGGTACTTCTTCACAAAGTGGAGGTAGTTCCTACGGACAATGATAGTCCTGTTCATCATGGCACTGTGGCATGTTCCAGCAATAATTCTGCCTCTGATAGAAACAGTTCCAGTGAACGGGCACTTCTTGTCAATGTAGGTCCCTGAAATGGAATACGTCAATAATTTGATTGCATTTTCCCCCAAATGGAATAGTTAATAATTTCATTATGTTCTTATCACCATCCAGGTAATTACACCAAGTGGGCCAATATACATTGCCAAATAAATATCCCATCCTAGCAAAAAGGAAGGTTTGGCATAAATATTTTTCTTCATTTGTGCAGGCCAACCTTACAGGAGAGAAAAATTGCTACCTGGTCACTGGTGAGGAATAATGTCTACTTTTATCAAGATTTTACCTAATAAGATGATTACAACAGCTAACAAATCATACCGCTGAGTAATGCAACTTTGAGCAGGCAACATGATGAGGTCATCTCCATCAAATGATCCAGATATACATATCGAGTTGTCATCTAGACCAATTATAAGATCACGTGCCAAAAAACTACAAGATCAGATGAACTTGCTTCTTAATGAACATGTCATTAATGTTAACAAGAATTTATACAACCTAAATCTTGTAATTTACTTGTGTTTAGGTATTTGGATCAATACGATGTGCAAGAGGAAGGAGAAGAAGAGCTACGGCATGACTGTCAATTAATGCCAAAAGGGAGGCCATCAGAAGAGGAGTCCAAGTCCCGCTCAGAGATAAGGCACGTTCGGACCAATCCGAATGGCTTCGGTGATGTTCGGACCGTCCGATCTGTTTCGGACCGCTCGGCCACTTTGGTAACATTCGGACCAGTCCGAACGGCTTCGGTGACTTTTGGACCATCCGATCTCCCTCGATGCGTTCGAACCGCTCGATCGGTCTCGGTGATGTTCGGACTAGTTTGATTGGCCTTGGTAACATTTGAACCATTGAAGATTATGAGTACTCAGCGTACTCGAAGAGCAGATAAGACACAAATACTATAGTAGACTCAAGTACTAGGGAGGCTAACAAATACCATAGCAAAGGAGGTCGAAATCTACAAGTACGATTAAGTGGTCATAACCATCGAGTACTATAGCACTCGAGAAGTTATTGTAGCAGACGAAGTTTTACGACTACTACTCATGATTGTAGCCATTGCATGGTCGTAGCCAGTGCGTGGTCGTAATTAGGACTGTGCAATCGGTTTTTTCGGTTTAATCGGTTCGGTATATACGGTATATACGGTAAATACGGTGTTTGTAGTTCGGTAATATACGGTATTTTTAGAAGTACGGTTCGGTATCGGTAAATCCCAATTTATTTCAGTGCGGTATCGGTAAATACCATATTTACCAAAGTTGACGCGAATTGCAAATGATATAGCGACTAGCGAGACGAGTAGGCGATAATACATATACTATTGGCAATAGAATTAGAATTTTAGAAACACTCTACTCTAATGAAGTATGGAGATTCGATGACATATCACATATGCATAAAGTAATAAATCATAATAAATTAATTAATGATGTTATTACCATTAAAATTCACGTTACTGCATTAGTTAGTTATTACCGGCCACTGAACTGTGCACATGCAAATGCTTGACATAGCAGGAGTGTGATGCGTCTGCGTGAAAACCGCAACTACTACTAATGGTCTACTAGTTAATCCTGAGCTCTCATCTCCGATTGGCTGGCCGGTTAATTGGCTCGGTCACGGCGTCATGCACGCGGCACGCAGACGCAACATGCAACCAGTCAACCAGAGGTCCAGAGCAGCTACGCTATCCACTATCCAGTGTACTGTGTAGTGTTAGTGTATAGATACATATAGTATGTGCATATATAGCCAAACAAACACAACAGACAACACCGTCCACCACCTACGGCATTATTATTTTTCGGTTTTTTCGGTTTTTGATCGGTTTTTTCCGAAAAAACCGAATGCCAAAAAACCCCAAATCTAAAAACCGAACCGAATACCAAAAACCGGTCAAACCGAGTTGACCGGTTCGGTTCGGTAGAAAAATGCACAGCCCTAGTCGTAATCAACATCTGGTATCAAAACAATGTGATAGCTCCAAATTTTAATTTCCTTTTTATGTGAGTTCGAGTCTAATACGATATAGGGTTGAGTTGTACCTGATTAGGGGTCTTGTGGACTTTCTCAAGGGCTATATAAGCCTTGTAATACGTAACCTTTGGGTAGACCAAGATAAACTAATCTATTATTTTCATAGAGAGCTATACAATTATTCTTCCTAGGGTTTGACATATGATTGCAACCTAGAGGGGAATTGGGCGTTCTCAACCCCATTGTTTTTTGTGATTCCTTGTGATTTGCAGGAGCGGCGACATGTCTACTTGTGTGGTCAGGTAGACAGGATCATGAGGTATGGTTAGGCAAATTCTTTTGTCGTAAGTTACTATTCTAACAGTGGTTGGTGCCATCAGTTCGTCAGGTTGCACAGATCCAAGTTATCATCATCGATCCTATGTCGTGAAGATCAGGCATCCCTTGTGTTATCTTGGTATCAAAGCACGGTTGCCATGGTATGATCAATTTACCCTAGTTAGATTTATTTTTCTATCCTATACAAAGAAAGCCAAAAAAATTCAAAACCCTAGTTTTTGCATCTGTTATTTTCGTGAGTTTTGTTAAGTTTTCATCCATTAGAATTTTTGTTTAGGTGCTAATCACCGAGTTTCCTTTGCGTAGCTTAATTGTTGTGGTGTTTCCTTTGTTTCATCCGAAAGCATTAATTCCAGTGAGTTTACTTATATTATTTTGTTTCATCTTTGAGACTAGCTTTTGATTAAGGGATGCTCTTGGTAATAATTATACTTGTTGAAACTTTTGTATTTTGCACAAAGAAAAGCTAAAACCTTAGTGTCGGTCACAATTATATATAAAAAACAACACAGAAGAAGGCAGTCGACATAAAGAAAAAGCCTTGAAAAAGTGAGCTTTTTGCCAAATTGAGATTAGTTAATTCTAGTTCATAACCTTCGCATTGTGTATTTTTTCTTGAGCAATCTAGAGCCCTTATATTCATATTCTTGCGATTGGCTAGCGTCACTCCTAATACTTAGTGCAAAATGAGCTATTTAATCCTCAATTTCATATTGTCTCTATTTAGCTCATTCCTTTGCTTGCATTAAGTCACATTGATTTTTGCGTGTACGTTCAAACAATTCACTTAAACCTTTTGGATCAGCACTTACGCAAAGTATTTTAGCGTAGATTATTACTTAACTTTACAATATCTAAAATTTTAGATTGCATAGGTAAATACTTTTTCATTCAATCTCAAATAAGCCATTGTTTAATAGTTTGTGTAATTGAATTCATTTAATCTATCACCTTGTGTCGTCTACCGTCACCATAGTGCGTGCAGCTCTTCAATTCCATCAAGAACACCTAAGAACTTCGGTTAGTAAAAGAAAGTGAGGTTGAGTGAATTACACAAATAAACTTCCCACATCCACATATATAGTTTTTCTTGTTGTTTGCACTAACCATGGCACGAAAAGGAGGAGAATAAGCATATGTTACACCAGCTAACCTTGAGAAGCTTACAAATGATTTCAACACTCAGTTGAATGACAACATGAGCATCTTGAGGAAGGAGATACTAGAGGAGCTTCACAAAGAGCAGGGCCCAGTTGGTGTCCATGAAGAAGGTGTTGAGCTTGATGAGACTGCTGAGGAGAGGGCTGCATGGTTTGCTAGAGAAGTTCAAGCAAATCGAGTCGCTGCCAATGTGGTTCGACCACCCTTTCCTGAGTGTGGTGTTTTCGACGCTGACCATGGCCAAGAGAGAGGCCGTGGCCATGGTCGTGGGTGTGACGGTGCCGCCCACATTGAGGACTTCGGTGATGACTTTTGGCTGCACCGCAACAACAACTATCAACGTCATGGCTATCGTCATGATGACCCCGCACATGGAGGAGAAGTTTGGGAAACTCATTCACTATTCCCAATTTTGAAAGCACTTCCGATCCAGATGTATATCTCACATGGGAGCTCAAGGTAGATAAGATTTTTTGGATGCACAATTATTCAGAGGAGAAGAAGCTACACATGGCGTCACTTGAGTTTGATGGAATAGTTACTAGAAAATGTAAAACCAGCACCAAGGACAACATCTTTCAACTTGAAAGTTCCATCATCATCCTCTTATCCAACCATTAACACATAATGGAGAAGTTAGATGATAACCCGGTTGCATATGAGTATATATGAATTACACAAGCTATATATACTTAAGAATATATTTCAAAGTAAAGATCCTAAATATGCATATTAAAAGAAGCATGGATCAATACTCATGAAACATACAAGTCTATATGAAGAAAAACATATGCACATATTCATTTGAACTATTTGAGGAGTTCAATCTATATTTTGGATTTAAGGAATGCATTAGTATATGAGAAAGTGATTTCAAATGCATATCTCTTTTGATTTCACCTTTTCATCTAAATGAGACTAAGCATAAATAATACTCAAACAAACAAATTAGTCTCATATATGCATTTGTCAATATCACCAAAACAATATAATAGTATTTGTCATTATCATCAAAATCTTATTATGGTATTTGTCATTAACACCAAAACCAACTTAAGCAGAACTTACTCTTTCAATCTCCCCCTTTTTGGTGATTGATGACAAATCCATTTATGACAATAGCACATAGGTGAAAATGACCAAATGATAGGAAATTAAGTGAATGAGAGAAGTTGAAAGCATTATTCGACATATAGATTTAAAAATTTTAATTTCTCCCCAATATGTCATTATTCAATTAATTTCTCCCTAATAAATATGTTATCACATTTCTCCCACATTAGCATTAGCATTTCTATTATTTCTCCCCCATTGTCAATATTTATTTCAATATTCAAAGCTATTACCATAAATTTCTCCCCCATTTGGCATTAAGCACCGAAAAGAGACAATTATCACAAAAAGCATTGATTATTGCAAAAATAATGGAAGAATACAAGTTAAGCCATTAAAGGAGATTTTTCATTATGAGGGGCTTAATACCAATTAATAGCATATCACTTATTCTTAAGAAATGAGGAGCTTGATGCCAATTAATTTAACATAATATGGTCATAAAAGTATGAGCAAAAATGCATATGACCAAAATGATACCACTTAAATCAACTAAAGATATTTGAAACACATTCAAATAATCTTACTCTTAGCAACTTGTTGGGGGCCTTTGGCATTTGATACCACTTGTAGCATTTGAAGCACACTCTAATTTGAAGTTTCAGATTTTCAGGATTTCGCATTCCAATTGAGCTTCAAAAGCTAGCTGAAAAATTGCCCTATAAATATCCAATAAATTGGAGAAAAATTGTTAGTATAGATCAACAATGGAGGATCAAAAGTCATAATTATAGCTTTTGTTTTGGCAAGAGGACTCATTTCGAAGGAAATTTTGAATTTTAAGACAAATTAACCATGAACACATACAACAGAGATAAAAGAGGATATGTCAACCTTAGAATCATAATTTCACAAAGAAATAAGCATTTTAGACCAAAAAGGAGTTAAGCAAGCATTTTGCCAAATTTGCATTTTTATGAAAAGTCAGATGTGCGCAATGAGCTCTCAGAGAATTTGAAGTTTATAAATTAAGCTCAACCTTTTGAATTTGCACATGAGTTGCATTTGGAAGTCTCACAAAGTGTTAATCCTCATTTTGAAGTGGAAAGCTCAAGATTTCAGAAATCTGAAAATTTAGATTTTTCAGACTTTTTCATCTCACTTAAGCTTCTAGAGAGCGAAGAAAAATTGATCAAATGATCTTTATAAATTCTGACAAAATCTGACATTGAAGACCAACTATAGAGTATCAATTGTAATTATTGTAGCTTCCTTTAAATCTGAATCCATTTGAAGATATAAAAATCACAAATCGGCTCAGAATCATGAAAGTTCTGAAATTTTCAGCAATTTACCAAAGAGAGAAAAAGTCAAAACTTTTTCAAATTAACTTGAAATGCTTTCAAATTTTGCAGAAATAAACTTAGGACTATTGATAAGATTGTCCAATAATAAGTTTTGAAAAAGGAGTCTCCAATCAAAAGATATGCCACAAAGCGCTTTGAGAGCAAGAGAATGAATTGATTTTGCATCAAAAGCTTAAAATCCAAACCAATTAGATTTCCATAGAATATTTTGCTTTCTTAGCTTCATATGAGTTATAAATACTATTTTAAGCCAAGATCCACAATGAAATCTTGCTCAAATAGCTAAACTCATTATATGTAAAAATAGGTCATCTTGGGTCAATTATAATTTTTGGATGAGATTCAAATGAATATAACTTTTCAATGATTAGTCTTTTGCAAAAGATTTGAACTAGAGAAATGTTTGAAATGACCAACCCTTTGAGTTTTGTATTGACCACTTTTTCAAATACTCAATAGATTATAATTTAGAAAAATATGTCATTTAATCCAAAAACAAGATCATATAAGATTCTTTTGGGGCCAAATCTTCCTTTTGATTTTTAAAATAGGAATTTTTACTCAAAAGGCTTTGAAATCATTTGAAATACATAGTTAAGTACTTTTATTTAGTTTTTCATAATTTTAGCCTTTTAAACAAGATTTTTGATTTTTTGACCAAAGAGGCTCTTTTGAAAAGGTAATTTTGCATATTATTTGATTGTGACTCCATAAATAGCAAAAGAGAATGAAACACATTCATTCCCAAAAACAATAAATAATTTTTGGGCAAATAAGTAAAATAATTTTCCCAATAGTAATATTTTACCCTTTTTGCTTTAGTAGGCACAAAAGTATTATATATGTTTTTTACGAAGAAAAATTCCCTCTTATACAAGGTCTCTTCTTGGCAATTTCTTTTCCTTTGACACACAAAGAATTCTCCTCTTCTTGATTTTCTTCTCTTTTCTTATCTCTTACTCCTTTGATTAACCATGTTTCTTCTTATGTCATCTAGCACAAGGATTAATGGGTACCACTTGTAAACCACTTGTCCATAATTTGTATCACTTGTTAACCTTTTGTCCATACTATGTGTTGTTTAACCTTTTGTGGTTCTTTGGTCTTGTCTATGAGAGCACATACCACTTTGATCTTTATATCACTTAAGATGACAATAGAAATCACTTGTGAGAATATACCGCTTGCAAAAAGAAATATCACTTGAAATAGCACTTGGAGGAGGATGATATCATCAGAGGATACACCACTCGTAAAGGTGGATACCACTTGGAAGAAGATGATATCATAGGTGAAAGAGCTTGGTTAAGAAAGATTTGCTTGTTAAGATGAAAAGGATATCAATCCAAGAGACATCACTTGGAGGAACAAGGATACCATTTAATTTTCACAACTAAGGGATACCATTTGAAGAAAATGGATGATATCACTTGAAAAGATAGGAATGAAGCTCATGTCAATGTCAAGTTAATCAAAAGTCCACCACTCTTTTAGATATTGCCATTTTAATGAAAAGAATCAAATTAAGAGCAAAACGGCATATGGAGTCAATAAATACTTGAGGGTAGCTAACAAGGATTCACAGGGATCAACTTGACTGAGAGGAGCAAAGAAAATGGTTGAGGAAATTGGGAATCAAATCAGCCACTCTCTAGAAAATTTGGAAGTACCGTAGTTGAAATTGCGGTAGAAACAATCTCATCCGGTCTGACCGCCAAACAAATTGCAGTCTGACCGCTGGGGCCGGTCAGACCGGTTCTAACACGCCGGTCAAACCGGTGCTGGCATCCTGAGACCAGTGCAAAGCTAAATTGAGGAAAATGGATGTATTTACTCCAAGTATTTACACAATAAACCTTTAAAAGATACTTTGGAGCATTTCCAACCAGTTTATCCTCAAGAAACGCTTTTCAAAATAGTTTTTAACAAATTAAGCTTTCAATTTTCAAAAACAAACTCATTCTCAATAATTTCTTCAAGATTGCAAAAATGAGCATTTAGGGTAATTTTAAGCATTTAGTTACATGTATGAGTTGTAAATACCCTTGTGAGCTAATATATGTCAATAGATTTAGCTCAAACGGCAAAAATCATTTAAGTGCTAGATTGTGACCACATAGGTTAACTTAGGATTTTGGATGAATTTTAAAACCAAATAGCTTTTGATTGGTTGACCTTTTGGAAAACTTTTGAATACCAAAAATGTTTAAAATAGCCAACTCTAGGTTTTTGGTATTGAACATATTTCAAATTTCTTTTAGAATTGATTTTGGAGAATTTTTAAGTTTAAAGCCAAAACAAGATATTAAATTGATAGTTTTGAGTTAGAAACTCAATTTTACTTGAAATAAGTTTTTCTAAAGCCAAAACCTTTGTAAAACCTTTGAAATGAATTTGTATACATTTTTCAACTAGTTTTGCAAAGATATATTAATAATTTTGAAATTTTTGACTTTTGGCTAAATGGCTCAATTTTGAAAAACAATTCTTGCAGTTAATTAACTTGGGCACACTTAGAGATGTGATATACATGAATATGATTTAGCACTCCCCCTAAATGTGCCACACACATCTTGCCCATAATTTACAATAATGAAATTTTAGCACAAGAGCAAGAGAACCCCTTTTTTAAATGATTTTCATGTAATGCAACCTACACAAAGCTAGGGGCTAAATATATCAAATGTAGATACTTATTACCGAGACGGCATTGGTTCATGATGTGGCATGATTATCTTCAAGCTTGGCTTCCATTTTGCCCATGGTGGAATTTACCTCTTCATGAATGAGCCAAACCTCCAATGCCTCCAAGTACCTATTAA
The DNA here is from genome assembly GCA_036346575.1 of Dendrocalamus sinicus. Classification (NCBI taxonomy): domain Eukaryota; kingdom Viridiplantae; phylum Streptophyta; class Magnoliopsida; order Poales; family Poaceae; genus Dendrocalamus; species Dendrocalamus sinicus. The sequence goes on from CM070663.1 coordinate 8,658,584, forward strand.
GCATTTAAGCGCATTTTGATACCCAAAACTTGGTTGGGTCCATTAATGTTAGTAACAATGGATTTGGGCACCCAAATGGCCCTAAGAGTGGTTTTATGTAAACTAACATTCTTAGCAAACACATTGCTATTTCTATCCTTCTTAAGCAAATATTGTTCATTAAAAAGAGATGGCTTAGAAATGATACTTTTGGGACAATCCTTACAAAGATATCCCTTTTTCCGGCAATTATAGTAAGTTTGACAATTATTACCTCTTCTTATCTTCTTGCCTTGCTCATTGCCGGTTTGCCTCTTCATTGATGGATTTTTCTTGTTTTTCACCTTGTTGGGGCACTTAGAGGCGAAGTGACACATCTTGTTGCATCCAAAGCATTTGACTTTGTTGGATTATTTTCAATTTGCTTTGGAATGCTCTTCACCTTTTTCTTGGAGGTGAAACCAATACCTCTCTTGTCATTTGATTTTCTTTGACTACCTAAGATTTTGTCAAGAGAGACCTTCCCTTTGTAGCTTTTCTCCAAGTCATTCTTCAAACTTATGACTTGGGCCTTGAGCTCATTATTTTTCTCTACAAGGTTAGTCTCTAATTTTGAGCAACAAGGTGAATAAAACAAATCATCACAAGATGTGGATACATTAATTTTTGATGAATTGCAAGAATAAGGAACTACACATGGCATATCATCTATTAAATTACATGTAATTCCTACATCCACATTTGATTTAGAATATTCCTTGAGAAGAAGAATTTCATGCTCTTCTTTTAACTCGTTATAATCATTTTGAAGGAAAACATGTTCATTCTTCAAATTTTGTATTTAGCTTTTTCTTTCCCAGGAATTCATTTAATTATTCTAGCATATCCATCAACTCATCATATGAAGGTACATCATCATCATTTTTATAATTTACCTTCTTGTTACCTTTTGCCATAAAGCATCGAGTTGATGTGGAGAAAATGGTGGACTCTTCATTGTCGGAGCTAGAGATTGAGCATTCTTCTTCCGACATCTACTCTTGTATGCAATCTTCATTACTTGATGTGGACGCTTCATATTTGTCTTGAATTTTCGTCCACATATCATGAGCGCTATTGAGATTGCATATTGTGTTGAACACCTCTACACTCAATGCACTACATAAAGTGTTAGTTGCTTGAGTGTCGAGATGTGAGCATTTCACATTCTCAAATGTTGGAGCAAGAAGATCCTTAGGAGAAAAGCCCGCATCTACAATCTGCTATATTTTTGGGCACATGGCCTTATAATAGCATATCAAGCGGATTTTCCAATTATCATAATTTACGCCATTAAATTGAGGTGGTTCATCTAGATGCACAATCCCACTAGTTGTCATCCTTTAACTCTCTAAGCAGTTAAGCCTAATATATGAGAGACCAAGCTCTGATACCACTTGTAAGATCGAGGAGACCGACTAAAGGGGGTGAATAGGCGGTTTAAAAATTCTCTTTAAATTAATACTAACAATTAAAGAGCTTTTTCTAGTTGCCTAAACCAAGTATACAATGCGGAAGCTCAAATCAATTTGGTTTAACTCAAATAGCGCCTAAAACAAATAAATTCGCCTAAGTGCACCAACAATTCTAGCCTAGGTCAAGATTTGCAATCCTAGATATACAAGCAATCAATTTAATACTATGAAAGTAAATTGAGCACAAGAAGGAAAACCACAAATGATACGTTCTCTTTTTACCGTGGTGTTCGGAGACCTGCCGATCTCCCCTAATCCACGTTGAGGTAAGCCCGAACTAATCGGACCGGCTTAACGAATTAAGCCTTCCACCTCAAATCACTAATGATAGCTCTTCCCCACACCAGGTAAGTGAGCTTCAACCTTCACAACTTCATCGGGTCTTCTCACAACCTTCTTTGAAAAGATCACCGCGCACGATGCCTCCCACGCCGTCTAGGAGTCGGCAAACTCCAAGAGTAATACGTCAAGTCCCTCACTTGACTCTCCCCACGTGCAATGAATGCACAAGCTCAACTTGGACACAAAGTCCACTTCTAGATGCAACACATGCACTCTAGAACCCTTCTCTCTCACAAAGTACAACACATGCACTCTTGAGTGGAGAACCTCACTCTAGCTCAACACAACAGAAAATGAGTTCAACAACAACCTCCCAACAGCCCTTGAGGATGTATTTATACACCTCCCTCAAAAACTAGCCGTTGGAGAAGAGAGAGGGCTGAAATCAGCCCAAGGGCCGAAAGCACCGCAATTATGCGGCCGGTACTTCTGCCCTCCCAACGGCTACAAAAACTAGCCATTGGGCTGAAAAACCAGTCAGACCGCCACACAGAAACCGGTCAGACCGCTCCTCAAAAACCAGCAAAGTCACTCTTTGGAAAAAGGGTCCGGGCGAAGAACGGAAGTTCCTCGGGCTGGTCAGATCGCTACCTCAAAGCCTGTCTGACTGCCGGATCCACACCGGTTAGACTGGTCGGTCTGACCTCCAGATCAACACCGGTCAGACCTCCATTGCAAGGCCGGTCTGACCTCCGGGTCAACACCGGCCAGACCTCCATTACAAGGCCGGTCTAACCTCCGGGTCAACACCGGTCAGACCTTCATTACAAGGAATGAAAACATGGACTTCAAATACTTGCAAAACACATTTGCATGCATAGTCCCATGTTATTAGAATTCAACACATGAGCTTTAACCATTTATAAAACACATTCATAAATGCAAGCCTCATGCCAAGATGAGCTAGATGAGGTGAGGTTGAGCCATCAACACATGATGAGACTCAAACTACTAGATATAACCCTTCTTAATAGTACGGCAATCTATACTAACAATCCGGTTTTCCAACCAAACGCCAAGACCGATAAAAGACTAGGAACACATCTTATCCCTAGCTAGTCATACCTGTGCCTTGAGTCATCGTCTTGATATGCATCAGCTCCTAATGCATCCTTTTCATCAACTTCATCAACATATGATGGTCTTCACTTGACTTGATCAACCAATGATCATCTTATACATGCATCAACTCATAATGCATCTTCTTCTTGATGGCCTTCAACACATGAAGCCTTCTTCTTCTTGATAGCCTTCAACGCATGAAGCTATTTTCTTCTCACTCTTGACTTGATGATCTTCAACACATGAAGCCATCCCAAGTCATCATCATTTGTGGAACCTAACCTATTCATCCAACTTATGAAAAATATTAGTCCACAAAACAATTGTCATCAATTACCAAACTTCATTAACACATAATGGAGGGACTAGATTCAACAATCTTCTCTTTTTGGTAATTCATGACAATCTCAACAAGTCTATATGAAGAAAAACATATGCACATATTCATTTGAACTATATGAGGATTTCAATCTATATTTTGGATCTAAGGAATGCATTAGTATATGAGAAAGTGATTTCGAATGCATACCTCTTTTGATTTCACCTTTTCATCTAAATGAGACTAAGCATAAATAATACTCAAACAAACATATTAGTCTCATATATGCATTTGTCATTATCACTAAAACAATATAATAGTATTTGTCATTATCATCAAAATCTTATTATGATATTTGTCATTAACACCAAAACCAACTTAAACGGAGCTTGATCTTTCAAGTACGACTTCAGCAACCATCACTTAAGGGTGGAGAGTGCTAAGCTGCAACCCAAATTACAGAATGTCATAAAATTACAAAATGGACCACAACAAGAACAATAAAACATAGAGCTCAACCCCGTAATATGATTTATTGTGTCTTGAGTTTCAAACTACTCGCTTATCACCACCCCATCCCAAACCACATAACTTCATGGATTTAGGATTGTAAACAGAGCAATGCAACCTACAAAATCTACCAAATTTTGCACCCATTTCCTAACTCTATCCGCGCGAGAAGGGCATAGATCCAATGCTCTCTAACACAAGATCCAAAATTTTCATTGGACAACGCATAAACACGGGCAGGAGCCTACACTACATCGGGTCAGGACAGGAGATGTGAAAATTCAACAACTGGTCCTAACGGGGCACGAGAGAGGAGGCAAAACAGAGCCTGATAGGAGGAGCACGAAGGGGCATTACCTGCTCCGCCATGGCTGGGAGGTGCCCAACTGCGAAGGGTGGGGGCAACAGCAGCACGGCAGTGAAGGCGGGTGGAGTCGAGGAGAGCCAGTGGAGGCTCACACCATACAAACCCTAACATGGGTGGAGGGTTTTGGGGTTCGATTTTGGTGTGTAATTGGGCAGGTAGATCCCTGCAAGTTCTCGAATTTGTGTTTCTCATATTCTCGTTTGGTTGATAATATTATCTCGAACAAACTTACCATGTGAGCAAAGAAGGAAGCAAAAACTTCACCAAAAATCGAGAAAGCATTTCGAGCTAGTAAATGGAGTAACAGCATAATTAGGTCCATCCTTAATTTTTTGATAGGGCGTTGTTAACGTCCAGACGTACGATAGGAGCATTTTCATCATATGGAAGCGTTCCCATTATACACTCCGATGCACCATTCTTAGACAATATGTGCAACAATTGTAATCAATGTGTATTACAAAATGCACCAATGACAACACAATACAGATAAAAACTTGGGGAAAATATCATCTTCACATTGAAATTGCATGAAACCATTAGCTTGGATCTTAGCTACGTTTTTAAAACAAATTCAAATATCCCAAACAAACAAATTTGATGTTACAATATTGCAACATTTAAAAATAATAGTGGCAACATTCGATAATAATTAATGTAATATTTTTTTACAAAAGATACAACAACTAAGATAAATCTATAACATATTATTTCCTCATCAAATTGTGATGAAACCATGAGTATATAATTTAGATGTGTTTTAAAACTACTTTAGAAATCTCAAACAAAAAATTTACACCGTGACAACACTTAATGATTGCTCATACAACAATTAGAAGCAATGCTCGCAACAAATTGAAATAGTACACAAGATTTTCATAACCTTACCTAGAGTTTATCACCAAATAAATTTATGATGTTACAATGCTGCAACAGTTAAAAATAATAGTTGCAATATTTTACATCCAAGGATACACCAATCCGAAATAGATTTGCAACAAATAAAGAAATACTACAACAATCAAGATAGATCTTGCAACAAATGGAGAAAAGGCCTGCAACAATGCCAAGAAATGCATGCAACAACTTCACCGAAGCTGAGCTCACAAGAGGAGGAAGGAGACCAACACCCATATTGCTACCTCATGTTAGCCTGCCCAGATCTGGGAGAGGCAAGGCTAGCCTGGCACCATCGCCACGTTGCTCGTCAACCGCATCATCCTCCGCTTGTTATCAACACCGTCTTCTCCGACCTTGACATCGCCAGATCCGATGAGCTCCGGCTGGGGTAGTGGCCACACACTTCATCTCTGGCTCTGACGAGGACAATGAAGGCGATGAGGAGCCATGGCTATGGAAGATTGCACCTCATCAGAACGGTGGTAAAGGTTGAGGGCACTAGATTGGGGAAGAAATTAGGGGAGTGGATGTGAGATGAGGTAGCTAGAGAGAGAGAGAGAGAGAGAGAGAGAGAGAGAGAGAGAGAGAAGGGAGAGCTTACGGGATAAAGAAGATGAGATGCTAGAATGGCCTAATGAGAGAAAGAAGGTGGGACTAAATTGCAGCTGCAGGAGTGAAGGGCATCCGATTTTTTCTCTTGCATTGTACATTTGCGTGGTATCATTATCTTTTTTATAAGAGAAAAGAGAGAATAAATGTTTGCCCCTTCTTAAAAAACAAAATAGGGTGTGCTCAAGGAATATGCATGTTTTTCTAACTAATCAAGTAATTTTACATCCTAGAATGTCATTAAGATTTGCCAAACCTAAAAATTACCACCCCTATCCTTCCCTTAGCGCATGCTCCCCACCACTGCCATCCCAACCTAAGCTGAGTGCCCACCTGCCACCTCTATGATGGGTCGCTCATGTTGGCAAGAGCACCATGTGCCGTTGTCCTCTACCCTCCTTGCACCATCACTGGCTCTCATATCTCCTCGGTCATTTCTTCACCACCCACTCAGCTGTCACCACTGTCGTTATTGGTCATGTTCATCTTATGGTTTATGATTTTTTTGAACAAACAAACAGAATAGCTTCTCCGTCGCCTTTTCGAAGTAGCTTATCGGGGCAACCTTTTCTAAGTGACCTATCAGCTTATCAGTATTCGATTCATTCGCACAAGTGTTCGCGGTAGGACAAAAAACTATCGGGTGTAGTTATAAGCCATGAGCTATTGCCGAAAAGAATGCACTCATAGGTCATACAGCCCATTTCCACTGCTTTCTCCCACAATGATCGTTGGTGCCAAATCCCCACCTCCACCATCTTCCTCCAATGACGCCCTCCCCTATCATCGATTCCTTCGTCTCCTCTGCCACCCTTATTGTCGTTTAGCCACACTACCTTGCCAGCATGCAGAGTCAGTTGCCGCACTAGGCCAGCGGCGTCCTCACCATCTACCGGGGGTTGTCGTCTAGTGACCTTACTATGATCATAATCTCCAAGTATGATCAATGATCTACTCCAAAACAAACCTTTTCTTGCGAAGGGGCTCCAGGATATACCAAACATTTAGGAGAAAAATCAATTACATCTTTACTTAAAAAATCATTTACATCTTTACTTAACAAATCTCGAAGAAAATAAAAGGCGGGATAATCTTGGGCAATAATTGAATCAGGAAAGCAAGCATCACCATCTGGAAAAAAATTCTTTGGCACCGGATGCCGCAAAGCTTATGTAGAACCATGTCTAGATAGATGACATGCGGTATTCACCGATCTCAAAGCGAAAGGCATCCATGGACATAGACCGTTCACCATCGATGGCGCTGCCTCAACGCCGCTGCTGTGACCGATCTGACGCTGCGACCTGCGCCGCCCTCTTTGCGCTAGTGCACGAACTCGGAGCAGCGGGAGAAGTCGATGGTGTGGGCGCCCATGAGGACGACCATCTCCTACGGCGTGAACCCCTTGCACGTGAAGATGACTGTCATGGCGCGCGCAGACATGTTGGTGCGAGGGAGGTTCCCCTCGACTTCGCGCACGGTGGCCGAGCGCGATGGGGAAGCACGGCCAGCCGAGAATATCCACGGGGTGAGCGCAGATGACGACGGTCTAGCTCGTTGGGTTTTCGGCACGACCGCATGAGGCACGAGCCGATGGCATCTACGACGGTGCGGCGAGGGTGGCAAAGCTGGTGGCAGCAGCGGCAACTCGGCGAGGGTGACGAAGGTCACAACAGCGTCGAGGTTGAGCACCGATGGCAAACGGTGGCACAGTCTGACAGACACCGAGACAATGCAGCTCTGAGCACGGGCGAAACCCAAGTCAGGGGCCAGTGTCACAGGACACCAGGTCCAAAAATATTTTTAGTAGTTATCAGTATTTCTAGCCTATGTGTGAATCCCCTGGTCTAAACTTTGTGCACCCAGTTCCTTCTTTGAAACCCAACGAAGGAAGTACTAGTAACCCAAATTCTCAGTAGCTAGCAGCAGTACATGAGAAGCCTTCACTTCCCTCATTATAGCAGATCGAGCTAGCCCAAGAGAGAGAATCGCAATAGTCCACAGCATCTATTTGATCGACCCTAGAGCGTGTCACCTCGCAGCAGCCTTCGACATCTGTTCGTCTCGCATGGTCGCCAGGAGATGTGCATCATGTCTGCCACACAGCCACACCCAACCAGGCAACGACCAATCGCTAGAGAACAGGAGAAACTGGCACCACCAATCACCTTCGTCTACCATCTCGCTGAGGCGCCACCTAGTCCCTGTTGCCTCGCGCCCTCTACCGGCCAAAGCAAGTTTAGGTCTACCTGATCAGTATGTATTTTATTCTAAATTTCTCTCAATTCTTTCAATTTGTTTCAAGAATAAGGGCTAAATTTATGAGTTAAGATTTCAATGTGATGATTGTTGATTGTTTTTGTCAAATTGTAGAGTTAAGACTTAGGATTTCAATTTTAATTTTTGGAATACCGGGCTAGCTCGTTGCAAATCGAAGGTAAAATTATAGTATTTGATCATTATTTAAGTAAGCAACTGTACGTATTTTTTATTATATCATTTTTGAACTGTTGAACATACAAATATCTATTTTTTAAATTAATCGATGATAATTTTATGAATGATATACTTATTTGCTACATAGAAAAACAATAATTAATGAAAATTACCAACGATGTTGTGGTTTGTCACTTTATAAACTTGAAATAACGTAAATACTAAAATGTATTGTATTAACTTACATTTGATCGTTCTACTAATTTTTACTTGAAACAAGTAATTTTATTCTCTTTTAATAGGCCATTAAGGTCAGATGATGTATTTTACCAATGTCAACCAACTTTTGTCTGTGATTTTACTCTCAGTTCCTTCAGTTTGTTGCAACTAATTAATATTATTATCATACTTCTTCATGTTGGTAAGCATTTTGATCACTAGTGTTTATCATTATACACTATCATTGGTTATATTGAAGTATTGATATTAAAATTTGTTAGACATATTACTATTTAGCATAATATTATTTAAAAATTATATTTTGGAGAGCACGGGTACCTCAACTGTGCTTATGTTTTGGAGAGGAAGAAGAATTGCTTTGAGATTGTTGAATGCCATTTGTCATCTATCTAGAAAGGATGATACATAAGCTTTACGCCACCTGGTGGGATAGAATTTTTTTCTCATCCCCATCTAGATCGGGTTGTATCCCGGTTTTTTGGAGGCGTTTTTTAGCCATAGGTTTATTGGTCTAGTAAATAGTGATTATCGAAAGAAATTAAAGTTAAAAGCGGCTGAAAAAAAGTAAAAAAAAAGGCCTTCCGATAACGAAATTTGACGTTCTTGGTTCTGAAAAGAAATTGTTTGAGCTTTAACGGTAGCTTCAACAACCCAATGTGCTCAGTTATGCAAAATCTTATATTTGTGTTCCAAATAAGCGAGAGAGAGCCCAATAATACACACAAGGCAGACAAACTTGGGCTCTATCCGTGACATGTCAAGCCCAATCGATGCTAAAAGAAAAGAGTGCATGGGTGTGTGTTTTCTTTTTGAAGGGTAAAGGGAGTGTATGTTTGTAATGGGTGAGCCCGAGATACAAAGGAAGTCACAACTACGGTGGGAGATGAAATAAGTTTAGGCCACGTGTCCAGTGCAATTGATACGAAGAGGACATACAAGTAAAATCACCATATTTATATCAGAAATCTGTGTAGGTGAGACATCCTCTGTATGATGTATCCATCTCCCTCCGTTTTGAAATGGACGTTGGGCCTATTTGGATCCGGATTCTTACAATTTAGTGCAAATTTAAACTAAATCCCAAAAATCCGAAGAAATCCCCTCGTCCAAACACTCCCTCATCGGATGGGTGCAGATTACATTTGGACAGGCATAAAAAGGCCTATTTGAATAGAAGGATTCATTATTCTCAAAATAGTCCTTGACGCCCACCATGCACGGCCGGCCAGCCTTGTAACGCCTCTATTTTTAGAGTTGTTAAGATTTCCTCGCAACTGTTTAGGATTGTTCAGCTGTAAATACCGTAGACGAGTGTACATCATTTCTAACACAAGCTTAAGCATAAAAACCAAATTTTATTACAAAATTAAGACTTAGCAGCCAAGTTTTACACAATGGGGTGTGCGGCACCCAAAGTTATAATACAATACAAAAAACTCCACAGGCATACTTGAGTGAAGAATAAATAATAACACCAAGCGTCGTCTACATCATAGAAATCTTCAAAGCCTTTCTCAATGGTTCCTTCATTATTTTCCCACGCATTTTCAGTTAATAGTTGTTCCCTCTTCTGGAACAGTATATCATATCCTTATAGTAGATATTTAATCGATTTGAGCAGCTACTAAACCAAGTTTGATAAATCAACACTTATGGTTGAGTGGTTACTATGTTCTTTATTTAGCATAAGATTCCAGTTCTTACTTTTTATCCATTAGGTAACCATTCACAAATAAATGTTCCAGTGCGCTGCAGCACCATCACTACTAGTGTAAAGCAGTTGAATTTCTAAACTACCATGCTATATTTTATAGTAATTTATTATTACTAGGGCTTGTCAAGGTGAATATGGCCATCAAATAAAACGGGGCTTTTTCATGTGGTAGGACATAACTAATATCATGTCGTTCTAAACATTTATTGTATAAGAAATAATAGTGCATAAATAACATAATGAAAATGTTGATAAATAAATAAATAAATAAATAAATAAAGGAATATAGGTTCAACGTGATCAAAGACATGTGACTTGCCTTTCTGGGGTTAGGGCAAACTCAGGGAAGTGGTGGCTTGGCCCGGGATGGCTGTGTTGGGCTGTCCACAGTGCAGTGCCATGGTCGAGCGGCAGGCTTCGGTGGCAAAGAAAAGGGAAGCTCGGGGAGCTAAGGCAGTGGTTCAGGTATGTTTCTAGAAGCATTAGGAAGCTATTGGCGAATGCAATTGAAAAGAAATGAATGGTAGAGTAAGAATTGGGGTTTGGCTTACTTTGGAGTTTTCCGATGATCGTCAGCGATGTGGGGGGTCGCTGGAGCAATTGGGGTGTTTGGCTTACCTTGGGTGCCAGTGCATTCGAATGGAGGAGCTCGGGGATTTAAATAGAGTGGCAGAGGCGGTTTAACATAGTGGGTGAGCTATGGCAGTGCCGGCATGTGGCATGGTTGGGAAAGCTCGGGGAGGTGCGGCGCGGCTGGCTAAGGGGGAGGTACTAGCCGATGTGTGCGTGATTTTTCGGTGGTCACAGGCAATTGATTCAGGGCTATCAGCCGAAGGGAGAAGGAAGCAGAGACGGTGGCAGGGGAGATCGGCGGCGCTGACACGCAGCAAAGGGGTGTCATGGAGATGTCAGGGGCAGGGGTACGGAGTGGTACGACATCTGACATCTTGCAGAGGAGTGGCAGTGGCGGGAAAGCGCGAGAAGGCGCAGGAGCGAAGAAAGGGGTCGGGCGGCGGCAAAACCAGGGGCGGCGGCAAAACCAGAGGCGGCGGCGAAAATATCTGACTGTGAATTGTACTCGTCGAAAGCTCAGCCATTGGGGCAATGCAGCAAGGGTTCTAGGGCTTAGATGGCTGGGATTTGAGCTAGATTAGGCTAGGGTTTAGGAGAAATAAAATTTAATAAGAATTACATTTTATTTTTGAAATTTAGTTTTGTTTCAAAGCTGGCCCCTACACGTCCGGCCGGCGACCGACACGGCGGTGACCATGGATTAGGACCGGAGTTAATTAGGTACTAGTACTAGTGTCTGCTATGAAGGGATGGGGATAGCTAAGTTTAAACTTCTGCCTTTTTTTACTGAAAATGTAATATAGCTACCGTTAGCTTTTTCAGTGTAATTAAATTTTAAAAAATAAAAATAAATTATATCTTCACGAACAATAAAAAAGAAAAAACAAATAAACCCAAAAACTAAAAAATTAAAATTAAAAAGCTAAAAGAGCAGCCCATTCATGTCCGGTACGTCTCATCAAAGTCTGAAAGCGCCGAGGAGCAGGCGGGGCCGGTCGCGGAAGCGTTTGTGTTTTTCCTGTTTGCTCGCTGTGACTGGCTGCACTACATGGTGCTAGCTCTTGACTTCTGTGATATTGGCCATGCGTCATGCGTGTGGACACAGCCAAGATATCTTTGACTTGTGCTAATAAGACATTTTGTTTGTGTAGCTTCAGAATTCATCGTTGCTTTTGAAAGCCACCAATGGCCTAAGAACCATCATTAATTTAAACGGTGCTGCAGCAGGAACCAACCCGTGCAAAGAGGTGAAGTCGTCCCCCACCCACCCACGGTCAAATCGCCGCTCAGTGACTAATTGTGGCTTATTTAGATTAATGGCATTTGAAGCAGATTTTACATTGCTTCTAGAGTCTGAAATTGTGTGTCACACATGTCAATATATCTGTTGCCCACTGTCGTGTCAGAAAACATAAATAAGAGCCATCAACCGCAGCACAACAAATCTTTTAGGCTTTTGGCTTCTCCGAAAGTCGAAATAAACGGGACGGTTTCCTGACTTCTTAAGCCAAAAATTATGTGCGTCATCCATATCGACGTATTCACTGTCTATTGTTACCTTGAAAAATATAGAAAAATCATCAGCCGTAGCTCCAAAAAACATAGACTATTGCTCGAGAGGGTAGCCTCACCTATGTTGCGTTGAAACGACGAAAACACAGCTTAGGGACGTACCAAATTGGACCTGATCAAATATGTCCACCAAAGCCTGATCATACCCGAAACATATACCATGAAGTTGGATGAAATATCAGTTCATGTACGAACTGAAGTTGGATGAAATATCAGTTCATGTACCTCTGTGGATCTGGCTATTGCTCCATGTGATTTATAAGCCATGACTTTTGACTCTTTTTATGCTGTAGCGGTTGAAAATAAACTGTAGCGATAATCAATTTTTCTAAATAATTAAATTTAAAAATAAAAAGGTTATATTCTCAAGAAAAATACAAAGAAATAAAAGAAAAAACATAAAATTAAAAAAATCACAAGTCATAAAAAGTTAAAACCGTTTAGAACAAGACTGGGACTTACATAGTAGAGAGCAGAATGTTGCCATAAAGGAAAAGGTGCAGTCGTGCAGATGATATGGAAAAGTGAACCACCACATAATTGTCGAAGTGTCTATTCAAGCTTGTACAAAGGCCACGCCCATGGGCCATGGACAAGCTCACTATCAAGGGCCAGCTTTGGCATCGTCTCTACAAAAACCCTCATGCCTCCAATAATGCAGCTTGCTCAACCCTTGTCCCAAAAAAGCATCAGCATGTAACATTTTAGATTCTTATTTTATTCTTTTTTTTTTGCTTATAGCTTTATCTGAATAAATAAATAGACAGTTCTTCCATCACTGTTACGAAGCGGTTTATCGGAACAGATTTTTTAAGTGGTTTATCGGTATTCAATTTATTCATACAAACGCTCGTGCTATGACCAAAAGCTATTAGCCACAGTCATAAATCATAAGATGCAACCCAAAAGAAGCACACAGATCTATTTACGTGGATAGTATCTCAATTCTCAAGTGCCTGTGCCTCCAGAAGGGCAATAAATAGGTTTTATTTTTGTCCCGAAAATGTTGAGCTTGAGATACACTACAGCTGTGGGGTTAGCTTTCCAAATCCCTAATCCAACATTTTATTTGGATGAAAATAAGCTCCTTAATTAACTCGTTGAGTACCTTCAAATTACTTTTATTTTCAGTCAACAGTAGAAACGTCACAAATTCGTGAGCTTGTCAATTGGAAATCGGTGCGAAATTGTAGCCATCCTGGGGCGCTCAAAGTACTTGTCACTTTATGGAAATTGGATGCCTCATGCACTCTAAGCATATGCTCAATTCTATTTGAATTGATGAGGAAGAATCCCTGAATTAATCCTGATCTAATATTGTACATATATCATTCATCAACTTACTAGCACTCACAGTCCAGAGGTGGGGATGACGACATCCTTGTTCAATGGCTATAAATGAAAGTTGCATTCATGCACGTTTGAATGTTTTTGTGTCGGTGAAGATAGATCCTACTACTACTACTACTACTACTACTACTACTACTACTACTACTACTATACCAAAAGGACATGAAAGAATAGTATCAGTGAATAGTTGGCAGTATAGTGTCACCATGAAGATATTTATCCGTGAATAATGGATTATTATATGCACAATAAGAGCTTGCTGCAATGCACATGAGTTTCACGGGAAACGATTTAACTTTTGACAGAAATGTAGAAAATTTCTTAATTCCAAGCTAGACCCAAGTGAATTTGGCATGTAGCATATCATCTATCTTTTCCAACTAAATAATTCAGCTAATCTCATGACCCTTTTCACATGGGGTACCTCCTTATTTGACGGTTCATGCCTCATAGCCACTGCTTTTGTTGTTTCTCAACTAGGCATGTAGGAAAAGCCTCTTGTGCATGATGCCAAGCTTGTGGAAGTAAGTGTTGTTACTATCTTATGACATGATAAAAGACAACAGGAAAAGGACCTAAACAGTGCACAATTTGCAGGCACAGTCCTGATTGATAGTTATCGGCTCAGTTTTTTTAGCTTATGGTTTATTGCTTCTCTCAAACAAATCACTGTCATTTCAAAGTAGTTTATCAGCATTTGATTCGTTTATGTTAACGTTTATGTTAAGATCAAAAACTATAAACCGCGGCTAAAAAGAAGCCACCTATCATGCATGTATCACCACCCAAATCCAATGGCTTCATATGTTGATTGAAGCATCTGCGTGTCAATGCCATGGAGATTTTTTATTGGCTTGTATATGGAGAGGTAGCTACTGTTCAGTAAGACCGCGAGTTTCGCAGTACTGATTCTTTTCTTTAAAAAAAAGGTTACGGCCGCATTATACTTTTGGTGTAATTTTTATTCAAGAAATCTAGCTTGGGTAAAAGTTCGCAAAAGCGTGTTTTGTTCATTAGCTAGGCAAAAGGTGATAGCTTTCTCGGATGTCGTCATGTGCTTTTGTGCATGCATTTTCTTTCGGATGGTTGCCATCGTTCCGAAAAGGCGAGAGAATTTAGTTATAGCAATAACTAGTATGCACGGTACAGATGGATCAAATTAGATCATGAGAATCTAAACCAAAAAAGCATGGCGTGAATTCAGCGAAACTTATTTTAAAAATTGGTGTCCATACCAGATTAGTGTGTGAAATCTATAGAACTGTATTTTGAACGATACTGATTAAGCTGATTAAAAAAAGAAGGAACAACTTTTGAGGAACAGTTGATGTTTCGACTCTACAATTACATAACTGCGAGTACCTCAGTCTTACGCTCCGTTCATTTTGGTTTGATCTTCCTTTTAGCTTATTTTTTTACTATTTATAAGTTTCATCCTTTTTCTGAATTTTTGGCTTTTTTGAGCTTTTTTGCCGATTCTTTTTTTGTATTCGTTTGCGTTGTCCGTGATGAGCTAACATAGTTTTTCTATTTTTAACTTTTTAAATTTAATTACGTCAAATAAGCCACCTTTAGCTACATTATAATTTCAATTAGCTAAAATATAATTCTAGCTATAAACTACTATTTTTCAGTCCAATCGAGCTAGTAGTTAAATCCTTGAGGTATGTTTTCTTTTTCTTTTTAGATCTCGGTGGAGTAGTTGTACTATACGTACTACAACACTAGACCTCATCCTCCTCTTAGTGATGTAAATGGCGAACTAATTATTCGGTAGAAAATACACATTTATTCTTAAACGAAGCTGAAACTAGTCCAAACAGTTAGTTCCCGAGCAGCTCCATGCTCCTATATATATGTAGTTTCTAATCAGTTTCGTGTTACGAACTGAACAAACTGATGAATCAATGCTCCTATATACGTAGTTTCTAGTCAGTTTTCGTTATAAACTGATGAATCAAGGCTGAAGCTAAGGCTCCAATCCGAAGCAGCTAAATCTAAAAACTAGGGCAAGCAGTCACCATGTGGTACATGCTACTGCTCACACTACCAGCAGTCTTAACTACGATCCATACTGCATGTGTGACAGTTAGGCCCTGTTTGGCACAGCTTCACCAACAGCTTCATGAGCTGTTGTGAGCTATTTTTTGCCAAACACCCTTTTTGCAAACAGCTTCATGGGTGAAGCTCCTTTTTTTGTGCTCTTACAAAGGAATGGGGAGAGGTGAAGCTGAAAAAAGTAGTTTTTCACAGCTCTCTCCTCAGCCATGATCCCAGGAACCCACTGCCCCTCTGATTCACCAAAATTACACGCATTTGCCACTAGTCCATCCCGTTCACCTCTCCCGTTCACGAAACATAAACAAGGCACTAATATTGCTTCCTAATGATTTTAATTTTTTTATTTTAATGTTTTAATTCATACTCATTCAAATATATTATTTTTAATTCATATGACCATATACAAACATACAACTTCAAATGTTAGAACAAGTCAGGTAGGCAGGGGCATCTTGGACAATGCCCTCTCTCAGTCATGCATGAAGCTGTTTTGCCAAACAGTTTTCCAAAACAGATTTAGCTTCATCGGTGAAGCTGCTCGTGAAGGTGAAACAAAAAAAACAACTTCACTAGTGAAGCTGAGCTGTGCCAAATGGGGCCTTAGAATGCAGTCTAAAAACTAGGGCAAGCACACGGTTGCAGTTACACGTGCCACGGGCAGCGCTACACATGTCGCGGTCCCAGCTCCCAAGAGAAGGAAGAGCCCAGGTGGCCGGCGGAGAGACGCGTCCGTACGTCGCCGGCACGTTGCGTCGGCCTAACAGGGAAAAAAAAACAACAAATTTCTTATGCACTAGCAGACGCCGGAGTCGTGTGCACGATCGGGTATTGGAATGCCCAGGAAGGAAATATAAAGTGGACGTCTAGCTGCTAGAGAGGGAGGATGACAACATGGTGTCAACACGGACAGAAAAAATAATGCATCATGCTCTTGCTAACCGGGCTTTCCATGCGTTCTTGTCAACGGCACGACCAGATCCGTCAATTTGTTCAGCCCTATCCTGTTTTGCCAACCCGGTTTTGTTCACCCCTACCTCAGCCGCTCCCTGCTCCCCTATGAGATATATTTACTCGGTATTCTTATAAATAAATTCCCTTAGTTTTAAGTCCTAGGTCCTCACCCTATTCATATTAGTTTTTAAAAGCCACTTTTCTATAGTAAATAATTTTTATAGTACCTATCTTTTAAATAAAGTGTCTTTTTACGACAAAGTCTACTAGTCGATTATAATAGGGGGGATTTGCTCATGTGCCCCAAAGTTTAATGACGTTTGCTCATTTGCCCCATGATGTCTCACTGATATGTGGGTCCTGGACCCGCATGTCAGTCAGACATCATGTGGCAAATGAGCAAACGTCATTAAATTTTGAGGCAGAGGAGCAATTTTTCCTTATAGTAGACACTATAGTAACTTCATTTATATCCGCTAAAATTGCACATGATTGCCTCTCTCTGTACATCTTCTCTAAAGCTATTACTATTTATAAGTCAAAATCAAAATTTATTAGCAAAAACTAATATGAACGAACCCTAGACTCTTAGTAGTTCAGTCGTACATCGGTTTATATCGGTCAAGTCTAGTTTCACATATATTTGTTAAAATGTGTGCCATTCACGAGACAAGAAGTGATTTGAAGTTTTTAGCTCAAATGCAATATTTTGATAGTTTAAACATGCAAAGTTTAGACACTCACACTCTCTGCTTTAGACTTGTTCTAAATAATTTCTGACTTTTAAATTTTAGAAATGGGTTTTTTAAATGAAATGGTTTATTAAGATGATTTCTATAAATCATTTTTAGAAGTCACTATAGAAATTAATTTAAACAAAATAATTTCTCAATATAAGTATTTTTTTACTTTTTTACAATAAGCTAAAAATGAAAAACCATGTCACTTTTGAACAGATCCCTCGGCCAGTTTTTTCATGTGAAAACGCCGTGGCCCCGAGGTGTGAACTCCCAGGCGCTTCTCAAGAAACGTGACAAACCTGTCGCGACAACACCAATGCTGTGTCGGATCGTTCGTGCCACGGCTGCTTCCGTCACCCCGAATCCAACGGCCACAACGCACGCCAGCTCAGAACGATCCGACGGCCAGACCGTTTCACCGCACGCCGGCCCGTTCGTCCGCAACCGCAGGGAGCAAAGAGCCCTCGCGTCAAAGCGCAGCAGCAGAGGCAGAGCTGCAAGAGTGAGCACACCATCAGAGGCGCGCGCGCGCGCTCCTATAAAAACAGCGCCCGCGACGCCGCCTCCCTCCCATTCCCATCCCACCCACGCACACGCCATGGACGCCTCGCGAGCTCTGCTTCTGTGGGCCGTGTGGCTGGTGGGGGTGGTGCTCCTTGCGCCGACGGGGGCGGCCGGGGCGGGGTGCGACTGCGCCAATGCGGCGGAGGCCGGGGAGGACGCGCGCGGGGCGCTGCGGCTCAAGTTCGTCGCCATCGCGTCCATCCTGGCGGCGGGAGCGGCAGGCGTGCTGGTGCCCTTGCTGGGACGGTCCGCCGCCGCGCTGCGGCCCGACGGGGACGTGTTCTTCGCCGTCAAGGCGTTCGCCGCTGGGGTCATCCTCGCCACCGGCATGGTGCACATCCTGCCCGCCGCGTTCGACGCGCTCAGCTCGCCCTGCGGCGGCAGGAGCGCCAGCGGCGGGTTCCCGTACGCCGGCCTTGTGGCCATGTCCGCGGCCATGGCCACCATGATGATGGACTCGGTGGCCGCGGGCTACTACCAGCGTTCGCACTTCAAGAAGGCGCGCCCCGTGGACGACGCCGCCGACGCACACGACGGCCGCTCCTCAGGGGACGAGGAGGGCGGCGCCGAGCACGCGGGCCACTTGCACGTGCACACGCACGCGACGCACGGCCACGCCCATGGACACGTGCACTCGCACGGCCACGGGCACAGCCACGGCGGGCCGCCGGCCGGCGGCTCGCCAGAGGATGCCTCAGTCGCCGAAACAATCCGGCACAGAGTAGTCTCTCAGGTGAGCCCCTCGGCAACTGTGAAGCTCAACCACTTCCTGGTTTCTGTCAGAAACAAAATACAGTACAAAATCTGATATTTTTTTGGTTGAACACTGCATGCTAATAATTTAAGCATTCCAATTTATATTATACTGGATATTTTAAAGATGAATGATGGTAGTAGCCGCTTTAATTTTACATATCATTCCAAATGCCCCACTTGTTGTAATAAGAATAACAAAGAACAGAGGAAGGTATGAGATGGTGTTCGTATTCTCTGCCATTCAGTTCAAACAGCGCGAATAGGCGAATAATTCATATTGAACCATTTAATTGGAAATCAATCCTCGAATGGAAATGAGTAGTCATAGGCTTCCCTCTTGTCACCATCCAAGACAATACGGAAAAGAAGATCAATGCCTTGTACCTATGTGATGTGTCGGCCACTCTGCACTTGAGGATGAAGCTTTTCTCCTCAGCCTTATAGCTGAACCCCCTTTGCAGATTCTGCAATCAACTTGACATTTTGCAATGACTGAATGAATTAGCCAACCTCGGCACTGTTCAGACAAGGAGGTAATTGGCAGAGAATTTTGACCGTGCAGGTTCTGGAGCTGGGGATCTTGGTGCATTCGGTGATCATCGGGGTGTCCTTGGGCGCATCGCTCAGGCCGTCCACCATCAGGCCACTCGTCGGAGCACTCAGCTTCCACCAGTTCTTCGAAGGCATTGGCCTCGGCGGGTGCATTGTTCAGGTATAATACAATTACAGCCACGATGAACACCTTGGTTGTACTGGTGTTCTCTGTTTACACTGAAGAGTGACAAAATATCTAGATGTTAAATCAGTTAAAAGATGCATACGGCGCTTGACCACATCGAAGAGGACGTCAAATTAGCAAAATATTCTTTTAAAAGGGCGTGGAAGACGACACGCAAATGGAGACATTTTTAGCTGAAATGATAGGGCTTATCACCAGACATATTATACATCAGAAGCATGAAAGTAGGACCATCAATAATTGATTCAACCATGGCTCATTGCCAATTTTGAGCTGGTTACCAGGTACTGGCTATTTTCAAAAGAGAAATTCAGATTTAACCAATAACAATATTGGCATGTTATTTTTTTTGAAGTGGGGCCAGACTGGGATGGCAAGTAACTAATGGTAACTGGCCAGGATTATGAACTCTTCAATAGTCGTCAAACACACGGTATCCAATCCTCTAAAAAAACAGTATCCAATGCTGATCAAATTTGAAGTGTTTTTAGACAGAAGTCACAGAATCACGTCCTCATCAGTATGTTAGTTCATTTAAACAAAACTAGTGTACAGATTGAAATTGAAATCTACACCTACACAATAAGATATTTATTTGTAAGTTAATCAGAGAAACACAAGGATAACATGGACTTTATTCAGTGAACAGAAGGGAGCAAGAAGAAATTTCAAAATTCGCTCATACCAACAACAACAATGTGACATATTTTGCTCCTCGTTTTCTTGCTGCAGGCAAAATTCAAGGTGAAAGCGACCTTGATCATGGCAACCTTCTTCTCCCTCACCGCTCCCATAGGCATCGCATTGGGGATTGCAATCACATCCAGCTATATCAAGCACAACTCGACCGCGCTAGTTGTCGAGGGAGTCTTCAACTCAGCCGCAGCAGGGATTTTGATCTACATGTCCCTGGTTGATCTCCTAGCTGCAGATTTCAACAACCCGAAGCTGCAGACAAATACAAAGCTTCAGCTGGCGACATACCTCGCCCTTTTCCTCGGCGCGGGGCTGATGTCCCTGCTTGCCAAATGGGCATGACATCTTCAGATAAACCAAGAGCTGCATATCTGCACACCATCCCTCCTGAAGATTCTGAACTTTGTTGTCGCTAATGGGGTTTGTTTTGTCGTAGTGTTACTGCATCAACTTCTGTAGAACCTCCATCAACCAGAGTTGATGAAACAAGGCCTGAATATGACCAAATTTTAGAGTTAAGGACATGACTAGAGAAGTCAAAAATAGAGGACAAGTCTGAGTCTCTTGAGCAAGTCTTTGCAGAACACTGTGCTTCCAAGGTGATGACACCAAATGAGGTGAACAAGAACAAGAACAAAGTGGTGGTGGAGATAGTGGTTCTTGAATAGATCTTTGTGGGTAAAGCTTTGTAGAAAGGTCGACTTCCTTTTGGAGTCAACGGCAATGTACAGATTGTTAGTAGGATTCGCCTCCTTTTTGCAGGAAATGAAATCTGCAGTTTGTTCACTGAAGAATCAAGAATCTGTAAAGGGTAATTATTGATTGGACATGTATCTGAACAGCCTATTTTCCAACTATTAAGAAGCATATAATGTGGGACTGTAAATCTTGTCACAAACTTTTCATAACCAGTTCATCAAACTACCTTTTCGGCCAAATTGCCTTGTTCACTTAAAAAAAAGGGGGCTCCCCGAAGTCTGAATATTATTCCTAAAACATGACATCGATAGTTTAAGCTGTTAAGGAGAAAGATTTGATTTGATTCTCCATCAGAAACGGTATAATGCTTAACCACATAAACTTTAGCAGTTGACATGCATGCCATTGAAGACTTGGCGCATGCTTCTATTCGCTGCAGAATTGGACCATGCATGCTGAGATCGGAAGGCATATAGAGAGAGAGAGAGAGAGCATTGGAGGAGAAGCGCGCAACCGTGCCTTACCTGCCTGCCTCCTTCCACCATCCAATGGTTAACGGAACAGGATGCTTCTTCACCTTTCATTTACGTTCTTTTTGGTGGGAAGAATATATGTACGCAATAAGCACCTACGCCTTTTTGAGATGCTGTTCTTCCAGTCGATCTTGGATCGGTACTAACAAATAAATTCCACAGCTTTTGCAACATGACAACTTGACAAGATTTAGGTTGTGATCAAAATGGCTGAAAAGCCCGTGGCTTATGGCTGAAAACATCTTGTAGTGGTGAAAAAAAGATCATGGTGACAGAGGCTTATTTAGCATAATTAAATTTAAAAAAATTTAAAAATAGAAAAAACATATTAGCCCATCACGTATAATGTAAACAAATACGAGGAAAAAAAGAACCGGTAAAAAAACTCAAAAAAAAGCCAAAAGTTCAGAAAAAGACGAAATTTATGAATAGTGCAAAAATAAGCTGAAGCCAAAAGCTCAAGCCATATTGATCACACCCTATTATTCTCTTTCGTACGTAGGTACGTACCGTCAATGAGGGCATAACGAAAGCAGCAGATCCTGAAGAGGCAAGAAGACAGGGAGGAAGACGACGGCAACATATATATTTGATTGATTGCGTAAGATTAAACAAACATGGTATCATTATCTTTCCATTAGCAACCAAGTAAGTAATAATCTCTATCTGTGCTTGTCTGCCTCTAAATAATTGTAAATTAAGAATCCAAGCGAAAACCTCCTAATTAACTAGCTACTCCTACTCAGCCTACACTTGGCCGTACGTGTGTACCGTGGTACTACTTCTGGGCGGCAGCGCCGGCGGCCTCCGGCGAGAAGCGGAGGCGCCGGTCTTGTCGGCCGGCGGCCGCTCCCGCAGCGCCATGCAGATGTAGAGGCCGATGACGACGTTGACGGAGACGACGGCGAGGAAGCCGGTGACCACTGACCAGCGTCTGCGACGAGTCGGAAAGCTGGCCGATACCTGCACGGGCGTACGAGTGTTGGACAAAAGCGACACGAGTTAACGACAAGGATGCAATGCAATTTAGTAGATTTAACCATGCGAACTAGCTGTTGACATTATCAACGGTTGCCCAATGATTCGATGATGAGCTACACCCGACGATTCCAAAGCAATGTTTGTCATTACTCAGAACTTCCCAGAGGAATCACTAATTTGGCTGCTTTTGATCGACAGATTGCTAATCGTGCACAGTCGCGTAGTCAGCACTACAACCATATGAAGTCAAATACGAGATTATCTATCTATGTGAGGTCGATTCTTATAAATTTTGTATTGTTTTCTAAGGTTTTACATGAATTTTCACTTACATTGGATCAAATTCCAAAAAACTGTGGCCACAATTGACCCATAGCTCACATATTTATGGCAACTACTACTCCCTTTGTCTAGACAAGTTTAAAGGACGTATTTTTTTAAAATGGTCTTGTCTATAAATATACGACTTATTTTATATTCCAATGCAAAATTAGTGTAATATTCTTTTTATATCCCTAATAAATATCTAGTTTTATTTACTATTCTCTATATGCATACATTAAATACAGTGCTTATAGATAATAATTAGAGGTAATTTAACTATTTTCATTATCTCTTTGGTCTATATGACAAGAGCAAATATATCTTATAAATTTGGATGGAGAGAGTAACACCTTTATTTCTCATCTATCTGTGCATGAATTTGATTGCACAAGATGGTTAATTGAACCTAGTGTGTGGCATCCATATATATAGGTCCAGGGGCAGAACCAGCCGCCGCTCGCACTTCTTCCCGCACCAGATCTGGCCGCCGCCGCCGGTGTCGCACCAGATCGGTGCTGCTTAGTGTCGCACCAGATCAGTGTTGCTCCGCTCCGCCCGTAGCTGCCGTCGCACGCCGCCAAGATCGGGGCTGCTTCGCCCCGCCCGAGGCCGTCGCCGCCGGTGAAGATTGGTGAAGATCGGGGGCCGTCGTCCCGCTCCCGCCTGGGACTGCCGCCACTTCGCCCGAGGCCGCCGCTGCCGGCGTCGCGGGCCGCCGATCTGCTCTGCCGAGGCCGCTGCGCGGTCGCCTCTGCCGCCGCCTGAGACCGCCGGGGTTGCGGGCCACCGCCGACGCCGCCTCTCTCTGTTTTGGGCGTGCAGTCGGTTTTGGTTTTGGTCGGTTGGTTTGAAGCTGACTGAATAAAAAAAAGCAAAAAAAGCAAAAAAAAAAGGATGTCTTCTTTTGCAGGCACCGTTTCTGTTCCTCGTTGCCCGGTGATCTTCGATGGTCTTAATTATCGGGACTGGTTTCAGCACATACGCATCCACATGCGTGGTCAGCGCCTTTGGGAGTTTCTTACGGGCGAGTTGTCTTGTCCGTCTCGTCCTACTCCACCTGTTGAGCCTGTACTCCCGAAGGATGCCTCCGAAGACGCTCGTACAAAGGCTTCTGAGGCTTTTGAGGATGCCATGGAGACTTTTCAGACTCAGTATGCTGCTTACAAGACATGGATTGATGAAGATGCTCGTGCCTCTGCCATTTTGGTTGCTAGCATGGAGGTGCATCTCACTGGTGATATTGTTGGACTAGCTTCCGCACATGTGATGTGGACGCATCTACGCAGCCGCTATGAGCCATCTGGTGATTCCTTGTACCTTGCTATTGTGCGACAGGAGCAGTCGCTGCAGCAGGGAGATGCCACTGTGGATGAATTCTATGCTCAATTGTCTGCGATATGGCGTCAGATCGACTCTTTGGGGCTAGATGTTTACCGCACCTGTCAGTGTTGTCAGCGTCAGCAGTCTCACATGGAGCTTCACCGCATCTACGATTTTTTGACACGTCTTCGGTCTGAGTTTGAGCAGACTCGTGCTCAGTTGCTGGCTCGTCATTCACGTGTGACTTTGTTGGAAGCCCTTGCAGCTGTTCGTACTGAGGAGATTCGACTTCGTGGAGCGGGTCTGCTATCATCATCATCATCACTTCCTTCAGTTTTGGTGGCTTCTTCGGCTTCTACACATTGTGCCTTTGCCTCCACCGGTGTGTCTTCACCGATGGATATTGCTTTGTTGGTAAGGGCCTTCACTGCACCTATTGCAACAAGGATAGACATGTGGAGCAGTTTTGCTACAAGAAGAAGAAGGATCTTCATCATGGTGCTCGTCCTCCGAGGGCACAACAAAGTTCTTCCTCTCAGCCGAGTTCTGGTACCCCTGACACTCAGCAGTTTCTTACATTGCTAGGCCGCATGATTGCTTCTGCATCGTGCAGTTCTTCTGGTTCTGCTTTGCTCGATCTTCGGTGAGAGACCACCTTCTACTTCTCCTTCCTCGGTACATCACCTTGGATTCTTGATTCGGTGCTTCTTTTCATATGACATCCGATTCCACTGTCTTACTTCCATTAGTCCTTTAGTTGCTCCTATCACTTGTCCACACAGCAGATGGTACCTCTCTTTTCATCACGGGGACGAGGCACTCTTTCAAATTCCTTTTTCATGTTCTGCTTTGTTTCTCATGTTCCACAACTAACCATGCAGCTCATATCTGCTGGCCAGCTCACTGATCATGGTTGTCGTGTTATTTTCGATTCTGACTCTTGTTGTGTTCAGGATCGTTGCACGGGGACTCTGGTTGGTACTGGCCCTCGCCGCCGTGACTCCCAACGGCTTTGGGAGCTTGACTGGCTTCGCCTTCCTTCCGCTGCCCCAGTCAGTCTTCTCGCATCCACCTCTGCAGCTGCTGCAGCCTTCACCGCTTCGTTTGCTCAGTGGCATCATCGCTTAGGACATCTTTGTGGTTCCCGCATGTCTTTTTTACTTCGTCGAGGTCTTTTAGGGTCTGTGTCTAGTGATGCCTCTCTAAATTGTCAGGGTTGTAAGCTTGGCAAACAGCTTCAACTCCCTTATCCTTCTAGTGAGTCAGTGTCTCAGCGTCCTTTTGATCTTGTTCATTCTGATGTATGGGGACCAGCTCCTTTTGTTTCGAAAGGAGGTCATCGCTATTATATCATTTTTATTGATGATTTTTCTCGCCATACATGGATATACTTTATGTCATCTCGTAGTGAGGTTTTACCTATCTACAAGACTTTTGCTTCCATGATTCATACTCAGTTTGACTCTCCTATTCGTGTTTTACGCGCTGATTCCACTGGAGAGTACTTGTCGGGAGTCCTTCATGGTTTTCTTCTTTGAGCGGTACTCTCTCTCGTTTTCTTGTCCAGTGCCCATGCTCGAATGGTGTGGTGGCGCAAGCATCGTCATCTTCTTGAGACAGCTCGTGCTCTAATGATTGCTTCATTGTTCCACCACATTTTTGGGTGATCTTGTTTCTCTCGCCACTTTCTTGATCAACATTCAGCCCTCCTCGCTCTGCAGGTGGGATTCAGATTGAGCGTCTCGTGGCGGACTCGATTATTCGGACTTCGCCTCTTTGGGTGTGTGTGCTATGTCCTTCTTGCACCTCGTGAGCGCACCAAACTGACCGCTCAGTCAGTTGAGTGCGTTTTACGGAATTCTGATCTTGAGCACAAGGGATATCTCTTGTTGGGATCCTGTTGGCCGACGGATGCGGATATCTCGGGATGTTACTTTTGATGAATCTCGTCCTTTCTATCCTCGTCCGTCTCCTTCCTCCACTTCAGCATCTGTCATTGAGCCGCTTTCTTTTCTGACTTTTCCTTCCAGTCCTATATTCACCACTCCACCACAGCCTTTGGTCTCTCCGGTACCTCCTTCTCAGTCAACACCTTCTTCACCACCTGAGGTTGTTTCTGATCTTGTTCCTTCTTATCCTCTCTATTATACTCGTCGCCCGCGAGTTGAGGTTCCTTCTGATATGCCCTCTCCTTCTGCCGGGTCATCCCCTTCGGCCACTCCTCGTTATAGTCTTCGCGATCGCCAGTCTATTCGGCCTCCTGAGCGTTTTGGTTTTGCTGCCGCAGCTCTTGCCGAACCGACTTCTTATCGTGATGCTGTTGTTCATCAGGAGTGGCAGCATGCGATGGCGGAGGAGATCGCTGCCCTTGAGCGTACTGGCACGTGGGATCTTGTTCCTCTTCCTGCGCGTGTTACTCCTATCACGTGCAAGTGGGTCTATAAGGTTAAGACTCGCTCTGATGGTTCTCTTGAGCGTTGCAAGGCTCGTCTTGTAGCGCGTGGTTTCTAGCAGAAGCATGGCCGTGACTATGATGAGACTTTTGCTCCTGTTGCTCACATGACCACCGTTCGCACTCTTCTTGCTGTGGGCTCTGTTCGACAGTGGTCTATCTCTCAGTTGGGCGTCAAGAATGTCTTTCTTAATGGCGAGTTGCGTGAAGAGGTCTACATGCAGCCACCCCTGGGTATTCTATTCCTGAGGGTATGGTTTGTCATCTTCGCCGATCTCTATATAGCCTTAAGCAAGCTCCTCGTGTCTGGTTTGATCGTTTCTCCTCTGTTGTCACTGCAGCTGGTTTTTCGGCGAGTGCTCATGATCCTGCTCTTTTTATCCACACTTCATCTCGTGGTCGGACGCTTCTCCTTTTGTATGTGGATGATATGATCATTACTGGAGATGATCTTCAGTATATCACTTTTGTCAAGGAGCGGCTTCATGAGCAGTTTCTTATGTCTGATCTAGGTCATCTTCGCTACTTTCTTGGGATTAAGGTTATTTCTACTCCTGAGGGTTTCTATCTGTCCCAAGAAAAGTATATCCAAGATCTTCTTGATCGTGCCTCTCTTACTGATCAGCGGATAGCTGAGACTCCCATGGAGCTTAATGTTCACCTTCGTCCCATGGATGGTGAGCCTCTTGCTGATCCTACTGCTATCATCATCTTGTTGGGAGCCTTGTTTATCTTGGTGTCACTCGCCCTGATATTTCGTACCTTGTGCATATCTTGAGTCAGTTTGTTTCCGCTCCCACTCAGCTCCACTATAGTCATCTTCTTCGCGTTCTACGATATCTTCGTGGAACTATCTCTCGTCGTCTCTTTTTCCCTCGCTCCAGCTCTTTCTGACTCGGACATATTCGATGCTACAGGCTAGTGATCCCTCTGATCGCCGGTCTCTCTCTGCTTATTGTGTTTTTCTTGGTGGTTCTCTCATTGCTTGGAAGACTATAAAGCAGACGGCAATTTCTCGTTCGAGTGCTGAGGCTGAGTTGCGAGCTATGGCTTTGTTGACTGCGGAGGTTACTTGGCTACGGTGGTTATTTGAGGATTTTGGTGTTTCTGTTTGTGCACCGACTCCTCTTTCGTCTGACAGTACAGGTGCTATTAGCATTGCTAGAGATCCGGTGAAGCATGAGTTTACAAAGCATATTGGTGTTGATGCTTCCTACATGCGGACACAGGTGCAAGACCAGATTGTTGCTCTTCAGTACATGCCTTCCGAGCTTCAGTTGGCAGATTTCTTCACAAAGGCACAAACCAGAGCTCAGCACAGTTTTCATCTCTCCAAACTTCATATTGTTGATCCACCATAAGTTTGAGGGGGGGTGTTAGATGTGTATTATGTGTCTGTGTATTTACCCCATTGTATAAGGGGTTTCTTGCATATATGCCACCTGTACATGTATATATATTGGCCCTTTGGCCACATGAGGAATACAAGCGTTATTCCAACAATATCATCCACCGGTTCCACTTAGCCAAGCAAGCCAAAAGTAAGGTCTTCATCTTCAACATCATGTGAGAATGTTAGGGATAATGCATACTGTAACTTGAAATTGGGCATGATTGCTATGACTTGGTTTTAGGAACAACTCTATGTCTAGCCGAAGCTTTTGCTGAGCTTTGGGTTGGGCTCTCAATGGTGTTACGTGTGGCAATTACTTTGAACTTGTTGAAATTAAAGTTGTTAGATTTTCTTCTTTTTTGGCTTCCTAACATAAATTAGGATTTGTGCTCGAAGCAGAGGTGGCAGATGGTGTCCATTTTGGTTGGGAATAGTAATGGTGCAACTTTATGTAGTGCAAATGCTTTGACGTTGTTAGGGTGTGGCAAGCGTTCATTACAGCAGTGTCTGTACTTCTTCATGAATGATTAGGCATATTTATAATGAGTGACAGAAGGTAGGAGGCTCTGATGATGCAATTTGTGATCTTGTTGTTGGAGTTTTGGAGCAAATACTTTCCCCTCAGTTTTCCATTAGGGTGGCCATAACAATATAAAAGCAGTATGTCTTTAATCTAGATAGTAGTTAGGTATCTTTTGGTTATTTGAGGTGCTCTCGTGCTATGGTGATACCATTACTGTTTTCTCTGTTTTTTTTTAAAAAAAAATTTCCCATCTTGGATGTTGCTTGTATTACCTCCTCTGGCAGTGAATTTGAATGCATTTCTCCTGTATTATTATCAAATTAATCATTAAGTGATAATTTCTTAGTTTTATATTCTTATAGGTTATGTAAAGTCTAAATAGGGTATTCCCAATTGTTTCATTTTTCTCCTCTTACTTATAGATCCACTTTCCTTGTTGTATGACATGCTTAAGTGATATTCCTATTTTATGTCAAAGTAAATAACTTGGTGAAAATAATTTAAGATTGACCTTCTATTGCGTTTTATGCTCAAGCATAGTACATGTGTCTACTGCCAATTCAATGTGGAAGTAAGAGCTGTAAAAGGATCTGAAGACACAAACCTAGCCAACAACACCATCCATTGTAGGATATATGGATTATAATTAGCTGTTAGTCTTATTATAACATTTAATGAATGCTAGTTCTATATTTCTAGCTAGATTCAATTATGTGGGAATGCACCATAGTTGGTCAAAGTTATTAACTAAAACTGAAAATGAGCTACTGTAACTAAATGTTGGATAGAAGTTATTTGAAGATTTTTTTGTTATTGTTACATGTTTGAATTATTTTGATAATATGTTTTCACCTTTTTTAATAGCAATTGTGCGTCATGGATGGCAAGAAGAACGTTACCCTAAAGGAACTTGAAGAATTTGACATGGTGGTAAAATGGATGTTTACAAGCAAGGAAGATGGTTACAAGTGGTACAATACATATGCAAGGTCTAAAGGATTTAGTGTTAGAAAGGATAATGTGAAGCGCAAGAAATGTACCAACATGGTGATCTGGAGGCGATTCTACTGTTGTAATGAAGGATACAGGATGATGAAATACTTTGAAAGAAGTGATCAAAAAAGGGAGGCACGACCACTGACCCGTAGTGGATGCGAGGCTTTCCTTGACATCCAACTAAATAAAGAAAACAATTTATGGTTTGTTAAGGATTTTTGTGATCGCCATGATCATGCACTTGCGAAGCCTAATCAAGTTGCTTGCTTATGGTCCCATCGTGGGCTAAGCGATGCCCAAAACGTTGAGGCCATTGAATTTGGAGTTGGTGGCCTTTGTACATGTCAAATAATAGAAGTTATGGAGAAGAATCATGGTGGTTATGACAAGGTTGGATTTGTATCACGAGACTTGTACAATTTCTTTGCCACACACAAGAAGAAAATAATTAAAGGTTGTGATGCTGAATTTGTGCTCAACCATATGAGAGCACAGGAAGAGGAAGATGCTGATTTTTTTTCAAATATAGTACTAATAATGAAGGGCGTCTTAAAAATCTTTTTTTTTTGGGCAGATTCACAATCCCGTATTGACTATGATGCATTCGGTGGCATTGTAGTGTTTGACAGTACGTACCGTGTTAATCGTTATAATCTTCCCTTTGTTCCTTTTGTCTGAGTGAACCATCATCGTAGTACAGTTGTTTTTGGTTGTGATATCATATCGGATGAGACTATTTCTTCATATGTGTGGTTGCTCCAGACGTTTTTGGAGGCAATGCGATAGAAGCATCCAAAGTCAGTGATCACTGATGGGGACAATGCAATGGCAAAAGAAATCATGGTTTTTACATCCTTTAACATATAAAATCAACATACATAAGCATACAAAGTTTCTTAGATCCTTTAAAATTCCGCAACAAAAATAATACAAGTCAATATACGCGTTTTTTTCCTATGTCGTTTGTCTGTGCCAACCATACAAGGGAGCATTTCCTATCTGAATGAGCTAAGAATTTTACATAACACTTTCACTTGAACTACTTACAAGCCATGCAAATTCGCCGCTCGAGTAGTGTCCGTACTGCCCCACAAAAATCATGGAAGGCAAGACATCAATTTTTGCCGATGGCGTCAGCCTATTTCAACCAATAGATGATATTGCCACATTGTAATCCTACTTGCCTTGCTAACGTGCCATACAATTCACCGCATTAATTCAATCTTTATTGCGCTGATAATTTTCTGTCCGAATGAGCTGATAATTTCAAACAACACTTTCACCTATAGAAGCGTGCAGTTGTTATTCGAATGAGCTGATAATTTCACACAACACTTTCACCTATAGAAGCAAGCAGTTGTTATCCGAATGAGATGATATTTCCATATTGTAATCCCGCAAAAGAAGCCCGCCTAGATCTCAGTTGCTCGGATGATATCGTACAACCCTAGTTCTCTATGTGCATATGTCCACCAATTAAGCCTTGTGCACCAGATATGTTTTCTCTATATGCAGTTAGGTGAATAGATGCATGTTTGCAGTGAGGGGTCAATGGGAAGGGTGAGGAAGCCAGAGGATGCTTGGGCAGCTTAAATAGCAGATCGGAGGTAGAGAGATACCCGCTCATTTTGGTTTCAGCTTCTGACTTTTGGCTTCTAGTTCATTATTCCTTAATTTTGTCTTTTCTTTTTTTTTTGCCTTTTTGGGTTTTTTTCCTTTTGTTTTTCTCGTATATGTTTGTATTGTCCGTGATAGGCTAACTTATTTTTCCTATTTTTAATTTTTTAAATTTAATTATGCCAAAAAAAGCCACCAGTAACTATAGTGTAAAATAAATCATAAGCCACGAAAAGTCCAAATGAGCAGCCCCGTATGCTGGTGCAAATTGCATTTCTTTTTAATTATGATTTTTTTTTCTTTTCAAGATTTCTATTGTATCTTCGGATACATCTTATAAAATTGAAACAATACAAAGAAGATTAGCATGCCCCTATGAAGGATGGCACTCACATATCGTGAAATGGTCCATTTTTTGCCAATTCCCAAGCTGGTCCCTGCTATTTTTCATCCATAACATGGCCTAACATGTTTTGTTTTATTACAAAAAGATCCTTGTACGTTTGTGAAGCCCTTCTTACAATGAAGCACTAATGGAGCTTTTACTTGTACAGTTTCGGTTTGCACCCCTGTCTTCTTCAATTTCTTCTCCACTTACACTTTGGCCATTTGAACTATATTTGTTTCCCACTTACATACATGCTGCATGCAGGCAACCCTATTACGCTCTCTCTTGGAAGTTCCCATATCCATTGAAGCACATAACTCTGTGCATGAGATCAAATTTTCCTCCAAAATCTCTGTTTTCCTTCATAACAGATAAGCTTATAAAGAAATATGTTCTTCTTCTTTATTTACTTTTCTGGTGAAAAAGCATGAGAGCTGTTGTTTCACTAGACAACGCAAAACTGAAAAGGAATCAGTACAACAACAACAACAAAGCATATACATGCGTACTTGTAGTCCAACTCGTGCACATGCACACGTAGAAAATGAAGTTAGCCGAATAGATGCAGGCATGCGGCGAACTAGCCGCTAATTACAATTCCATCTCGTAGCTAATTACAACTACCCAGTAATTACAACTCCTATGCATGTTTTCTTTCAGGCAGATACACGGCTGGCTGGTTTGCAAATACAATGCCGTATATGACCAGAACTCCTATGCATGTATCCAAACAAAGATCTGAATAAACTAACAACACAAGGATGTGAGATTACAAAGTATGCCAGGATGCAATGCATGCAGCCAAACGAAAAACGCATTCATAAGGCCATATAACGTAAGTGCCTCCAGATCAGAGCTTCTACTCTCATGGATGGCCGGAATTGACGAACCATGCAGCCGAGTTACGAGCTGAGTTACTCTCATGAACGGATGAACCCCGGTAAGTCTGTAACCACACTGCGATCATAAACATAAACAGGACACTCAATACTAAATATCCCTCAACTGCATAAACAAAGCCAAACAATTTATTAAGATAACCGTGTTTGTGCATGCATATATTCATGGTTCTCTTATTTCATGATGGGTGACAGGGCACTCAAGTATGCTCTCAGGTTGCATATGTCAAAACTCATAGACAAATTGAGCGATGAACAACGAAAAGCTATAGAAAGTTTTGGCCTCGAAGACTTACTGAAGATGCAGCATGTCAAAATTCGTCGTCAGTTGTGCCAGTGGCTTACATCAGCCTACGACATCGACTCTCAAGCATTCAACATTAGAGGCTCCATGATAACGATAAGCATCGATGATGTGGAGCATTTGCTTGGCCTACCATCAAAAGCCAAAAGGACAAGAAATAGTCGAACCTCCAAAGAAAGACGTATCTGCACTATTCGCAATGCACAAGGAAAAAAGGGAACACGTATTTCTTTCGAAAGTTTAGCGGATTATTTTGACAAGGAGAAAGTTATGATGAGCACTTCATCCGGAGGTTTGCACTCTACACAATCGGTGTACTTTTATACCCAACAACTGAAAAGTTATGTCAACGCTGAATACCTCAGCCTCATCGAGAAGGTGGAAGAAATATGGTACCGCTCATTTTAACTTCTAATTTCTGATTTATTTTTTACAATTTATAAATTTCGTCTTTTTTTTTAAACTTTTGACTTTTTAAAGCTTTTTTTGCCCGTTCTCTTTTTTTCTCGTATTCATTTGCGTCGTCTGTGTTGAGCTGGCATATTTTTTAATTTTTTAGATTTAATTACACCAAATAAACCACCTTTAACTACAGTGAAATTTCAGTCGCTACAGTGTAATTTCAGCCATAAACCACAGCTTTTCAGCCCAACCGAGCAGAGACTCAATTGGGCAAGCCTAACTCTCCATAATTTGATAAAAAGCATAATAAAATACAAGTCAGGACAAGCCAATCTTGAGGGGAACCTAGCTCTGCTACAAGTAAGTTCACACAACTATGTAGCTATTTGCTAGTCCGATTTTGTACGAATTTACAGTAACATTTCTAACAATACTTGCAGGTATGGTACTGGGAAAAGCTAAGTGTGAATATCTGGATTCTACCATAGTTTCCACTTGCCACGGTAAACCACTAATTTAGTACTGGGATGAACGCAAAGCACAAAAACGAGACAACATTGATAATAAGTATCACTATGGAGAAGGAGAGGTAACTGCCATTACAAATTCTTCTTAATGATTCAATTTCATTTACTCTATACATCACGTATTACCTTTTTAAATTCAATTGTTTCTGTAACAGATTGTTGTCGACATTACGCGTCCTATAACTCGCAACACATCGTGCCCTACTGATCGCAACATAACACCACAAACATCCGACAATGATGAATCAAAAAGCACTTCTGACATGGCATTCTTTTCTATATCATATGGTACGATTATGAACCAACAAATGTGCCACACAATTTAATAGTTAATATGTAGGCACACACATCACTCAAGGCTGCGATGGAGGGGCTTCAACTGCAAATTTTCCAACGAGAGATAGAGGTTAATGCCAAGCTGACAAATATTCTAAAGACATGTCAATCTACAAGCAAACGCTTAGATAAATTCATGAAAGAGATTCAGGTAAGTCTCTTTGAGTACGACAATACATTACTGCACACATTGTGATATTACAGAACAAAATGTATAACCTATTGACCTTGCTGAATGGAGTTATTATACAATAACGGATGGATCGCGATGTTATTCTATTCATCACTGCCTTCATGGATGATCCTATACATGCCAGCACATAACACAAACAAAAAATTTCTTACTGTTTGTCAGGGGTGTGGGGCCTTGGGCCCAAGACCTAGTTGGGTTATTATTAGGAATTAGAGATTGAGTTCTATTTGAGTTAGAGATTGGTTTCCTTGTATTAGAGATATAGTTAGAGATATAATATTAGTTACTATATCTGTTAGAGTTATAATTGGAATTAGATTCGATCTGTTAGGGGGAGCCCATCTATATAAGGGGGCTACCGCATGCCATTGTATTCAAGCAGAGTAATATCAAAGTCTTTCTTCGTCTAAATCTCTAGTCTCTCTCCCTCTCGTTCTACGCCGACGCCATTCGGCCATCTTCTTGGTGGTGTTTACCCTGGTTCATGACACTGTTGAAGTACATATCAACCTAAAGAAAAAACATAAAATACGAAAAACAAGATAGAAAATAATGATGAGCCAGTTAATTGACTTAAAAGGGTGCATGTGTGCATTTCAACAGGGATACATAAGTGCAAATTCCAACTCCAGAAAGCCGACTGTAATAATCTACCATCGCCGGCAAAAGACTTAGCCTTACCGGTGTCCCAGGCTAGAGATTAATAGTCGTGTCTAATTAGGACTCTATGTCCATTTAAGAGTCAGGTTAGGAGTATGAGTCCAGTTCGGACTCTAGGTAAGAGTCCAGTTCGGACTCCATTGTAAAGGCCTCTTATATATTGCCTGAGGTTCTCAACGAAAGAGGCAAGAAGTAATAAAGATTATTTACCTTACCTCTGTCTCTTTGGCCCTCTCCTGCTGGCGACCCCGGAAGCAGACCGCTCAGGCCATCGCCGGGGTCAGGAGCGCCAGCAAGCTCCCCATCGCTACCCCTTGAGATCCCGGAGGTCTGACACCGACCTTAAGCACCTCGTCGCACATGTTTCACAAAAACCCATCTACGCAGCCATATGGAAAACTTGATGAAACAAAGGCGACCAATACAAAGGTACAAACAGAATTCTCAATTTAACAAGATTTCTCAATTTTTGAAACAAACAAACAATAGTTCGACATGAATGAGGCCATAAACAAAATCGTGCGCGCGCGTGCGCGCACGCATAATCTCTGTTTTAGGCATTTGTTGTTTTTTCTCCAAAGCACATAAAGACTCTTCTCACCATGTTGTCTCAGCACAATTTCAGAAATATTGCAATATCCACTGCAATCACAACCGGGCCAAAATAAACAAACTTACTTTCTCAAGCGCTGACGTGTGACTGTACTTGCGAGTTCAGTTTCTCAAATGTTGTCTTGAGAATTCATGTTAGTTTTGTTAGTTGCTGGACTCTTGCTCTTGGTGATAGCAAGATCCTTACTCTCATGGAGAGGATGACACTAGGAGATGGGGCAAGTTTTCTTGTTTATTGCTCACACAATACCATACCAACCTGAGGGGTTGGGGATACATATTTATAGGCTGCTAGTCAGCCAAGCATATGCCAAGATGCTATCCTAGACTAGTCCAAGATGCTGTCCTAAAGCTAGTCTAAGATGCTAAAGCAAAAAGCTGCTAAAGCAAAAAGCAAGTCCTAGATGCTAAAGCAAAAGCAAGTCCTAAATGCTAAAGCAAAAGCAAGTCCTAGATGCTAAAGCAAAAAAACAAAAAAAGCACCATGTACACCATGTGCAGACAACACAAAGACTTATCTATCATTCTCCCCCTAAGTCTTGTGCGTCGTCTTGTGGGAGAGTCGAACCATCCTGATCTTGGAGCAGAGCTCAAGGAACTTGATCCTTCCAAGAGGTTTGGTGAGCAGATCCGCAAGCTGATCCGTGGTGTTGATGTAGCTTGCCTTGATGCTTCCTTCATCCAAGTAGCCTCGGATGAAATGGTACTTCACCCGGATGTGCTTGCTCCGTTCATGGAAAACGGGGTTCTTTGCCAGGGCTAGAGCGGACTTGCTGTCCACCCTGAGCTCCACTGCTTCAGTGTCCCTGCCGAGGAGATCACCAAGCAGTCGAGCGAGCCAGAGTGCCTGAGTCGAAGCGGTGGAAGCCGCTATGTACTCGGCCTCACAGCTGGACAGGGCCACCACCTGCTGCTTGGTGATCGCCGATGAGCGAGGCACTTGCCGAGGAAGAAGAAAATCCGCTTGTGCTCTTGCTGGTGTCGATGTCGCCGCGTGGTCATCGTCGCTGTGCGAAGCGAAGTGTGCGCGCCAGACACCTCGGGTAATGGAGGCCGTGGTCAAGGGTCCCGCAGCGTAGCGGATGATCCTCTTCATAGCCTGCCGATGCTCGTCGTCGGTCGTTGCATGAACCGACTAACGTAGTCGACGGAGAATGCCAAGTCCGATCGTGTGTGGGCGAGGTAGCAAAGGCTCCCCACAAGACGCCGATCGCGTGGCGTCCACCTCCTCGTCGTCTTTGTCGCGGCTCGGCTTCACCTCTCCTCCATTGGAGTGAGAGCTGGATTGCGATCGGTGAGCCCGGCTAGCTCAACGGCGCGCTTGGCGTGGCGGTCTGCGGCGTGATCCGGAATCATCTGGTGCACCTCGATCCCTAAGTAGAAGGAGAGAGACCCCAGGTCACTCATCTGGAAGGTGGCCTTCATCTCTTCCTTGAATGCCGCCACCTCCGCATCCTTGGTGCCAGTGATCACCAAGTCGTCGACGTAGACACCCACCAGCAGGGCATTTTCTCCACTGCCCCGCCGGTAGATGGCCGCCTCGTGCGGACTTTGCTCGAAGTCCATTCCTTTCAGCGTGGAGTCCAACTTGGCGTTCCACGCCCTCGGTGCCTGTCGCAAGCCATAGAGGGCCTTGCGCAGGCGGAGCACCTTGCCCTCCTTGCCGGGGATCGCAAATCCCGGCGGCTGATGCACGTAGACCTCCTCCTTCAAGTCGCCGTTAAGAAATGCCGACTTGACATCCATGTGATGAACACGCCAGCCTTCCTGGGCAGCTAGCGCAAGGAGGAGTCGCACGGACTCCATCCGTGCGACGGGTGCGAAGGCGTCATCGAAGTCGACCCCCTCCTGCTGCACGAAGCCTCGTGCCACCAAGCGAGCCTTGTGCTTGACGATGGCGCCGGCTTCATCCCGCTTCACCTTGAACACCCACTTAAGGGTGATCGCGCGGTGACCGGCAGGAAGATCCGCCAGCTCCCACGTCCGGTTCCGCTCGACGGCGTCCATCTCCTGCTTCATCGCGACACGCCACGCCGCGTCTCCCTCCGCCTCAGCGAAGGAGCGGGGCTCGCCGTCGTCGCACGCTAAGTGCAGCTCCGCCTCGCAGTCGTGCTGCGCCAGTCCAGGGACGGGCAGCTCGCCGAGGATGTTGTCCATGGTACGATAGCGCAGAGGCTCGTCGTCGTGGTAGGCGTCGACGCGATCCTCGTCGTGAGACAGCGGAGTAGCGAACTCCACCGTGCGCTGCTCATCGTGGACCGAAGCTGTTGGGGCCGATTCCGGTGGTGTGGCCGCCGGTGCAGGAGAGTGGTGAGCCGGTGGTGAAGGGTGGGGCGTAGCCGGTGCCGAAGGTGGTGGAGCACTCGCCGGAGCTGGTGGCGAGCAAGGTGTCGAGGTGGACGAGCTGCTAGCTCCCCCGGCTCTCTCGAAGTGGACGTAGTCGACAACAAAGTCCCTGAGAGTCGAGGCCGAACCGTCGTCCACCGCCTTGTCCCACATCCAGCCTCGCCCTTCGTCGAACACAGCGTCACGCGAGATGCGGACGCGCTGTGTGACAGTGTAACATCCCAAAATTAGGATGTTTGAAATTTGGAGCAAATTAAATTTTTTATCTGCATCTTACTGAGATTTGAATTTTTGGCTCAAGAAATCTTATTTGAGTTTTTTTTTCTGAATTTTGTGCTGAGCAAAATAGTAACAGGGAATAAACTCCAAATACAAATAAGATAAATAAAAAAAAGGTAAGAAATGATTTTGGGGAGTTTAAAACTCTAAGAATTAAAATACCAAAAATCTTAGATTCAAATCAAGTCAATAAATGAAACCAAAAGAATATTTGTATATATATATATATATATATATATATATATATATATATATATATATATATATATATATATATATATATATATATATATATATATATATATATATATATATATATATATATATATATATATATCCCAAAATAAATAGCCCAAAAGTTGGATACAAAACTTAAATGAAAATATAAAACTTTAAATGTCATGCAAATATTGAAATCAGTAAACCCTAATATAAAAATTTAAAATATGAATTAAGAATGAGAATTCCAATTTTCAACATTCTCCTCTCCTCTCTCTCTCTACTACATGTGGGCCCCACTCCCTAATCCCCTCTCTCCCTCTCTTTTCTCTCTACGCCTTGTGGGCCGGCCCCTGTTTTCCTCGCCGCCCGCCCTGTGCGCGCCTCCTCCTCCCTTTCTTTTCTCCCCCGTGCGCTGCATTTCTTTTTCCCCTACTCCCTTCCTCCCTTCTGTGGCTAGGAGCCCTCCGCGTCTCCCTCTTTCCTTCTCTCTTCTGCGCCAAATGCTGCAAGCATGCAGCCCGAATCCTCCAGGATCCTCCTGTAGAGCCGTGCCAGGTCCCGTCTCATCGCCATGAATCGTCGCATCGCCGCGCTACCTTCTGCCCCTAGTTTGCCGCCCATAGCCTGCTACCGCCGCTGCACATCACTTATCCCCCGTGGTCGCCACAGCATTCCTCAGTGACCACGCCGGCTATAACTAGCCTCTCCGGCCTTGCCATTGCCCCCTGCGCCATCTCTTTCCCTCCTCCCACCCTTTTCCCCCTCCGCCGTGAGCAGTGTTGCCACCGCCATATCGGCCAACCGCTACAACTCTGGCCAATTCCACCGTCGTGCAGCATCCTTGTGGAGTCATGAACCCATCCCCACCCCCAATTGGAGCGGCGGTCAGCCCTAGCTCGCTGGCGCCTGAGCCCATCTCGCGCCGCCATGGAGCTCCGCCGCCGGCTCACCTCGGCTTCTCTCCGGTAATTCCGAGCCATTCCCTGAGATCGCCTCACCTCCCTCTCGCTTTCATCCGAGGCAATTGAACTCCTGCATACCCTAGGCCGCCGGTGACCACCATCTTCCCCAATTCCGGTGACCTACCTCCCCGGCGATTCATCGAGCCTCAACACAATTCCCGGCGCCTGGAGCTTCCCCAGCACCCTCCGGGGCTATCCCTGATGGCGCCCTGTGCCCTGCTCCCCCTCAACGAGCTGGCCGCGAGAGCCCCTCTACGCCGCGGCCCGTGCTCGCCACCGGCCCGCCGTAGAGCCTCTTGGCCGGAGCTGACACCTCCAGGGGGTTCCCTTCCTCGCCGGGCATCCGTTTTGGCCGTCGCCACCAACTCCCCGGCCACCTCTCGCCGGCGCCGCCGCAGCCCGTTGCTCCGGCATGCTTCCTCTGTTTTGCCCAGCTCCTCCCTCACCTTTTCTGGTATGTCTCCCTCTCCCTCTCAAGAAACACCCGCAGCCCGAGCAGTTAGAAGCTCATTCGCTAACACACAGCACCCGACATCCTGGGTTCGAATCCGCCTGGCTGCAGCTTTAGAATAAATAGGGTTTTTAGTTTTTGATTGTTGTTTAAACCGGTTGCAGCTAGGAAAACAGCAATAAAAGTGTATGAAAAATCAGAAACTAACCCCTAGTAATGCAGAAATTTATTTAGTGTATATATGTAATGCTTCTTAAACATTTAATCATGGATTGACCCTCATATGTTAGCACGTAGTATGCCCTGATTATTTAATTTAAATCCTTAATAATTAAAGGCCTAATAGGAATGTTGTGGAAACTTATACTTTCATGAAAGGATGGTTTAATAAGTGATGTAAAGTTGGAGCCTAAAAACCATTGTCTTTATGCCCTAA
Source organism: Dendrocalamus sinicus (assembly GCA_036346575.1). Taxonomy (NCBI): domain Eukaryota; kingdom Viridiplantae; phylum Streptophyta; class Magnoliopsida; order Poales; family Poaceae; genus Dendrocalamus; species Dendrocalamus sinicus. Next base: position 8,698,433 of record CM070663.1, read on the forward strand.
TAACTAGGAGAATTCCCTTGACTACTAAATGGTTGAACACTAAACTACTAGTCTTAGATCATGATACTCAAGGCTAATTAAAGGATGATTTAACAAAGACTTCCAAAACAATATAATATGAATCATAAGACCTTGCGTATCAGAAAGGATCATAGAATTAACCACTAAATGATTTATAACTATAATTGATATCTAAATCTTAGAATTTATGAGAATCCCTCTTCGAATATTGACTAGTGACGTAAGTATTAAACCGCTAGCATTTAGACTGTAAAATCCAAATTAAGTTAGGCATGGTATTGCGTATAATTGACTAAGACATTGAATATAAGTAGTAGGCCATAGTAAAGGCAAAGTCAAGTAGCTTCATAAAATTAATGAAACAATGTGCCAAAACCATTTAAAAAGAAACATCTATTTAAGTTAGAAAGACATACATACATACATACATACATACATATATATATATATATATATATATATATATATATATCTTTATATATGTGTGTGACAATTATAATAAGTAACTCCTAGGTCATCAAGTGTTAAAATTAATCTACCCAATGTAGTGATGTGAATAGTCGTCATCGCTAGCACGTCATCGACAAATAAATCTCAACCGTAGATTTAGCTGGATATTGATAGTAAAGTATACCCTAGTATAGCATGCTCAATCCTAGACAAATGAATAAGGCTAAGTCTAATACTAGTAACAAAGGATAGACGAAATGATAATGGTGCCCCCAATTAAACCTCAACGTTAGATTTAGTAAATAATAATGTCCAGCATGATTGAGTATAGCAAGCTACGACTCGTATAAATAGATCCTAATTCGAAATAAGATATGTCTAGTGCCAACCTAGTGCACATAAAATATCACCCCCTAAAATACTATACACCTAGACTCTAAAATTAATTTGGTAAGCCAAAATGCCCTGAGAATTAACGCTTGACAAAAATAAAGCTCAGCTAAACCCCGTACACCGAATAATAGGTCTAACCTAACTCCTGGAACTTCCTTGATAAATACAAAAATAATAAAAGAGATTATTATTAAGAAGATCGAGTCATCGTATCCTACCACCAACCTTGCTTCAGATCCCTCAAATCACGCAATAACCCATAATAAAGCTAAATTAAGTTTATTTGGATTTATTTGGACCTTGAGTTATTTGCATTTTATTTGCATTCTGTTTCTTAGCACGTAATTAGAAAGGGGAAGTCGTGAAGATTCAAGGGATCAAGCATGATCACGAGCAAAGAAAAGATAAAGACCGGGAGCCCCAAAGGAACGCATGGTGTGAGCTCAAGTCCGCGGTAAACCGCGCCAGGCGAGTCAATACTTTGATCATGTTGAACCTACGTTTTCCGCAAATTACTTTGGTTTAAATTATCAAATTGCATGCTATTAGTTATATGCAAATACATGTTTAATTTAATATTCTAGTTATGTGCCCATTGTTTACCTTGAATAATATTACACCTCCCTTGGAATATTTGAATATGTGAACTTTGTCGCCCTAGCAAAATTACAATAGTAATCTTTCGAAAATAAGTCCGTAATTTATATGCCATGCTTAGTATTGCTTAGGTATTCATGGGCGCGAGAACGCCCAAGCATCACTTTAATCATGAGAAAATTTGGTTGGGCAGTCATGGTGGGAATGACTGGTTTATATATATTTGGACATGATTATTTTATGTTCCCAAAAACCCCAACTTGCTTAAATATCTGGGCGGAGGGTTCGAGTGTGTGTGTATGTAAGTGGTGCAGTGGAAGCACAAAGTGGTTAGTGATAAATCCGCCCAGATAACCCTAAGGACCGAATCTTGTCATGACCTCCTATGTAAAACAAGTACAACCACAAGTCTGTAAAATACAACTTGGCTTAGTAAATTTACCGGACCCTGGAAGTCATCATTATGGCAGTAGTGCAAGTGGTGGCCTAGGTGGCAGGCTTGAATGGGACTCCCGCAAGTGGCGGCCTGGGTGGCAGGCTTGAGGGAGAAGTTCTCTTGCGACGCGCTAGCAGTGTGGGTAGCCAGCTGCTAGGTGCATAGGAAGGGAACATCCCGCACAACGAATGGGTCCCACCGCAAATGGGAGCAACCCAGAGGGTGAGATGATGGAAGGGGCGAGGTACTTTGAACGGTTACTGTGATAGTTTGCTCAACTGCATGGCTAAGGAATCGTGCGGGACAACGAGTAAACTGTCTCTTGTGGGTAAAGTGTGCAAACTCTGCAGAGTCAAAACTATTCGAATAGCCGTGCCCACGGTCAAGGGCGGACATGGGAACTTAACCAGATATAGTTCTATTTTAAAATATTTTGTGGGTGGGATGGAAAAGTGGAGGGCAGTGGAAAGCCCTGATTTGAGTTGTCCTGGGTGTCGTCCCAGTGGTAAGTTAAGCGGCTATAACGCTGAAAGATGTTATACGGTGTGATGCCGTATGTATGGAGAAATTATGGTGATATTAGGCATATGGTGTGATGCCATATGTATGGAAAATCATGCTAATATTCCTTGAACATTATGTTTTGTGTCAAAGCTGCTAGGTCTCAGGAAATTTTATGTATTGTATTTCAATTAGTGGCATTTCTATTCTTACAAAATAAAATATGGGTAAAATAAATAGGGTCGTGAGTAAAGGAGATGGATAATTGTAGTATACACATAAACGTATTGGTGGATTCATGTCAATCAAAAATAGGAAACGATAGTGTGGATTTTGGGAGAAATAAATTGGTGGAGCCCAAATGGATATATAGTCTAGATAGATGATTTAAATAATTTTTGGAGAATTAGGGAGTATAAGGGTAATTGTTGGATTACAACACTGATAATTAATATAAATTCTTGGAAAATGTTGACAGTGATGGGATTAATAAGATTTGATCAAATACTAGATGGATGAATTGGAATCTTGGGAATCTTGGAGGAATGATAGCAATTATTGGATTATAATCTTGATCTTTGATATTCATGGTGGATGTATACTAGTGAATTAGTTAGAGATAGAAAGTAGAAAATAAGACTGACTATTGGGAGAACAAATCGTGATTTTGGATCAATAACAAAAGGAGGCAATTATTGGAAAGCCCCGATACGAATGATTTCGGTGGATATAAAAGCAATCATGTTAGATAGTCATTAGAATTTAGAAATAAAGAGTTGATGAGTAGCCACAACAAGATTGGATTGTTAGAAATTTAGAATACAAAAGATATTGGTGGATCTAAATAAAGGATGACCCTCACTGCTTGGAGTCTTAGGCAGCAATGAGAGCATGATCGGTGGATTAGATAAATGATGTCACTAGCTGTTTGGAGTTTTAGACAGCAATTGATTGGTGAATTATATAAATTATGATACTCGTTGTTTGGGGATTTAGGCAATAATTGATCGGTGGATTGGATAATTGATGAAATACGCTGTTTGGAGTTTTAGACAGCATGCAGTATAGAAAGAGTATGTTCGGTGGATTAATTAAATGATGTCACTCGATGCTTGAAGTCTTAGACAGCAATACATATAGGAAGTGTAATCTCGGTGGATTAAGTCGATTATGGCCATTGCCGTGTGGAGTTTAGGTAACATTAATAACACTATGATTGAATAAAAATAGTGTCACTAAAAGCGACTTTTGGCAAATAAAATAACCCGAGCCTCTCCTTTGTTAAGCAATGCATACTATTTATTTGCATTCTGTGTATTGGCTCGCGGAGCACGGGGTCGGAGTGCTCAAGCTCGCTTTTGCGACAAAATACAGAATTAGGAACCAAATCACCTCGCCTCAGCAACAAGATTGGACAAGCTGGCAGAGAAGTGAAGATGTCAAGGGCTAGGTCGCGCACCTCCAGTTGGCTGCCTGTGGGCATGTCCTGAAGGTCCCACCTGTGTGCTTCGTTCTTACGCTGCTGCAATTTAATGATTTCGGCCTAATCGGCCCATGAGTAAGTCTACTATTAAATTTTACGCTTCCGCATGATATGTATTTTGATATTCATTATCAGAATCGTGAGCACTACCTACCGATCCAGGAATAGTGCGGTAATCACGAGAGGAATCGGATGTTAATATCCGGGTCCCTACGATGTGGTCGAGGATGTGGTAGGCCTTCGAGCCCTCGCGTAGCCGATGAACACTCCCGAGTGCTCTCGCCGTCGAGCTTGCCGATGTGGCCAAGCTCCTTGGCGAACGCGAGGAGCCGAAGACCCGCAAGTGGGAGACCGCCGGCTTGCGCCATGCCAAGCCTCGTCACGGCGTCCTGCCGAGCGCCTTGGTAGGCGGCGGTTGAGGATGTAGGCGGCCGTCACCACCGCTCTCCCGAAGACAGCCGGCATCCCCTGCGCTGAGGAGGGCCCGAGCCATCCCCACAACCGTCTCGGTTGCGCGCTCGGACGACGCCGTTCTGCTGCGGGCATGCGGCGCGGAGTAGTGGCGCTGAATGCCCTCATCGGTAGCGATATGACGCGAATTCAGCTGCCGTGAATTTGCCGCCGTTGTTCGTGCGCGCAAAGACGCGCAGGCTGCGGCGCACTCGCCTCGCGGCGACTGCGTGCGCCTGATGGCGTCCGCAGCCTTTCCCTTGCTACCGAGAACCATCACCCACATGTAGCGGGAGAGGTCGTCGACGAGCAGCAGGAAGTAGCGTCGTCCTCCTGGTGTGGCCGGTGTCACCGGGCCACACAAGTCCCCGTGCACGAGCTCGAGCCTCTCCTTGGCTCGAAACTCGCTTCTTTGGGAAAGGGAGTCGCCTGCGCCGTCAACACACAGACGTCGCAGAACTGCTCCACATGGTCAAAACACGGCAGACCTCGCACCATTTCCGTGGCACTGAGCCGCTTCAGGGCCTCGAAGTGAAGGTGCCCAAAGCGCTCGTGCCACTGCCACGCCTCGTCGTCCCGACGAGCAGCGAGACAGAGGGGTTGTGCCACCTGCACGTGAAGAGTGTAGAGTCGATTTGCGCCTCTGGTTACCTTGGCAAGAAGGCGGCGTCGAAGATCCCAAATCCGCAGCACCCCGTGCTCGATCTCGACACGCGAGCCGTTCTCATCCAGCTGTCCCAAGCTGATGATGGAGTTCCGCAGATCGGGGATGTAGTAGACGCCGGTGAGCGGCGGTGCTCACGATCTTGGCGGCGAAGGCAGCAGAGCCGACGCCCTTGATCTCCACGGCGGAGGCATCGCCGAACTTGACGGTGCCTCGAATGCCTGAGTCGAGCTCGGAGAAGAACTCCCGCCGGCCGGTCATGTGGTGGGTGGCGCCGGTGTCAAGGCACCACCCGTCGGTCTTGTCATTGCCGGAACTGTCGCCGAGGAGGGCGAGTGCTTTTGGCTCGTCAAGGTGGAGGAGAGCCACTACGGCCGGTGCCGCTGGGGGTAGTTCGATGCTCGCATGAGCAATGCACAGGACCGGCTGCTCCTCCTCCTCCGCTTGCGCGACGTGGGCCTGGCCGCGTCGTGGCTGTCGACAATCCTTGGCCCAATAACCAAGCTTGCCGCAATTGTGGTAAGAGTCGTCTCGTGCCGGCTTTTACTTGCCAGCATCGCCGCCCTGGGCGCCTCCTCGCGCCCCTGCCTGGGCGTCTTTGCGCGGCTTGCCGCGCTTGCCATGCTTGCGCCGCCTGTCGTGGAAGAAGGCACCCCCTTCTTCCTGTCACCTTGGCCGGCAGCCCACTGCTCCCGAGTGAGGAGGAGCTTCCCGCCAATGGTAACGGGTCCCGAGAGGCCCTGTGGCTCATCGATGTCGACGACCTTGAGGCGACCCAACGCCTCCTCGATGGTCATCGTGGAAAGATCCAGCAGAGACCCGATCGAGCGAGCCATCTGCTTGTACTTCTCGGGGATGCAGCGGAAGAGCTTCTCCACAGCTCTCTCCTCGCCGTAGGTGTCGTCACCGAACTGCACCAACTTCTGCAACAGAGTGTTGAGACGGAGAGCAAAGTCATCAACGTCTTCACTTGGCTTGAAGGCCAGGTTCTCCCACTCCGTCCGTAGTGCCTGCAATGTAGACTTGCGGGCGCGGTCGCTGCCGATGTGTGCTGCAGCGATGGCGTCCCAAGCCTCTTTGGCAATCCGCTTGTTGGTAAGCGAGAATTGCATCTCGGGCGGGACTGCAGCGATGAGAGCATCCAGCGCCCGTCGATCCTGGTCGTAGTCGGCGTCTGCATCGGATCGCATCCCACATATGCCGCACTGGAGCTTTACCTCATCACCGCAGCGCACTCGACGTAGTTGGTCTTGGTGAGGGTAGGCCACCCACCGCCGGGGCCGACGTCCCTGACGACAGCCTGGTACTCGTGGTGACCACGGTACCGAACCGGGGAGAGAGAGTCACGTTGCCTGTGAGGGCCGTGCTCTCCGTCGACCCGTACGCCGCCGCCGTGCGTGCCTCCTCCAGGAGCGCCACCGCCGTGTGCGCCTCCGCCGAGCGCCGCCGGCGTGTCGCGCTATGCAGGCCGCCGCCGCGCTTGTGGGCGTCGCGCGGCTGCCCATTGCGCCGTTCGCCCTGCGCGCGCCTCCTCTCCGGCGGTGATGGTCGCGTCGCGTTGTCATCAATAGAGCCGAGCGCTGTTGCTGCGCGCGAGCTTTGACCTCTGCTGCCGCGCCGCGCGCTGCATCTGCCGCCGCCGCTGCTTCCACCTCCGCTCTGGCTGCTGCCAGCTCCGCCGCTGCCAGCCTTGACGCCCTTTCCGCCGCCGCAGCGGTCTCTGCCGCGGCGAGCTCGGCCGTCTGCTGACGCCTCGTGCTCTAGGCGACCGAGCGCTGAGACTGCCCTGTGGACATGGCGCGCTACTGGGGGGCTGTTGCGTGGAGAGAGGGCTGCTTCTGATGAGCTGCTGCCCATCTCCGGAGAGGAGTGAGCGGGGACAGCCGGAGCTGCTATTGCTACCGGCTGGGGCTGCTGTGAGGCCGGAGAAGGAGATGAGCAGGAGATGCTCAGGCTACAGAATACTAAGGCTCTGATACCACTTGTTAGTCGCTGGACTCTTGCTCTTGGTGATAGCAAGATCCTTACTCTCATGGAGAGGATGACACTAGGAGATGGGGCAAGTTTTCTTGTTTATTGCTCATACAATGCCATACCAACCTGAGGGGTTGGGGATACATATTTATAGGCTGCTAGTCAGCCAAGCATATGCCAAGATGCTATCCTAGACTAGTCCAAGATGCTGTCCTAAAGCTAGTCTAAGATGCTAAAGCAAAAAGCTGCTAAAGCAAAAAGCAAGTCCTAGATGCTAAAGCAAAAGCAAGTCCTAGATGCTAAAGCAAAAAAACAAAAAAAGCACCATGTACACCATGTGCAGACAACACAAAGACTTATCTATCAAGTTTAGCCTGCTAAATTCTCCAAAGCTGTAATTCCTGAATCATGCAGGAATTTTTGTTTTTGTACGCTTTCCCTTAGCCCTTGTGCAGCCTAAAAATGGGTAACTAAAGCATATCAATATACACTCTTACATAGCATTTCATACAAAATAACTAGGGAGTGAAAAAGTGTTGAGAGACTGAATTGCCTCATCTTTTGAAGATACGAACTATGAAGGATTGCATATCGTCCTCCATTCGTCCTGCTGCATGACAGAAGTGGAGACAGTGTTGTGCAAGTGCTCTTTCTCACCTTAGTGCAGCTCCTTGTTCGCCTCAACTTGCTCTTTGGATTGATGGCTATGATCCCACACTACAACAAAACATCCGTGGGGAGACATCATATTTGTAGGTTAGAGACATTCTGTTTCGTCTCCCACAGACAACTGAGGCGCTTTTATAAAGCGTCATAGAAACGTCTCTATATGAACCGTCTCAAAAATATAGAGACGCTCTCTAAGGCGTGCCTATATTGTTTGAGACGTTCATTAGAGACATCTGCACTGCATCCCTATAAAGTTAGAGACGCTTTTATAAAAACAGCTGCACCACATCTCAATTAATATAGGCGCGTGCGTTGAGACGTTATGTGCCGTCTCAAGATGTCCTATGTAGTATGTATTTTTATTTCGATTGGTATATATTTTCTTCTATACACACAAATACGTATCCGTATGAGAATATAGTATTCCATATATTTATTATATATACATGTATATATAATAATTTTATAGGCAGCACCATAATATTGAGTACACATTTTATAAAATATAAGGAATGGGCGTAGCACAACAGATATACTGTTATAAGAAAAGCAAACCAACTACAACTGGAACCAAGCCACACCCTGGGCAAACCATTGGCAATTGACAAATTCGTCACCATTGCACCCTCCAAACCCCAAAGAAGTTTACATAAGAGAGGTTTACAAATAATTCTAGCATCCATTTAAATCAACAGAGTTCACAACTAAATAAAAATCTAATATGCGATAAACACGTGTTGGTAAAACATCCTCCAATTTGACACACATCTTTTTTTAAACTGCTATAATAAATCATCAGGTCTATTTCTTCAATCAGAAAATTGTGCATCAGGTCTGCCACTATGCATTTCTTTTCATAGTCCTCCATATCCTGCAAACATAGCAATATTAACAACAAAATACCATATATGAGCAATCATGAAAAATCTTACGGTACAAGTTCAGTTAATTAAACTAGAAGTGGCATACCTAGCGAGTAGAACGTTTAGGCTTTTTTATCTGAAGCAATAGATATTAGCTTCCATACTACCGAAGTCAAAATCAATGACAAATGCAGCTTTTAGGAGTCCTTCCATGTCATCCAATCTTTCTTGTGCACCTTCTACAACAATACTCCTCTGAGCACTAGCAACAGGAATTTTCTTAGAATAACCTGATACAGGAGGACCAAATACTAATGATGGTGGTTCATATTTCTCACCATGGTGAACCCACTTTGTATAACTTTGAAGAATACCAGCACATCTCAAATGAGTTTTAACTCTATCATAATTCTGAGTTACTCTGTTTCTACAGTTCACGCAAGGACAAAGGATCTTGGCACCATCTGGAATATCACGGAATGCAACAGATAGAAAATATGTGACACCATCTTTATAAGAATCAGTTGATCTTGGTTCACTCATCCAACCTCGATCCATCACTCTAGGGTATGCTGTAATAGTAATAGCAAAAATTCTAATTTCTACATTGGCATGACGATGTTGTAAGCACCAGTAAATTAAATCAAACACTCAATCAAAAAAGTCACAAGCCATACGAAAAACTTGTACTCCACCATCCCTATATCAAAAACAAAAAAAATCACTAACAAAACAAAGATGAGTTCCCAGATTTATTGACAAAACTTACACTATAACAGTGGTCCACATGAAATTCGAACATTCACACATTGTGAACTAGATTCCATTTTACTCATATTCCTAGCAGTCTATTGCACAATGTATATACATTAGGACAGTAATAAGACGCAAGAGAGCACTGTAATCCTCAACTACTCTTACAGGCAGTATCCAATAATCTTGATGCAAGACCTTCTAGTAATTGGCTAAATGCTATCTGGGGGGAAGAAAGAAAGCACCAGCTTTCCATCAGTTGGAAATGGACTTGACTTCTCAATGTACGCCGGAGTTCCTGCAAGATAACAAAGACAAACGGTAATATCATGGTCAGAAACCATCTTTGGTCCGCATGAACGTACCGAAAAGAAGAATGTGATCACCCGGTGGGGGTGGCGGCGGCCGGGGTGCTGTCGTCCGCCATGGGTCCCTGGGCTCGGCTTCCGGCAGGAGCTTCGCCCGTGCCCTGGCGCAGGCACAAGACTTCACGGGCAACGCCGCGGCGGCAGCGGCGGGAGCGGAAGGGCGGGGCGAAGAAGAAGGCGGCGGCGTCCCAGTGCAGGGTGGAGCGGCGGAGGGCGGAGGAGGAGGCCGACGGCCGGGTGGGGGCGGAGGAGGAGGAGGAGGCGGCGGATCTGGGGGGCGGAGATGCGAGAGGGGCCGAGGGGGCGGCCGGGTGGGGGTGGAGGAGGCGGTCGGCGGCCGGTTGCAACAGCGGATCTGGGGGGCGGAGGAGGAGGAGGCGGATTTGGGGGGCGAAGAAGGAGGCCGGCGGCCGGGGGCGGAGGAGGAGGAGGCAGGTGGCCGGCGGCCGGTTGCAACGGCGGATCTGGGGGGCGGAGGAGGAGGAGGCGGATTTGGGGGGCGGAGGAGGAGGAGGCAGGCGGCCGGGTGGGGGGCTGGGGGCAGACGCGGAGGAGCCGAGGAGGCGGATGAAGCGAGAGGGGGGGCGGTCGGGCGGAGAGCAGAGATGCGGGTAGGGTTTATTATTTTAAGGATGCCCACCTGTCAGTTTATTTTACAGGTAAATGGGTGAGAGTTCGAACCCTGGGATTGATATTTTTTTTTATGTTTTCAGCCACTGGACAAAAGCGAAAGAAAAGTCTCAGGTTGTGAGTTCGAACTTTGATATTGATATTTTTTTTATGTTTTATATATATACCGTTACTTACACCATTTTGTTTTTTTAATATTCTTATATGGAGATAATAGATAAGACGTCTCAAATGATTAATAAGACATCTAAAATTTCGTCTCTATACATGAGACTTACTCCAAAACATCTCAGCAGCCGTTTTAATAGAATTTAATAGCGTGCAACCCTTTAGAGCGTCTCAAACTGCGTCTCTATTTCAATTGTGGTTCTAAAAAGAGAGACATGATTCAAAGCGTCTTAAACAAAACGTCTTAATATGTTCATTTTGTTGTAGTGCCAGTCTTCATCAATATGTCAAGAAAGTTAAAGAGTAAAGCAATGCCAGAAATCTGTAATGTCAAAGCTGTCTTATTTTATTATTGCATAATTTTGATTACGGTAATCAAAACATTCAAGGGAACTCTGTGTTAATGTGACTTCTGTAAATATAAAAATATGACGATGCCCAAAATAGACTCCATTAGCGATTTATGCTCGTAGAATACAAACAAGGAAAAAGTTACTAAAGATGAAATTAGCAGCTTAGAAGGATTACATCAAATGGAGTGTTCACCTTCATTTTCTCAAGTTCACTTTGATGCTTTAACTGGAACTGCCTTTGAAGGGCCTACTTTTCCTCCTCCATCTTCACTGTTCTAGAGTACATTTGAGTTTGCACTCTTGTCATTGTTTGTGAGCAATGCAAGGTGTGGGCAGTTTGACGTTTGACGGCATTTCCGTCAACTAGCAACTTCAACTTTACTAACCCTCTTAGTGCCCGCAATTCTCTCCTTGCCTAAAACATTAATTTTTTTCCAAATTTAGTAACACTTAATGTCACATAAAACAAAACCAAACAAAAGATATGTAACTCATCGAGTCCCATGAAGTTCAATGTAACTATTCTCTCTTGCTCATGATCTGTCACTTTTGACTTTTTCCGGCCATTATATCCGCATCAACATATCCGTATGTGTATTGGAATCATTAGACAAAAAAATTGTTTGAAAATGACCAACAAAGCACAATCTTGGTGGTATTCCGAAATGGACAAAGCACATAACGATGCATCAGATAGCAGCTCTCTACCAACCAAAACAGATATCTTACAAAATCTTATTCCATAACAGGCTGATGAGTTACGTCCATGCTCTCAAATGCCAATGGAAGCTCAAGATAGACACCCGCACCAATCACAACGCTTGGTTAACAATTTTATTTTATTTTATTGCTAGTGCAACTGCGCAAGGACATCAATATAGATAACAGTAAGCAAAATTGTCCCACATGTGCAGTTCATTACCAGATAACCTCTGAGGGCGGTCTGAATCTTGATAGCGGTGAGTTCTTCCTTTGAACTAACAGGTGTTTTTGGTCTGGACGTGGTGGCTGCTGTGAGGCAGATAGCTCAGTGTTTCCTTGCCCACTTTTTAATTCTCCTCACATCTGATCTGAACATAGAATTCCTATTTCTCTTATCTCTAATATCACCTGAGAAAATTGTATTTTTGCCATCCGAAACAGTGGGCTTCGCAACTTTACCCTCCCAATCGTTGGTTTCGCAAAAATGCCATCCAAAACATTTGCTTCTTGTTTTCTTTGCCATTTTCTCTATTTCTCTCTTTTTCCTTTTTCTCTCCTATAATCAGCCACTCAAAAGGACAAATCTACCCCTGGGCAATTTCACGTACTTGCTGGCTCGTTGGTGGCCACCACCATTTGGCTGGATCTGCTCGATGGTGGTCACGCCATTTCTTGGCAGTGCTGGTGGGTGGCTGCAATTTGACAAAAAAAACATGTGTGATAGAATAAAAAAATATGTGCAATCATAAATCCATAATTTGAGAACAAACGAGTTCATCTCACAATCCATAATATGAGAATAAATGAGTTCATCTCACAAATCCATAATATGAGAATAAATGAGTTCATCTCACAAATCCATAACTTGAAAATAAATGAGTCCATCTTATAAGGAATCCATAATTTGAGCCTAAATGAGTTCATCTCATAGCAAATAAATCATAAGTTTACATCTCACAAAACAAAGTGTTCCATGTCACAAAAATTATTCATCCAATATGTAGCTTTCTCTTTGGAGTCAATTTGTTTGGTGCAGCTGCAGTAGGCATCCTCTCAGGAGTATTGGCCACAGTTTGTGAAGAAGTGCCCTCTCCCAGCAAGAAAGCAAGACGGTTGCGCACATATATGTTATGACAATTAGATAAATATTTTTGTTTCAGATTTGTACATCAAATGGCATAGGTTATATGTGTAACTGTTTCTTACCTTCTAGTCACCCTTCCTGGACTATCTTGTAGTATTTGTTCTCTAGTTGGCATTTGTGGTGTGCTAAGTTTGCCTGGCTTAGCTTTTGTAACGTTCTTTCTAGGCTGCCTCTTTCTATAAGTATAAAAAAAAATTAAAGTTTGTAATGTCATGGTAATTCAAGATTTGAATGGAAAAAAACAATACTTGCCTCTTTTTTTAGTCCCATTAAGTGGACACTTGGAACTAGCTTGCATGTGTCCCTTTTCACCGCATCTCTTGCAAGTCATTGGGCCTCTAATCATTTTCTTCCCCTTAGCATTGGTTGGAGCAGCATCATTCCCACATCCATTGGTACCATTATTGGCACCTTCACCATCATTGCCACCTTCATTGTTACCTTCATTGGTACCTTTCTTCTTGTGGCCACCTTCAAGGCATCCTTTAATCCTAAGTTTTCTTCGTCTTCCACCCTTTCCTTTAGTAAGAGGTGCACCAACAACAAATGGAAGCTCCACTTGTGGCCATTGTGATTTGTCTATCATTGGTTCAATCTCTCTACTATAAACAGCCTTGAATCTATCCACCGAGTAGTACTCATGCACAAATTGTTCAAGGTCAATTCCCCGCTGTGTGGTTACAAAGGCCAGTACATGCTGACATGGCTTACCAGTGTGCTGCCATTCGAGACAAGTACAAGTCCTTTGATTTAACTTGACAATATGCCTTTCACTTTTCTTGCTATTGTCCCAAACCTCCGCACTTCCAGGTGACCTCTTCTGTACCTCGGCCTTCCATCTAAACAGCAGCTCAAAACTCTCTTCCCATTTAACCCCTAAAGACCGTGTCATATGAAATTGTGACAGAGTGTTCTTTCTGCAACTTGTCCTGCAGTTCTTTAGGACCCATATTCGGAGAATCCCTAAGGATGCTCACAGCCTTGCTAGCTACCCACTTCTGAGATGGTGTTATTGTTTTCACCCTCATGGTAGAAACACATGTATGTTTATCAGTTAAAGCTGTGACCTGCAAATTACACAAGTAATGAGAATTAGATGAGAATTAGATAAAACTATGAAAACATTATAAGTAGGGAATTAGATGGTTAGCTATATTCACCTCTACAGTGCTTTGACCTTTATGTTTGCTGGCATTTATTTTCCAAGGGCAATCATCACTGGACTTGCAGAAACCTCTAAATCTCTTCTTATCTGATTTTTCTGTCCCTAGAGCAAACTCCTCATTGATGGCGACTGTCGCACCGCCATCCGAACTCGTCCATTGATGGGTATATAGTGCCAATATTCATTACTGGCTGGTCCTTATCATACGAAATAACCAACTCATTTGGTATGTCATCACTAATAGGTATGGTAGCAACATCATTATCAACACCCTCCTCAACCATTCCACAATCATTTGATGTAGCCACCGTTCCTCTCTCCTCATCTCTCAGGCCTAAAAGCACATATATCTGATCTTCACTCAAAAGTTCAATTCTTCCTTCCTCATCATGTGTCTCTACGAACTGTAAGTTATCCCAATCGACTCGTGGGATAGGTTCCGCAACCTTCGAGTTAGACCTAAGAAAATCATAGAAGCTTTCCAAATTAACTTGAGCAAAAAACAACTGAAACAACTAGTACGTATTGAAACTAACAAGTCAATAGCAAGGTACTGTGTAGTAGCATGACAAACTAGTTGCACTAACGATCTGTATATTAAATTCAGCAGCATCAAATGCAAGATATACCTCGCTTCCTCACAGTGGCAAAGCAAGATATACCTGTCGGCACTGATCGGCCTACGTCTTAAAAGTTTTGGAGTATCAAATGCCAGACTTCTCGCTTCCTCACAGTGGCAAAGCAAGATATACCTGTTGGCGTACGGCAGCATGGCTGGAGGCACGGCGTCGGGCAGCACGGCTGGAGGCGACGCGTCGGGCAGGGTCGCGTCGGCCGTAGATGGCACGTCGCGTGGCGAGTCCGCGTCGGGCAGTAGCCTCTGGACGCCATCAGGCTGCGGCGCAAGGGCATCGGGCGGCGCAAGGGCGATCGGCGGCGCTAGGGCATCGGGCGGATCCGGCGCTTCATGCAGCAAGACCGACGGGGAAGCATCGGGCGGCGGGGGTGCATCGGCCGGGCTGGGCCGAGCCCGGCGGCCATCGTCCATGGGGTGACGCGACGGTGGCGAGTGGCAGGAGACGAAGCGGCCGCAAGGCTAAACACCGATCGGTGCCTACGTCGATTGGGTTTCCAAGTACGTGAAATTGCCCAAGAGTAGATTTGTCCTTTTGTGTGGCTGATTATAGGAGAGAAAAAGGAAAAGGAGAGAAATAGAGAAAATTGCAAAGAAAATAAGAAGCAAATATTTTGGATGACATTTTTGCGAAACCAACGATTGGGAGGGTAAAGTTGCGAAGCCCACTGTTTCGGATGGCAAAAATACAATTTTCTCAATATCACCTATAGCCGGGGACGAAGTCGGGCCACCGGGAGGGGTTGCGATGGGATTGGGGAGGGTGTGGTCGTCGAAGTAGTCATGTCAGTCGAGCACGGAGTCGTTGTTGGTGAGCATGTGGCTGCCATACCCCTCGGTGGCGGCACCCTTGGCCGGGTCGCACCCGAACCGGAGCTTCTCCCCCATGGGTGCGTGGAGGAAGGCCAGCCCGGTGCCCCACATCGCGTCGAACAGCCCTAGCGAGACCCCGTGGTTGACGACGTGGAAGGCACCCCGCTCGATGCACGCGCGGCGGACGCCGTCGCTCGTCGCCGTTGCACCGCCCGAGAGGTCGACAACGGGGATGGAGAGGGATGTGACCAGGGGCACTGGGAGGGGATTGGGCGGAGGTCGGGCAGCTGGATGTACTGCAGCGGGAGGCTAGAGACGATCACGTTCTGCAACGGAGAAGGAGGACCTGGGTGAAAGACGGGAAGGGAACTAACGCTGGCCTCCCCGAGGTGGACGCGTGCGGACATTTGCCGTCGGCGGCGTGGGGAAGCGACCGGAGGGGGGCTGGGTGTGTGGGAAAGAGAGGCATGTCGCCTGCGAGGACTAGGTGCCGGGGGGGGGCGGCGACGCGGTGGAGGAGGAGGTGGTGGTGCCGTGGAGGAGGACGAGGCAGCCTGGCATAGGGGCTACGGCATGGGAGGAGATGGAGGACGCAAGCAGAATGGGCGAGAACAGAGGACCGGGTGTCAAACCTAACGAGAATATCGTTGGCCGGTCCAATTAATGGGCCATATCTTCAGTGTTTGCTCAGCCAACTGAACAACTAAACTTTAGCTCTACCACACTTGTGAAATTTAATCTTATACCACTTATTTTATGTACAATATTATCCTTTTAAAGATTCTACTATTAGTAGAATGGATGATAGTATAACTTAATTCTAATTAGTCTCAATCATTGGATCGTAAAGATTAAATGACTCGTACTTATTTTAAGGTATTGTAAAAGAGCTCGAGCTAAAGTATAGTGTTGTACTGCTATTTCATAAGAAAAATTGTCTCATACGGTTTATGAATGATAAATTTCTGAAAGTTCTCATCTTTCTGACTTCTTGTACCAAAATTCAGGTATGTTTATGTGTGGCATGCGATTACTGGATACTGGGTGGAGTGAGGCCAGGTGATGATGGGATGGAGCACTACCATTCGAGTATGCAATAGCCTGTGTCATCACCCAGAGTTCAGATTTCAGAAGAATGAACCTGTGAGGCCTTGAAGGCTTGAACAACATAACTACTAATGCCTTGGCCTTGTGAACCCTGAGAAAGTATTCAGTTTCTGACTTTCTACAATGAGCTCCATTCATATCTTGCATCTGCTGGGATTGACGGAGTGAAAGTAGATGTGCGGAACATTCTTGAGACACTAGGTGCTGACCATGGGGGAAGAGTACTGCTGGCTAGGAAGTATCACCAAGCTCTAGAAGCTTCCATTGCTAGGAATTTCCGCCACAACGGTTCACAAGAATGCAGTTAGCATTGAAAAGTATGCAGGCCACTGGTGAAGATACTGAAAGGACTCCTTTGGATGCTGATAATGATAGGAGTAATTTTTATCCATCTGATCAATCTTTTGTGTCTCCTTTATCAATGAATAAAGAAGTGCGCTAAGCAATAATAGCCCTCAACAGTTAAGAAATACATTATAACATCTGTAGTTTTTATATTTTTTTCTGTAATAATATAGCTGTATTGTTCAGATGGCACAGGCTGCTGTTCAAGAACTGAACAGACCTATGGCTTTTGGAGCTTCGATAGGAAATTCAACATCTGGAAGAATCATGTATATTTGGAGGGTTTTCAAATGAGCATCGTTTTGGCTTCAGCTTTTAGCTTTCGGCTTATTTTTCACTATTCATAAATTTCGTCTTTTTCTGAACTTTTGGCTTTTTGTTGAGCTTTTTTGCCGGTTCTTTTTTCCCGTATTTGTTTGTATTATACGTAATGGGCTAACATATTTTTTTAATTTTTTAAATTGAATTATGCTAAATAATTCTCTGTCAGCTACAGTGTTTTTTCAACCAGCTACAGTGCTTTTCAGCCATAAGTCACTAAAAAAACCCAAATGAGCACCACCATAGGCAAGTGTTGCTCTGAAGAATAGAATTATAAGTCACTTTCAAGGTACAAAATCTTTTAAGCTCACTCTCCATTTTCATTCTAGCTTCACCACTGTGCAATTAAGAACTCGACCGGGAAGAAAGTGAAAAACATATTAAGAACTCCGGCAGGGGCAAGCACACACTCGACTGGGAAGACGCACACGACATGAGCGCGTACGCGGCGGCGAGCTTCGCCACCGTGGCCTCCATGGCCGCTGCGCCTCTGCGGTCGATTCGATCCGCGCGCGCGCGTCGATCGACGAGACGTACTGGGAAGAAAGGTTTGGGAGATCAATCCAGGCATGAGGATGCCGCGGGCCGCGCGTGTAGGGTTGTAGTTTGACCTGCTGCTTCGTAGATTGTGTGACGCCATCACGCCTGACGTGGTGTGTACCCATAGTCCAAAAAGTCCAAGGCCCAATCCCTCCACACCACACTCACGCATAAAAAGCCCGAGGCCTAATCCCTCCCACACCACACTCGCGCATACAAATGCCCAAAGCCATCTCTCTGACAACCGTACACATGCATACAAAAGCCCAAAAAGCCCACTTCCCCACCACATACCCTTCTAGGCCGGCGTTTCCTTTCGGCGAAGTACGTACCCCCACCCTTAAACCCTCCGCCCCCGCCGCCGGTCGGCCGCCTCCACCGCCGCCATGCGCCGCTTCGTCCGAGCCCTCCGCCCCCTCCAAACCCTAGCCCTAGCCCCCACCCCGACCCCTCTCCGCGCCCTCTCCACCGCCTCCTCGTCCTCCTCTTCTGCCGCGGCCGCCTCCTCTGACTCTGACTCAGCCGCCGCCGCCCCCGACGCCGATTTCGATAGCGCAGACTTCGCCCTGCCGCCCTCGGACCCCGCCCCCGTCCCCGCCCGCAACCCCGTCTCTGCGCTGCGGAAGCTCCGCTTCGACCCCTCTCTCCGCGCGCGCGCCGACGAGGCGCTCTTCGGGAAGCACCCAGAGAGGCTAGACGAGGCTGTGGAAGAGGAGCGGTCGCGGGAGGTGGCGCTGGCCCTGCTCGAGGCCGCGCTGGAGCCGCCCGACGAGGACGAGGACGAGGGGCCCGGGGAGGTCAGGGAGGAGGACCAGATGTCGCTCTCCGTCGGCATTGTTGGCGCGCCCAACGCCGGCAAGTCCTCGCTCACCAACACCATGGTACGTACGTATGGTGGCGCTAAAAGATTTAATTCTGCACCTTTTTTCGTGTTTCACAGTTGTGGTTAGTAAGAGAGTTTGTGATATATGGATTTGGATGTGGCATTGTTTAGTTGGTAGAAATTAGTAACAGTGTTAAGATCATTAGGTTTTGCTGCTTTGGATGAACAGGGATCATCTCTAATGCTAGCTTCGTTAGTGAGCAACTGAGCATTAGATAGCTGTTCACTCATTACTCTCCCGCACCGTGAGTCGCTATTCTGTCAATATTTTGTGTTTGATTTTCAATTGATGGAGCTGAAATGCTCAGAATTGCGCTATTCTTATTGCTGTAATAGTTATGGTACAAGAATTCCTTCTGAAATATTTGATTTGAGTGGGCCAAAGTAGTCTTTGCAGAATTTGTGCTGTTAAAAGTTCATGTGCAGATTCACTTCCCATGATCCTTGGTGCTTTCGCTTCAATCTATACTATATGAACGCTACTAATAATGGATTGTTCAATTGATTCTTGCAATGCTTCTGATATGATGCCTTTTTTATGGGTTAATAAGTACTATTGAATTCAGTATTGTGAGAGTAAAATTACCAGCTGACCATAGTGATGCCTTATGTTATCTTGTTCATATTTACTACCAGGTTGGAACTAAGGTTGCTGCAGTCTCCCGCAAGACAAATACTACAACCCATGAAATTTTGGGTGTGCTGACAAAAGGGAAAACACAGATAGTATGTTCTGTTGTCCAATGTCTTCTTGTGCTAGTAGGATATGGATTCACATTTTCAACTTCTAGCATTTATAGCTTTCTCAGAATCTTGTTTGCCATTGCTTGGCTGAATATTGTTTGAAAATAATTGGATTTTGGATAATGATGTGTGTTATGTCTCATGACATGGAGTACTTATATTTTATTTGGACAAGTTATTGATTGCATCAATATATCTGATTATATCGGTTAGTGCAAGTACATTTTTATGGCCTAATTGTATGTATTTCATTCTAAGAAAATTCTAGGTGTAAAGCATATGTTATCTGTTTCCCCATCATAAATTCATAATATCCATATATTCAACGTCATAATTAAATACCGTCTACAAAAATATACGCCTGCCAGAACCATTTTAAAAATTGTCTTGAAGTTTGAGGTTTTCTTTCAGCTGATAAAATTCTCTGCAGTGCTTTTTTGATACCCCAGGGCTCATGTTGGGGCACCATGGATTTCCTTATAGGGATGTCACAGTTCGTGTGGAGAGTGCCTGGAGCTCGATTAATCTCTATGATTTACTAATAGTCATGTTTGATGTCAACAGGCATCTTAAAACGTAAAGTCTTCATGTCACATTTATTTTCATCTTTATTTCCTGTCAGTATCACCTGTCAATCTTTCAATTACGATTCTCAGTTTACCTAGTGCTTATGATAAGCACACTCCTAAATTATGTGTTCACTTATACAGGCCTGATACGCGAGTGATAAAGTTAATCAAACGATTGGGTGCTGAGGTGAACCCAAACCAGAAGCGTATATTATGCATGAATAAGGTTGACTTAGTGGAAGACAAAAAGGACTTGCTTAAAGTTGCAAAGGAATTTGAAGATCTTCCTGGATTTGAAAGGTTCCCCTTAGTCTGTGATGGGGCTTACATTGCCTTCCTATTATTTAATCTGCCTGAATGAAATTTTCTTGGAATGTTAGGTACTTCATGGTATCTGGACTAAAAGGTAAAGGAGTGAAAGACCTTGTACAGTACTTGATGGACCAGGTATTTAAATTTGTACCCAACGGTCACTTCACCTTTCTTAATAAATTGTCAAATAGCTGTTTTCTCTGTTCTTGTAAGTTGTACCCTGTTTGTGATGAAAATCAAGAAGATAGATTTGAATGGCCATCTCATGCCATGTTTATTCATCCTAACATGGCAGATGCTTGTGCATTAAATTAGGATGAATAACATAGCTATCATGCTCTCTGGAACTTACACAGATATTAAATTTAACTGTCTGCATTTCTTTTGTCCTGCCAATCTAACAAATTGTCCGATGTCTCAAAGTTTCCAATGAAGTTACCTTCTCTATTCATATGTTTTGATGCTTCCCCTGTTCTTTTTTCCTCAAACCGAATCCAGAATCTTTTGAAATGATGTGTTCGGTTCCCAACTAATAAACATTAACGAGCCTTTACGTGCTTCTTTTAGGTGCTTTACAGTTGCAAAATTGAAACATGTGACGAAATAAACTCTCTTATGATCAATACCCAAACTGTGCCTCTTCTATGTAGGCAGTGAGAAGACCTTGGGATGAGGAACCAACTGCAATGACTGAAGAGGTAATGAAAACCATATCGTTGGAGGTTGTGCGGGAGAAGATGTTGGATCATATTCACCAAGTAAGACATATTTCAACTGTGGAACTACGCTTTGATTATGATGGCATTATTTTCTAACATATTACCTTATGCAGGAAATCCCATATGTAATTGAGCATCGTCTGATGGACTGGAAGGAGCTAAAAGATGGTTCTCTTAGGGTGGAGCATCACTTCATTACACCAAAGCAAAGCCAACGTCAGATCCTTGTAGGCAAAAATGGCTCTAAGATCGGGTAATATTCTCTTATGAAAACATGTTCCCAGTATGTTAGTACGACAGATGGTTTCTTTGGTGAAGATGTGACGTGCCTTTTCAATTCATGTCTCCAACCAAATGTATTAGGAGAATTATTGATCTCTGATTTGGGACAAATGTTTCAGGAGAATTGGTATCGAAGCCAATGAAGAATTGAGGTCCATATTCAAGAGAGATGTTCATCTGATTCTCCAAGTTAGAGTTGCTAAAAAGAGGAGTGCTTGAACAGATTGTGAGTATACCTCGCATTTCATTCACTCTGTTAACAGTACCCTATTTTGCCAGCCTGTTACCAGCTTTGGTAGAAGGCTAGAAAATTTCTCAAAGGTGGCAGCTAGTCTCCTCTCAAAATCTGGCCACTGAATTGTAGTTTTATTGATTTTGGTCTACTGAGTTCATGCGGTTTGATTCTTCATCAAACTTGTCTAAAGGAATATATATTACTCTGCAGTTATAGTGCATGTATTGACTGGTGCTTATCTGAAAACTGCACTCTAGTGCTGGCAGAATGCACGTTCATGAAACATTTGATTAAGTCAGTCTGTGCTTGGATACCGCGGGTTTGATAGCACTTCCACTTGAATCAAGGAACTACCATATGCCCAAGCATTCGAAGTATGCACAGTGATTTCTGATGATAAGCGCTTGGTGATGTTTGCATAATGTAAAACATGCAAGGAAATCGCTTGCGTAGTGGTGAGCTGCTGCACGCCCCGAGTCGAGTATGTGTGTGTGTGATATAGATAAATGAATCTGTACTACATTACTGACATTAGTTTAATCTCTTCAAGTTCAAATAAGTTCTTCCCTTAGGATGTATCTTTGTGGACGCTTGACATATTGTTGTAATTCGAGGACAACAAAGAAACGGTTTCTGTAAGGCTTGCTTGCTTCAGAATGTTGTTCGAGACGAAATTTTCAAGTCAACTCCTGCCTAGCTAAGCGTCTCTTTGATTCGCAGGATTCTAAAAACACAGAAATACACAAAGCACATGAATAAGATATGAATGCATGTGAAAATATAGGATTGAAAAACGTAGGAATCTTGTAGAATTGAATATTTGATTCTTAGGAAGAGGAAGAACGTAAATATTTTATAGTGAATAGTTATCTTATTTGCTTTTAGCAGAAATATAAGAGATCATCACACTGATTTAACTAACAACATATAATAAAATCTCATTTGTTTTTCTAAAAATATCTCATTTGTTGGTTACTTACAGGTGGCACCAACAAACCATCATTCTCATCCTCAACCCATCCCTATCTTCTCATCCAATCCTCTCTCCTACATAGCTATGTAACCGAAGCGAGCTGTGGAGGAGGGATCGAAGCCGGCGGCGGCGGCGGGAGCGAGGCTGCCGGTGCCAACTCCACAGTGCAACAGCGACTGTATCCGACGATGCGACATCATCGCAACTCCGGTGCGGCGATGGCTCTAACAAAAGCGGCGGAGGTGCAGAGCAAGGCGGTGGCCAGTGAGTCTCGCACGTGTGCTCTCATTCTTCGCGCATAGGAATTTTGCAAAGAGGTTGGAGCTCATGGTTTTTTCTGCCCTTAAGATTGCCGTGAAACCACGAGGAATGAATAGTATTCCTCTGAAACTTCTGGGTGCGTTTCCTAAGTATCAAACACGTGAACAGTAGCCAAATGCTGTGTTTTTCCTCCACTAACTTTTGGCTTCTTCAAGCATAAATCAAAAGCAAAATCCAATACAAACATCTCCACCAGTCAATCGCACACTCCTCCCTCCTCTCTTTGTCCTCTAACTTAGGCCAGAGGAAGAAAACCTAACTGCCATGGATCTTTGGTCCTTCAGACCTTCACCTCCAACTGTAAGTCCTCTTGTCTCATTTTCGCAGTGATCGCCCGATCATCGACGGCCCTCTCCTTGCCTGTCTGCTTGTCCGCTCCTTTGCTCAGTCAACCACGAGTAACAAATGAGGGAGAAGTATATGACTTAACTGTTCGGCCCTGTTGATTAGATCCATTCTATGTGACAGATGTACGGTTTTGTGAAACATTATATACAAGTGTGGTTCTTTGAAATAGATAGTAAAAAAAAATATGGTTTTATAATAGTTTTGACAATGATAGTGTAGTTTTATGCAATTTACCTGAGGATTGAGATAGAGTACTGTTTAAATCTATCTCCATATCACTTTACGAGAGCAAGAGATTAATATTGGATGGCCCAACAAACTACAGGTGAAAAAACTTTTACTTTCTTTTGGCGAGCTTAGTCGTGTTGCCGACCCAAGGTACAACTGCAATCACATACACGTACGCTTAGGGTGTGTTTGGTTGCTGGGATGGAGTGGAATGGGATGGGATGAGGATGGGATGAGATGGTTCCACAAAAAAAGTGGAACCACATGGTCCAGCATCTAAGGAGAATATTCTCTAAATTTGCATAGGCTCATCCCACTTTGGACCATTCCATCCCACCCCATCTCTCAAACCAAACACATGGATGGGCTTGGTCAAAGTAACCATCTCATTCCATCCCACCTCATCCCAGCAACCAAACACACCCTTAATACATGTAGAACAGTGCACACGAGGGAGATCCATGGATATATACTCCCTCGGTTCCATAATATAATTTCTTATTTTTAAAAAACAACATCGTATAATATAGGTCTATTATATTGTACAGACTAAATATAAAGTTATTATAATATTTTTACTATATATCCATACTTTAATACTAAAAAAATAAGTAAATAGTTGTAATATCCTATTTAAAAAAGATTTGCATAGTTTAATGATATTAATTTTTTTAAATTTAATCTTTTTGATTTACACGTATGACAAATTATTGGAGCAAGAATAATCGTTGCATCCACTTCAAAACCACGTTTGAGGTACGGGGATTCTGTGTGCACGATACGTAGAGTGGTCCTACCTATTTATAGAAGGGAGTGTCTATACAACATTCGACTATTTTTGAGGACAAAAACAGTCAGATTTTGAGCCGTTAGATGGAGATCCAACGCCCTAGATCATTTTTTTGAGGGGGTCATTTTTTTTGGAGGGGGGACTTGTATAGGTGGATCCGTTGGATGAAGATCTAAAGTCCCAGATCAATCTGACTACTTTTATCCTCAAAAATAGTCGAATGTTATATAGCAATACTCTTTATGTAATTGTGGCCTATGTGCACCTTTTTTAATTATTAGCCATATGGTACTGTGAGCTTCACACCCCGAGAAGGTTGGTGTTTGTGAAGCATTTGGTGTTTGTGAAGCATGTGTAACGCCCTCGGTTTTTTTTACAATAGGAACCACATTACCTTCCATAATAGTTTAGGAGTTTAGTTACAGATAAAAGAAATATCATGTCTACTTACGAACATTTAAAAAGAGTTAATTTGATTAAAATAAGATTTAACAGTCAATTTTAACAATTTTAAGAACATCCAAGCCCAAAACTTATTTTACAATCAGAAGAACCAAAGAAAACTCCACAGGAACGTTTGAGTGTGGCTGTAACCCTAGCACGAAAACTTGTAACATCCTGCTCTTCTCTTGATCTCTGTGTTGATGGGAAAAATAAAGCAAGACTGAGAACAATTAACTGTACTCAACAAGTCACGTGAGGAGATGCTAATATAACTACTTGCCAGGTTTCCAAAGGGTGGGAATATAATCAGGGTTTGATTGAGTAGCTGTGGATGCAGTTTTATTTGTAAACACTTTTAAACACAAAAGAACAATAACTTCTTAAGGAATTGGGGTTTCAAAACTTGATTACCAGACTTCAGCATTTCCAAATCATTTTCAAATCTACTTATGCTTCGCTGTTGGATTCACCCATTAAACACAGCTTCATTTATCGGAAGCACGGTGTATTCGAATACAATTAATCATGACTCGCAAAGTCGCTCGCTTTCTTATCGGACCAGATTTTATAATCTGAATCATCGTGTTTAATCGCACTATTCCTGGATCGATAGATAGTACATACGATTCTGATTCTGAATATCAAAGTACATATCATGCGGAAACGTAAATATAATAGTAGACTTACTCATGGGCCGATTAGGCCGAAATCAATAAATTACAGCAGCGGAAGAACGAAGCACACAGGTGGGACCTTCAGGACATGCCCACAGGCAGCCAACTGGAGGTTCGCGGCCTAGTTCTCGACATCTTCATCCTCTTCGCCATCGTGATCCATAAGTATTATTGAAGCGTAGTGATCCGATTCCTGCTTCTGAATTTGTCGCAAAAGCGAGCGTGAGCACTCCGACCCCGTGCTCCGCGAGCCAACACATAGAATGCAATATTTAACATGTATGGCTAATCAAAGGAAGGTTGGGGCTCATTTTATTTTTACGTAGAGTGCTTTTGAATACAATTACCTAAAAATTCCTAAGACCTAGCATTTTGAACAAAAGCATAATGCTCAAGAATACGCAATAATAATAGCGATCCAGATTCCATCCACCGTTACATGGCATCTGCACCATATAGCAATTCTTCAGCGTTATAGCCGCTTAGCTTACCACTGGGACGACACCCAGGACAATTCCAAACTAGGGCAGTCCTTCGCCCTTCGAGTCTTTTTCATACCCAGTTTTCAATATTTTTAAACAGAACTATATCCAGTTAAGTTCTCATGTCTGCCCCTGACCGTGGGCACGGCTATTCGAATAGTTTTAGACTCTGCAGAGTTTGTACACTTTCACCACAAGAGACCATCAACTCGTTGCCCCACACGATTCCTTAGACGTGTGATTGAGCAGACCATCACAGTGACTTTTCAAAGTATCTAGTCCCTTCTGTCATCTCACCTCATGGGAAACTGCCCACTTGCGGTGGGTCCCATCTGTGCGCGGGATGTTTCCCACAGCCACTACGCAGCCGGGCTTCTACCTTCCCGCAACGTAGGACAGCTGGGAAACTTCACCCTCCACTGGTGTCCCTTTAGACCCCCTTGCCATAGCATAACCCCTTCACTCCCCCTACCAGTGAGATGAGTCCGGAGTTTCGATAAATTTACTTAGCCAAGTTGTACTTTACAGACTTGTGGTTGTACTGTTTTACACAGGAGGTCATGATAAGATTCGATCCTTAGTGGTATCTGGGCGGTCTATCACTGACCCATTTTGTGCATCCACTGCACCACACTCACACCGTCAAACCAAGCTGCCCAGATATTTAAGCAAGTTGGGGATTTTGAGAGTATAAAATAGTCATGTCCAAAATATACCAGTCATTCCCATCATGACTGCCCAAACCATTTTCTCATTAAAAGCGATCATGATGTCTGGGGCATTTCAGTGCCCCCTGAGTATCTATGCAAAACTAAGCATAGCATATAGCTAGGGACTTATTTTTAAAACATTACTATTATAATTTTGCTAGGGCGACAAGGTTCACACAATGAATATTTCAAAGGAGAGGGTAATGTTATTCAAGGTAAACAATGGCATATAACTAGAATATCAAATTTAGCATGTATTTGCATAAAAATAACAGCATGCAATTTGCTAATTTAAAACAAAGTAATTTGCATGAAATGTAGGTTCAACATGATCAAAGTATTGACTCGCCTTGGTCACAGTGGTCTGGTGCTTGATTATCCGGGGCTTCTAGGGCGGCTGCCTTGAACTCTTCTTCTTGAGCCTCGTAAGCTATTTTAATCGTGCGCGAAAATTCGGATAAAAAGAAAACATCAAATCAACAAAATATCACCAGAAATTCAAATGAACTCTACAAATTATGATTTCAGTTCCATTGGACAGATCTTGATTTTAGATGAATTTAGAAATTTGTCTCACTTAATTTGGAGTTAAAATGAATAAGTTATGCCTATTTGAATACTTCAGTTCAGTTACATCCCAAATTTAATAAATTTCTGACAGTGGGACCCACTGGTTATTTTAATCTTTTAACCTTTTTATTATATTCCAAATTATATGTGTATGACATGTGGGACCCACATGTCATATATTTCATTTTTATTTTTTTCTTATTTGCTTATTCTTGCGTCTATGGTCAGTGGGGTCCACATGTCGGTGTGCTAATTTGGACCCATCTGCCAGCGAGCGACACCGACAAAGCGGGGCCCGAAGGGTGGCCCACCGCCGACAAAGCGGGCCCAGTGTCGTGGGAAAACTAAAAGAAATGCTCGACCGCTACGCACGGAGCCGGGGGCTCGAACGCGCGCCGCGGGAGCGGGAGGGAGGAAGAGAGTAACGCTGAAAGCCACTCGGACAGCCGAGCGATGCTTACCCTATATGGGTAATAAACCCCTGTGAAGTAGCTCGCGGAGGGGGCCGGGCAGAGGAGTCGGGGGCGACGGTGGCCGGCGGCGAGCGGTGGTCGGAGAGGGCCTGGGGTTGCGTAGAATACAATCTCCGAGTGTCGGTGAATATGTTGGTGTAGACGGCCGGGGGTGACGGTCACCGGAGAGTGCTGGCGGCGTACGGTGGCGGTGGCTCGGGGACGGCTACCGAGGCCGGCGAGGTAGAGACCACGGAAGGCGTGGGGAAGGCTTGGAATGTGTTGGCGACGCTCCGAGGATGGTGTGGGCGAATGCAATCGGGTTACTACGGCGGGAGTCGACGGGGAGGGCGGCACGGAGTTCGGGAAGAAGGAGGGGGCCGGCGGCGATTGGGGCACTACAGCTCAAATGGGTTGCAAGGGAGGGGAGGAGGGAGTAATGCGGCGCGGTTGGGACTCCCAGGCGGGGCTTTTATAGACGGGAGAGAGACGCGCTTCGGCCTCTGCCCTGTTCCCGCTGGCAGGGGGGATGGATGCAATCTTCTCCGAGATTGTGTGGGGGGAGGGCGGTGACGGGTTCTTTGAACTTGGCCCCGGAGGTGTGAGGGAGAGAGGGAGCGATTTGTTGCGGCCAGCGCGAGAAAGAGCTAGCGCGAGAGGGAGTGGCGGTGCTGGCGCGTGGAGAAGAAAGGTGCCGGGGAGAAGAAGAAGACGCGGGCGGTGCCCAGGCCCGCTCGCAGAGGTAGAAGCGCGAGTGGAGGTGGGTCCACTGCGTAGGCGCGGCCGGGACAACGCGGAAGGAGACCGCGCGGCCACGCGGCAGCGGGAGGAGAGGCGCAGTCGGGGGCGCGGGCCCGCGGGGCAGTGAGGGCGCGGTCGGAGGTGGGCTGGGCCGCGGGGCGCTGGTGGAGTGAACGGCTGGGCCGGGGTGATGGCCGGCCCGGCTGTGTTATTATATATATTTTTTCTTTTAGTTAAGCTTTTGAATTTATATACACATGTTTTTAATTCCAATTTATTTGCTCTCCTTCTTACTCCACTAAATTTCTGTACCTTTTATTTAACATAAATTTTTATAGATGTCACATTTTACTAAGTACACATATACTTATTTATTTATGTATATACCCATATTTGTTGACTTTCTTAATGAATTTACTTCCTTGTTATCATTTTTCTTTTTCCTTTTTGTTTTTATTTTAAGAGTATACATTTGGGTATGTATTTGTGTGCATATTTATATATACCTCTATATATTTTTCTGGCTTCATTTATTTCCCCTTCTTGCTAACCTAGCTTTTATATTTATGTTTATATATACATGTATCTATATTTTCTTCATGCTTATATTTTGTATCACTACATTTTATGCCTTGCTCATCTCTCTAGGCATACTTGTTTAGGCTCTATTTATTTTTGTTTTCCCTTTATATACTATTATCTTCAAAATGATATTTTATATTTTATTAACCCTGATTTTTCTCCCCTTATACTGGATCATCTTTTCAGATTCGTATTAAGTTTTAAATTTTTCTAATATTTAAACATGCTTGTTCCCCTTGGTCCTTTTAACTTTTTGGAACCTTTATTAAATTATTCAGAAAAATACCATAAACTCCAAATTCAAATAAATCATATTTGCAAAAGAAATTCAAAAACTTCACATTTATAGATTTAAATTTTCAGGATGTTACATTTACCCACAAGATTTCTCAACTCCCGCATCCGCGTTCAAGAAAACAAGGCTTTTCACTACTCAATTCTTTATATAGCCTTCACCCAGTAGGTTTTTGATCTCAACAAGCTCGGATGACCCCACGGGCCTCACCCAACTTGTCGCAGCCCTACCGTTGTATGGTTAACCACCTCCCATACGGACTCACCCTCGGTCTCCCTCCACCAGTTTTAGAGGTTTAATCGAACTTGAGCAGTTACTAGACTAGATTTGACAAAGTCAACGCCTGTAGTTGGGTGGGTGCTATGTTCTTTACTCAGCATAAGGGTCTGGTCCTTATATTTTTAACTGAGGTAACTTCCACGCACAAACCCATATTCAGTGCCACTACACTGCCACCATTTCACATCCAAGTCTCCACCCTAGGATAAGGTCTTGGGATCCGGCCCACTTATGGCCTTCTGCGATCCTCGCTTGCCCTAGATCCACTTTTCAAAATTCTATCAACAAATGCCAAATTTCTTAACAGCAGAAAAATTTGTTGAGTTTCTAAACTACCATGATTATAGTATTAATATATTTAATTTTACTAAGTCTTGTTAAGGTGAATATGGCCATCAAAGTAAATAGGGTTTTTTCGGGTGGTAGGACATAATTGAGATCATGTCATTCTAAACAGTTATTGTACATAAAATAGTAGTGCGTAAGTAGCATAATGAAAGTACTAATAAATAGATAAATAAAGGAAATGTAGGTTCAACATGATCAAAAACATGTGACTTGCCTCTTTATCCATAGCATCTGGTTATTTTACTGTAGTCTTTGGATTGGATACTGATTTCTTTAATTGCTCTTGTAGTCCTTCTATTGACCAACTCGTGTAGTTCAAGTACTAGCGTAGAAGACGAATATAAATGAGTTCCTACTTTGCAGAACGCAAGCTGAGAACAAAATACAAATAAATAACCAAAAAGATATAAAGAAGTAGGTGGTGAGGTCAGGCTTTAGGCGGTGGATGGTTTGCCTCAATGGGATTGGAATTAGGTTAAGTGTGTTCGAGATG
The DNA here is from genome assembly GCA_036346575.1 of Dendrocalamus sinicus. Lineage (NCBI taxonomy): Eukaryota > Viridiplantae > Streptophyta > Magnoliopsida > Poales > Poaceae > Dendrocalamus > Dendrocalamus sinicus. The sequence continues at coordinate 8,728,451 of CM070663.1, forward strand.
GCCAAGGATGTATATAGGCGTTGTATGGATTTCGGTGAACGACTGAAGGTGTGGATGGTATTAGATTTTTGGGTCAAAATATTTATTTGGGTTGTTTAGAGTTTTACTAGAGTCTAAGGTGGCAGATCAAAGTTGGAATGGTGTAGACGGGGCTTAAGACGATAAAAAGGAAATATGTGTTTTTTGGATTTCGGCAATCGATAAAAGTTTGGACCGTAATAGGATTTAAGGTTTGGAAATGTGGTTTAGTGGTTTTGAGTGTTATCGATATTCGATATGGGAAAAATGGAGCTGAGAAATGGGTAGATAGGTTCAAAATGATCAAAATGGATGTATAAATATTTTTAGAGTTTCGGTGAATAAAGAAGGCTTGAAAAGCATTTGAATTTGGGTTTGAAATGGTGTTTGAGCTACTTAAAATTTTATGGTGTCTGGCTAAACCAAATGGGATAGAAATTTGACTTCACAGGGTCAAAATGGATGTATTTTGTATTTTTGGGTATGGATGAACAGTAACCGGTATGTACTGTTCATTGCGTGTCTGGCACTATTCACTCCGGGTCGGTTACTGTTCACAACGGGTCTGTTTGCTATAGTATCGGGTCTGGTTACTGTTCACTAATGGGTTAGTGCTATAGTACTGAACCGGTACTGTTCTTCTTCTTCCTCCCACGCGCTACAGTGACCGAAAAACAGAGCAATTTTGCGACGGTGATTCCCGATGCTACGATCACTTCCGGTGAAAACCGAGGGTATGGATGGACTCCTGGGGACGAGGGGGTTCCATTTTTGGCCTTGGGCGCAATCGTGGATGGCCAGAACTTCACCGAGGCGAGGTATCTTTGTGGCGGTTTTGAATGACACAGGAGCTACAGGGAGGTTTATTCTTCTAATTGGCTGCTTTTGAACCATCTGGGAGTGGTCACGGTGGCTTGGGCGGTGGTGGTTTGGGTCGTGAGGACATGTAATGAGATGTCCACGGTGAGGGCTTTCGGCCAGGTGGTGGTCATGGCCGTCAGTGAAGATTAGGGTAGGGGAGGATAGGGCGGCACTTTGGTGTGACTTCTGGGAATGCAAGGAAGCTACAGTCAAAAAGAATTGAAAGGAAATTGACTGTACAAGGGGAATTGAGTTGGCGGCTTTCTTGGGGATTTTTGAAGGTTGTCGGCGATGCAACGGTCACCGGAGCAATTGGGGGTGTGGGTGGCTTACCTGGGCATCGGTGCACCTCACGAAGGGGCTTGGGGGCTTTTTATAGGGACAGTGGGATGGTTTGACACAGGGAATGCTCTACTCAGGCGGCGGCGCGTGGCTGAGGCGGAGAAGCAAGGGAGGCTTCGGTCAGGTTTGGCAGCTGTAGGGGTGAGGTCGGCAAGGGCTAGCACCTCGGGCGCTGCGTTCCTTGGGCGAAGGATTGCAGTTTGTCGGCTGAGAGAGAAGGGGGAGCGGCGGCCAAAATATCCAGGGTGGTGGTGAAATCGGGCTTGGCTTCGTCCGGTGCCAGTAAAGGACCTTCGAGGGATGTCAGACAAGTTGCAGAAGAGTGGCGGCAGCGAGAAGGCACGGAAATGATCGCGCGCGAGAGAGAGAGCTCGGGTGGCGGCAAAAACAGGTGGCGGCAAAAAAATCTAACCGTGAACAGTGCCGGCGCAAAGTTTAGTCATTGAGGTGATGCAGCACAGATCTTGAAGCTTGGATGGATAAGGTTTGAGTTGGATTAGGCTTAGGCTCAAGAGGAAATCTAAGTCAAAACGAAATTTCAATCTTTTTCAAATTTCGGTTTCGTTTCAGCATGTTTTGCCTCTGAAGAATTATGGTAATCACTAGATCAACGCTATAGCTGGTGTGGCCATTCTAGATCAAGGCGCTCTTCAATTTAACCAAACACCTCAACTGTAATCGACACGAGTCACACGACGAACCCGTACTGCTCTACGACAAGAAGCAACCACGGAATCACCCACACACAAGGCTCAACAATGGTCCTGTTTAAAAGCGAAATGACTTTTAAAATACTGTAACTATTATTTTTTCTAAAATATTTAAATAAATAATAGAAAAAATAAAAATATTATATATTTATGAACAATGTAAAGAAAAAAGAAAAATAACCGCATTAAAAAACCAACACAGTTCACATGGTGTTTAGCTTCAGAAATCAGAAACTGTTATGGTACTGACCACATCACTGAATCAGGTTTTGTTTATTATTACATGTAGCAGGAGACCAGCGTAGCACTCATTTGCAACCGTAGCTAGTGGTAGCAGCAGTCATTCGGTGTCCTTGAGGGTGTTGCCGATGTCGATGACGAAGCGGTACCTGACGTCGGCCCTGGCGAGGCGCTCCATGGCCGTGTTCACGTAGTCCGCGCCGATCGCCTCGATGTCCGCCGTCACGCCGTGCTTCGCCGCCAAGTCAATCATCTCCTGCGTGTCCCTCATGCCGCCGACGCAGCTCCCGCACAGGATCTTGTTCACTGGATATTTACATGTGAAGATTCGTCAGTTACGGAATGCTTACTCATGTCTCTGAGCAAGCTAAGCGCAGGACATATTCGCAAGCTGAAATCAATGATTGCTGCTAGCTTGTTCTAAACTGAAGATTTCAATTGTCAAATATTGCTGCTAGTTTGTTCCCAATGGAGATCTCATTCGTCAAATTTTGCAATGCAAATAGCTTAAGCAACCAAATGACATAAGCTAGGTAACCCTTAAACTTACTCTTGACAAGAGCAAAGGCAGGGACCTCCAGGGCCTTCTCAGGCAGGCCGACCAGGATCATCTTGCCATCGCGCTTCAGAAGGCCGAAAAGGGGGGCCACGGGAATGTTTGCAGACACCGTGTTTATGATGCCATCCATGGTGCCCATCGCAGCCTGAAGAGAGAAATCAAGAAAGCAAACATAAATTCGTCTTCTCCACTACAGAAGGATATGTGATATCGTTTGATTTCTTAATTAGACAATCGAATGCTACGTTTGATTTCATACTTTCATCTCCTCGGCGTTGCTGCTGACGACGAAGGCGTCGGCGCCGAGCCGCTCCAGGGCCTCCTGCTTCTTCCCGGGCGACGAGCTGATCACCGTCACCTTCATCCCGAACGCCTTGGCGAACTTCACCGCGACATGGCCGAGCCCTCCCAGGCCAAGCACGCCGACGTGCTTCCCGGGCGCGTTCAGCCCGTGGTACTTCATGGGGCTGTACACGGTGATGCCAGCGCAGAGCAGCGGCGCGCCCTTGTCCAGCGGCATGGCCTCGGGGAACCGGACCACGAAGCGCTCGTGCACCACCACCATGGTGGAGTACCCGCCGTAGGTGACGGTGCCGTCCCGGTCCACGGAGTTGTAGGTGAGGATCATGCCCGGGCAGTGGTTCTCGAAGCCCTCGTTGCAGCTCTCGCAGGACTGGCACGAGTTCACCATGCAACCAACGCCGACCTTGTCGCCGGCCTTGAACTTGGTCACGTTCTTGCCAACCTCGGTGACCACGCCGGCGATCTCGTGGCTGCGCCCATGCACATTTACAGTTTCGTTTGTGCAGAATTCAGAATGTAACACTGTTGAAAGTTGAAACAACCGTGACTTGGTAATTACGAGCAAGAAGGCATATTTACCCAGGAACGATAGGGTAGATGGCATTCTTCCAGTCGTTCTTGATGCTGTGCAGGTCAGAGTGGCAGATCCCACAGTACAGGATCTTTATTGCGACATCATCGTCTCCAGTGCCCCTGCAGAATTTGAAGAAAACGTTACTATAAAAGTTAATTCAGCTCATATGTGAGTGTATAACAGTACTCCAATCATAGGCCAAGAACAAATAAAACTAGTGACTTAAAGTCTTAAATAATTAGATTCATGTATCCACTTATTCAGTGGTCATTCTAGCAAAGGGTCTAGTCTATCATGCATGGAAACGATCTATCCTGTTCTCTGCTGATGCACACGCAGACCAATGTTTTCCTCTCGTCCAAGTAAACACTAAAGAAATATCAAAATTCAGCAAACTGTACTTTATGTTTCTCGCAATAATTTAGTCAATAAGTTGATGCAAATACAGATTACAGATTTGGAAAGAAAATTTCTAATTAAAGACTGCAAAGGGAGGTGTTTCTGTGCCTTTCACAAAGTGATTTGCACAACTTTTAAAACACAACTGAACGTGAATAGTGATTACTTACCCCTTCGCATACTTTAAGATTAGTAACATTCTTATTAGAATGAAAAGTATAGAAACACTACTCAAATACAAAACAAACGTCAAAATTCAGCAAACTGCATTTTATGTTTCTCACAATTAGTCGATTAGTTGATGCAAATGCAGATTACATATTTAGAAAGCAAAATTCTAATTATAAGATTGGAAATTGTGAACCATATCAACCAGACCTAAGCCAGCACTGGCGCGACTATGACAGTCTTGTCTACAATGGCAAACAACAGCCACCGACCAGCTATTTGAGGAAATGAGTGAATGACAGAAAACTGCTAGCACCATATCTACAAAGTACTACCATGTCAAATTGTCAATTCCTACGCTTCAGTGCACTTGCAGAAACAGGTACGTGCTGTTGAGATCTGCCCAGACGGGCCACTTGACGCGTACCACACAGAAGAAGAGCAAACGCAACATATACATCCAGCAGCAGCAGCAGTAGTTGACAGGTAGTTGAGGGTGACAAATGTATGGCTTTTCAAGCAATAGTGCTGTCAGGTTAACTTGCATACAATAGCCACAGGGCATGCCAGGCATGAGAAATAATGTGAGCCCCTGCTACTGTGTGGCATGAGCAGCAGAGATGCATCATTCCACCATGCGCCCTAGTTTGGGGACCTTAGTTTGTTTGTTTATTTGTATCAGAAGAAAGGAGATTAAGATCCGAGTGCTATTGCAAGAATTTCATTTATACAATTTATTAAACTGCTAGGCCCGTTTGGATGCAGACATAGAGTAGGGCAAAAATCTTGTAGAACCTTAGTTTTCTAATAACAGAAATCGGATGATCGACTCTGTTTCCAAAACAAAACAGGCCCGTTTGGATTGGATTGGAGGATTTGCATACTTCTGGCATGTGAAGCTGCCGCAGGCTAAAGAAGTTCTTGCTGAATTTGTAGTTTCAACCAAGCCCACTGTTGTGCAAATTAGTAATAATTAGATTCCAGCAAGCACCACATCTAAAAATTTAAGCACGACTACCCCGTTTAATAATCATATCCAATGAATCGTTGACTAGACGACGATTTCTTGAGAATAAATAACTCCACATAAGCATGCACGTACGTACGTACGCTGCCCTAGGGTTAGCACGCCGGACCAACCGGATCGGACGGCGCACAGTGCCCGCGACACTCCACCCGTACGTACGTACGCCCGCGCGCGCGTGTGCTGTGCCCAGGCCAAGCCTACTCGCACGACGGATGCGGCGGCGGCGGCGGCGGCTTCTTGATCGATCTCGCACGCACGGACGGCAAAAGCCCTGGAGGCGAGTTGCGCGACTCTTCGGGCCTAGGCCTAGAGGCTAGAACATTTTAGAACCCTGCGAAGAGAGATGGGCTTAGGCGTGCGTATATACGTACCTCCGGGTGAGGGTAAGCGGGGAGAGGTGGCCGGAGGCGTCGCGCGCCGCGAGACCCACCGCCTTTCTCGTGTGCTGCTGCTGCTGCGCCGCCGCCGTGGGAGCCATCGATCGAATCGGCCGGGATCGATCCGGATGCTTCTAGATGTTCGAGGCTGTTTGCGCTCTGCTCCGACGAGATCGATGTGTTTATGGCAGGGAGGCGAAGGGGCCGGGGGCGTGGGCCGGCTTTTATAGCCGAGCCGCGCGTCGCTGCGAGGTGGGCCCTTGCTACGCGGGCGAGAGGGGTCAGCGGTGACGTCAGCGCCCGCGAGCCCTCTGGAGCGGCGGCGATGTGTGTGGTGCGCGCGCGGGTTGCTCCACCATTGGAGAAGCCACGCGAGGGTTCGGTTCGATCGATTCGGGTGTGGTTCTGGTCCTTTCGCGTGGGCGCAAAGTGGGAACCGTAATACTCTCTCACTCACAAATATATATTATTTTAAGATACATATAGCTAAACTTTTAAAACTATAAATATCAATTTCTTTTTTAAAATTTAGATTAGTTACATAAAAACCATATGTATAGATTTATCTTGAAAGTACTTTTATATTATCGTAACTAGCGGATTTATCCGTGCAATTGCACAGCTAGATATTATGATATAATTATCTTTGGTTTGATATACAATTACACTACTTATAATTAAAATATAATTGTATTTGCTATACAACTTTAACGTATATATGATTAATATACACCCTTATATTCTGGTCGTACTAAAATAAGTGGAAATTTTTGTGCAAATAATCTATTTTTTATTCGAAATTACAGAAATATACCCGTGAAATTTTTTTTTACAAAAATAGGCTCCAGTCGCCTAATGGAGGGATGACTGGAGCTAATTGCCCAACCAGGGGCCGACAGAATCTCTATCACCCTACTCTCGAGCGACTGAAACCAGTCGTCTCCCCATTGGGCGACTTGAAGTGCAGTCACCCAATGGGGGGGCGACTGCACTCAGTCCCCCGTGATTTTTTTAAGTTTTGTCAATTTTATAGTTTTAAACTGGGAAAAAATCTAGTGGGGTTGTAATAAAAGTTTATGTTCATTGTTAGTTGTAGGTGCATAAAAAATTTTGGGAAATTTTTTTAGGAATGATTGACCGTAGAATGATTGATATATACAGTGGTAAGTGATATTTTGATGTTACTGAGAATTCGTGTACGGAGAGAACCGGTATGTTAATATTGTTAAATGACTTGCTATGTGAATCATTGAATGCGAAAAGACAAGATAATAAGCTTATCTGAATAGAAATAAACTTCATAATACAGTTGGGAGTAACATGCCACGTACTTTTTTATTACATGCATAACATATAGCATCATATGCGACTAACCCACCACCACTGACCTCGATAGGACACACGTGGCGAACTGGATCGATGTTGGAAATGGTGACAATAGGTTGGTGGGGAGGAGTCTGGCAATGGTAGAGAGGTAGGGAGGAGGCGTTTGGCTCTACATCCATGGTGGCCTTGTTGAGGAAGGTGCCGATGATGGTGATGATAGCAAAGATAGAGGCACAAGTGAGTAGCTTGGTGGTGTTGCCGGTGGGGATGAGGTCTCCATAGTCGATGGTGGTCATGGTGATGATGTGGTTGGAGGCCAGTGAGGAGGTAGGGGAAGGAGGGTAGCAAGGAAGTAGGCGAGGAGTAGGACACCTGCCAGATACTTGTGTGGTTGGAGACGGTGGAGCCAGGGAGGTGTTAGACGAGGAGGAAGCCAGCCAAATCCGATGTGCAGTTGGTGATGGTAGAGCTAATGAGGTGGTAGACGATTAGGAAGAGGCCAACCATATCCGATTCCTGATGTGGGGAGGAGGCCAGCTGCAGGAGAAAGGCAGGGTGTGGGGAGATGGTTGGCGATGGGAGGAATTGGGATGTGGGAAGAAGGTAGGTGGGAGGAGGCCGTCAGCGGGTAGTGGGGCGATGGTGACTAGGAAAGAGAAGATAGAGATAGAGGAAGAGGAGGTTGCAGAAGAGATGAAGAAAAGAGAAAGAGGGAGAAAAGAGTCTTTTCGTAGCCACTTAATAGCGCCCTCACAGTTGGCTGATAAAAGTAGCACGGAGCGGCACGAAGTAAAATCTCAATGTACAAGAAGCCAATGTTTTTCAATAGTAAATCTGAGATCAGGACCATTTTCAGTGGTATACAAGGAATTTTCTTGAAGATCTACACTGTCGATTATTGTAGGGCCTGATTTTTGACAGTGGGGATTGATATGATCTTGAGACCATGTGGAGATCACCCCTTGTGTACGATGAGTATTTGACTTTGCTTGTGCCTTATTGTCAAAGTTTGAATTTGATTTTGTGTCATTTGCTCCCTGGTTTTTGTTGTCAGGTGGGCAACAATTTGACCAGCCTATAGAGGTGATCTGACCGGCCATGACAGCGGTCTGCCTAGTGAGAGGCCCGATTGACCGTGGGTGGCGGTCTGATTGAAGGTTGTCAGCTGGTCTGACCGACATGGGTGCCATGGTTAGACCGATCTCCTATTACTGTGGGATTTTAAGTCAGTTCATGGCTGTTTGATCAGTCATTGGTTGACGGTTAGACTAGCTAATGCTGAATTTGAGTGAGTAAAGTTGGTTTCTAACAAGGATATAATAATCATCAATTTATTATTTATCTATAAATAGTATTATTACGTCATTCTGCTCCTTAAATATGCCCCTTATGTTCATAAGGGAGAGACCTAAACATGTGGTCATGAGCTTTTCGACGACCGCTCTATGGTCATGAGCCTTTCCATGACCGTTTCATGATCATAAGTCTTTCTACGTGCATGACACAGTCGTAAATTGTTCTATGACCACCCTATGGTCTTGAACTCTTCTACGACTAGCCTGACTTCAACCAGCTTGTCTATGAGAACCTGCTACATCACAGGTTTGTCCGACAAGGCAGTTAACGTATGCAGTTGTTCTCTAGAATAACGACTCATAACTTCTTCCTACCTTTAGCGATAACCGCCTGGCAGTGAGGACGTATCACGTCACTGACAATAACCTCCGTCAGATAGTTTATCATCTGATACATTAACACATCTCTTAGCATGGAGCAACCGTCATGTCTTTATACACTATATAAAGGCTAAAGTTAGGGAGAAAGGCAGAAGAGAGGCAACGCAAGCAACATGAGAAAGAAGTGCAAGACATCCAGCATTACTCTTTTGCTTAATTGTAATATGTGCAATCAAGATAGCTGCACAGGAGTAGTGTTGTTATTCTCTCTAAAGAAGGCCCGAACTTATATAAAATCTCTATGTGACCTACAGCCAGGAGATCCCCCAAATCAAATAATCATACGTAAGATCGGTATTAGAACACCGACAGTTTCAGTTGTATTAGCCATGGTGGGAGCACATGCATTATAGGAATCTTGATATGTGTGTCAAGTGGTTCATATTTGCATCGATTTTATTGATGAGAGTTAAGTGCATGTCACTTGTGTTCGGGACTTTTGCTTGTTTTTTGATGTGCAAGGCACTTGGTGATTATTACGGTCAATGGTAAGACCAAGACTAAGGGAGGTGCCCTAAGGCCATAGAAGGTCACGTAAATCTGGATGGAGCATCATCTCAAGCGGAAAAGCATGTGAGAAAGATAAGAATCATGATGAGGTAAGTGCATGAATATTGTGTGCCATTAGACTTAGACGTTTAAAGTGGTAACGATCCTCGAAGTAGATGTATGATCTTGGCGGTAAGCCATTAGGTATCACGGACTTCAATTTGTGGTTGCTTTGAGAAGAAGCACCGTGAATATCAATGGGTGGCAATTAAGGAAATTATCTGATGCCAGGTGGAGAGACAGTTTGCAAAACCGCAGGGGTTGCCTAAGTGGTTTAGGTCACATCTTAGAGGATGGAGCATCTTATCGGGCTATTGGAGTCATGTGTAAGGCACACTTTGAAAGGCATGCTGGTGTATGTGAGTGTAAAACTCGTTTGTATGTGGATTACCATGTTTTCCTATCTCCAAATGATTGTATCTTCTTGGAGATTAGTTTCCATTCATGTAGACACTTTTCTCTGAAAAGTTCTTATGATTGCTCAATTTTGCTAGAGAGAAGAGTGATTTTAGGATTTTGACCTTGAGTGTTTTAGGTTGAGTTTATCCTATGATCTAGCTTGCTATGATATGTGAGAATCTATCCAAGGTCATTTAGATCATCAAGAACTCACGATCAAGAGTAGATCAAGATTTTTTTTCTCTTTTGTCTGGTTTCAATGCAACCTTCCTTGTTTTAGATAAATATCAGAACTTTGGCATTGATCTTCATGATCCATGATTGTAATAGATTCCTAACATCCTATGAAGAATTTGTATCAAGTTCTATCCTATTTGGATCAATGGTTTAAGAGCTAGCCATTTTCGTTATCGTGTGTCAGGCTGTTCTTTGCCTCTATTCGGCGAGCGTCAGACCGCCCAAGATCTGGTCAGACTAGTGCGCTTGCGGTCAGACCGGCCGAGCGGTCCGATTATCCCCCGGTCGACGGTCAAACTGGTGTGACAGCTCATCTCAGATAACTTCATGTTCTTTGGATCTTGACTTTGGAATAGCTAGGGAAAGATTTTAAGAAGTTATTCACTCTTGTGATTCACCATATTAGATCCTATAAGATTATATTAGGACATTGCATTGAATATAACTTCAATTTTAAGGTATTAAATAGGACACTTATTGAATGTAATTCGATTTGAGTTAATCCGTACGTCCAAAGTCTAAACACTTAGTTCAAGTATCCTATCCGAGCTAACGTCAAATACAAAACAAGCATGCATGTTTTCCAAGCTACTACGTTATTTACAAGATATTAGCTGAATGCTCGTGTGTTGCTACGGATTTTAAAATTTTATCATACTACATATTCTAAAATTAATGGGTGGTAAAATTTATTGGAACGTGCATACAATATGTTCTAATTTTTTAAATCCGTAGTAACACACGGGCATTCAACTAGTATGCATTATATCTCCAATTTTTTTCCTAAAAGAAGATCAGAAGGCGTAAGCTGCAATGGGATCAACAAGAGAGTTTACCTTTGCCTGAGGAAATTGATTAGTGAAGATCCGAAAAATTTGAACACAAAAAGGACTTGTTGTACTTGAGCCCTCGTCTTATACTTTCAAAAACTTTCAGACAGATCGCCAATGACTGTGAAGATGCCTGATCATCATCTCCAGTACATGCACCAATGCACGCCCGTGGACGCCGCGATCATCCAGACGGGGAACGCTTGCACCCGTGGCCGGCACGCTCTACTAACAAATGGAGCATTAAATAGATGTGCGTCCCTGGAGAAGGGATAGAGGTTAAGCAGTACCTGGAGCCTTAGAGCAACTCCAGCAGGGCCCCTACTTGAGCCCTCATCCTACTTTTGAGGGCCGAGGGGCAAAAAACTCACTCCAGCAGGGCCCCTACTTGAGCCCTCAAAAGTAGGGGGGCCCTCAAATCTCCCTCTCGAGCCCTCATTCCTGGGGGGTCTGGAGGGAGCCCCTACTTAGAGGGCTCAAGTAGGGGCCCTGCTGGAGTGAGTTTTGCCCTCGACCCTCAAAAGTAGGGGCTCCTCCGCACCCCCAGAGTGGGTCCTATGTGTCATCCCCTCTAAGAATGAATTTGAGGGTCCTGTTTTGAGGGCTCCTGCTAGAGTGCAGCTAAAAAAATAGAGCCCTCAAAAGTAGAGGGAGCCCTCAAATAAAAAGTAGGGGCCCTGTTTTGAGGGCTACTGCTGGAGTTGCTCTTAGAGCAACTCCAGCAGTAGCCCTCAAATCAGGGCCCCTACTTTTGATTTGAAGACTCCTCCTATTTTTGAGGGCCCGGTTTTTTTGCATCTACTCCAACAGCACCCCTCAAATTTAAGCCCTCAAATCCATTCCACTACACACTGACACATGGGACCCACTCCTCAAATCTGGTCGGAGGCGAGCGAAGGCCCTGGGCGAGCGGGGGATTTTGGCGGCGACGGCGACGGGCGGAGGCGTCGGGCGAGGCGACGGCGACGGGCGGAGGTGTCAGCGAGGCGACGAGCGTGGCGGCAGAGCGGAGGCTGCGGCGAGCCGAGGAGCCGGGCGAGGCGCGGCGAACGAGGAGTCGCGAGGCGGGGCGAGCGAAGCGGCAGAGGCGGGATTTTGGCGGCGCAAAGGGGACACGGGCGCGCGAGGAGGAGCGGCGGCGCGGCGAAGTATGGCGAGGCGGGTATTTTGGCGCGCGGGGACACGGGCGACGGCGGAGGAGTCGGGCAAGGCGGGGGCGAGCGGAAGCGACAGAGGCGGGGGATTTTGGCGGCGCAAGGGGGACATGGGCGGTGGCGGAGGAGTCGGGCGAGGCGGGGGTGAGCGGAAGCGCGAGGCGGGGTATTTTGGCGGCGCGTGGGGGACACGGGTGGCGGCAGAGGAGTCGAGCGAGGCGGGGGGTGAGCGGAAGCGGAGGAGTCGGGCGAGACAGGAGGCGAGCAGAAGCGGCAGATTTTGGGGGGGGGGGCGCGGGGGAAGTTTCACCGAGCGGAAAAAAAACCGAAGGATGAGAGCTAGGAGAAGGCCCCTAGGAATGAGGGCTTGGAGATCTCATTTGAGAGGCCTCCTATTTTTGAGAGCCAAGTAGGGGCTCTGTTGGAGCTGAGTTTTTTTGCTCTGGCTAAGTAGGGGCCCTGCTGGAGTTGCTCTTACCATTTTTTCGAACAATGGGATCTATGGGTAATTTTTCGTGAACCTCTGAGGGCACGTTTGGGAGATCTATTTCTGATCGGGATTTATATGGATAGACCGGTTTTGATTAGAATTTATGTGGATGACCAAAAATTTAAAATAAAATCCTGGGTGGTGATCAGTTGGGTTTTTTGGTGGCTTATAGCTGAAAACACTGTAGCTGGCTGAAAAAAACACTATAGCTGACAGAGGCTTATTTAGCAGAATTAAATTTAAAAATTAACAAATATAAAAAATATGTTAGCCCATTACGTATAATTCAAACATATACGGGAAAAAAGAACCGACATAAAAGCTCAACACAAAGCCAAAAGTTCAGAAAAAGACGAAATTTATGAATAGTAAAAAATAACCCGGAAGTCAGAAGCTGAAGTCCAACCGATCGGGGCCTGCTGATACCAATGTAGATGGACCAGGGTTTTAGCCTATTCAAACAAGGCCAGAGCGTTTGAAGAAAATTTACTGCTAGGGCTACTACTACAGGATGACCAACGCGATAGCCGGTGTGATCGAGGCATCGTTCGGTGACTGCACCAGAAAGTTGTTTGTGATTCATGTTCACCTGCTCAACACAAATCATATCCATCAGCGTCAAAACGAACACGTAAACCAAACTCAGAAGCAAGATCAACTGTAAGCAACACTATGAAGTAGCTAAAAGTTAAGCCGTTATTATTAGAAAAAAGTGTAATTTTCAATCTTCAACTGTAGTCCTCATCCGATTTTCAACCTTTAATTTTAAAACTGTCTAAAATAGCACCCTAAACAATGAAAATCGTGCCATTTACCTCCTTAACCCATTCCAGGACAGTTTTGATCTGACGTGGCGTCTACATAGACGATTTTATTGACATGGCATCCTTGATGACAAAAGTTAAATAAAAAACAGTGTGACCCACCAGTCATACTGACCCCCTACTTTCTCATCTATCTCAAGCCAACCCGTCAAGCTGTTCTCTCTTTTGTGCTAATGGCCGAGCCAGGCTAAACTCAGTTCGCCGGCCGCAGGGCCTCGTCGCCGGTTGCAGGACCTCTCCTCCGCCTCTATCCCATCTTCATCTCCAGCAACTTTCTCTGGAAAACCATTACCCCGATCTGATTCCATTGCTGCGGGAGCTACGATGTTGGCCAGATCAAGGGGCCATGTTGGGTACCAACAAGGACAAAGATGATGAGGTGGTCACGAATGAGAGTAAGGCTTGCTTCGGTAATATCATCCGTCCAAAGCATTCTGTTCTTTACTTTCTTGGCAGAATAATTTGTTAGTGTCACTTTCTTGGCAGCGCACAAGGGAACAGAGGTATATCTTACTTAGAGCTTGCATTTCGTAAGCTCCTACATAACGATACAAAATTAGCTACTCCAATAGGCCTGTCAATGGACCGAGCATTCTAGAGATAATAATTATTACCAGGATGTCGTCCGCAGGAAATCTGGCCTCGCTTTCCATCGTAGGATTGGACGCGCAACTACTCCGACGGTTGGGGGGCTAGCTAGCACAGGAGCTGCGGCCTGCGGATTTTCTATATATCTTCGCACCTCATCTCTGACATAATCAGCCAGCTCCTCTCTAAGAGTTGCCTTGATCTCCTCTCGTAGCCGCGTCTCACACTCGGCTTTGGTTCTCTTCCTACTCTGATACAAATTGGAGTCATCTGAGAAACCATTTTTCCAAAGAACATAAAGCCAAGGCCTCTTGTACGACCCGGGTGCTCCTTGTTTCCCAGGACCGCGGGGAGTATATCTTTCTCTCTAGTTTCCTATAATGATCCCTAGGAAGATTCTACACTCAGCGCTTCCTACAAGAGTTTGACATGTCATTTCACTTCCTACGAAGTTGTAGAGTAATCACAAACTATGTAATTCGATTGATATCTTACCAGGCAGTGGAACACTTCCTGGTCTACAGGATTTCGGAAGGAGATGTCCCCCGATGACGTGGTAGATGACCTCGCTCTAATCCAATTTCGAGCATGCTCATCCGGGATCGTGGCAAATGGCGGGGCGGTGTCCCGCAGGATTGCCTGTTCATCCTGTCCTCCACTGCGGGATTTTACCCGCATACCCAGCTATGCCAAGTCTGTAGGGGTGTTTGTTTTTTGCCTGAAGGGCCTTGTGCGCCGCACTTGCATTTCTAAAATCTTCGGTCGTCTTCATCGCCTTAAACTCTTCCTATTGTGGTTCCAGGAATGGGTACTTATGAAAGGGCGTTAGATCCTTCTCCACGTACTGCTTGACAAGTACGCTCTTGAAGTTCTTCCATACTTTGCACGCCGCTAGCAAGGCATGTCGTTGCACGGAGTCGTGGTGTTCTTCTGGGATCTCGAACGATGCAAAACTTTCTGTCAGCAGCTCACGTTTTCGAGTCTCAGTCACGGTCTTCCACGAATCGAATGTGATCTCAATTCGTTCTCACGCAACTATTCTGATCATTCTTCGAAATGTGCATGCTGCTCGGCGAGGAAGGAGAGGAGTCCCAGATCCATTGACCTCTGCGATGGTAAATTGGCCCTCAAGCTTTTTCAATAGTTCTCTTCCTTGGCGTTTTGATTTTGGAGTGGACACATCCAGCAATGATGTTGAAGGATGCGCGGATGACATGTTGGCCTTCTCATATATGAAAAGTGCAATGTAGCATATATATATATATATATATACACGGGTTTGTTTGGAGATTAAGAATGTTATAAGTCTTCAAGTCGACCCAATAACCCAAACCATCCTGTGGTATCTCGAGATAGATGGACGGTAGATATAATGGGTGTAACTACACCTGGGTGTAGAAAAGAGGCTTCCACACACACACACACACACACATATATGTGTGTGTGTGTGTGTGTGTGTGTGTGTGTGTGTGTGGAAGCCTCTTTTCTACACCCAGGTGTAGTTACACCCATTATATCTACCGTCCATCTATCTCGAGATACCACAGGATGGTTTGGGTTATTGGGTCGACTTGAAGACTTATAACATTCTTAATCTCCAAACAAACCCGTGTATGCTGCAAAGAAACCCTTCAACCGGCTGCAGTAATTAATGCCGTAAGTATCGGATCGCCGCAAGTATCTCCGATATTAGTGACGTATCACAATTTAAATACTCAATCACATTGCAGATACTCCCCAACGTGAGGACGGAATGGACTGAAATCTGGAGATGAGTCAAGGTATACATAAGAAAATCAACATGGATAGCCATGGCAGCGAAACTACGATTTGACATGAATTTTTTGTACGGATAATCCATTTTTTATTCGAAAATACATAAATATACCCGCGACAAAATTTTTTACAAAAATAGTCTCCAGTCGCCCCCCCATTGGGCGACTTCTTCCTTTCGCCCAACCGGCAAGCGACACAATATCTGTCGCTGGTTCTTGGAGCGACTGCAAGTAGTCGCTTTACCATTGGGCGACTTCCATGCAGTCGCCCAATGGATGGGCGACTTATGACGCAGTCGCCCAATGGAAGGGCGACTTTACTCACTCCCCGTGATTTTGTAGAGTTTTGTAAATTTTGTAGTTTTAAACTGGAAAAAAATATGGTGTAGTTGTAATAAAAGGTTATGTTTATTGTATGTTGTACGTGCATTAAAAATTGTGAGAAATTTTTTTTAAGAACAATTGACTGTAGAACGTTTGATATATACATTGGTAAGTGATATTTTTATGTTACTAAGAATTAGTGTACGAAGAAAACTGGTATGTTAATTATTGTTACATGATTTGCTATCTGAATCATTGAATGCGAACACACGAGATAATAACCTTATGTGAATTGAAATAAACTTCATAATACGATTGGGAGTAACATGCCGCTTACGGTTTATTACATGCATAACATATAGCATGATATGCGACTAACCCACCCAACCGCTCGTACCACCTCATGTGTGGACCGGGCCACTTTCTCGCCACATTTTGTCTCTGGGTGTAGCGTGGTTGTTTCCCCCTTTTGTCGCGCCTTGAAGATGGCTCGCTGCATCCTTCTTCTGTCACTCTTGGACTTGAGGGCTGCCTCACGAGCTTGAAGCTCTTCCTCCGACGCTTGATGGTCGCTTCACGCAGACTTAGCTGCTCCCGCCTCCTTTGCAGCTCATCCTCCTTGCCCTTCGACGGATTTGGTCCATCCTCACGCGGCGCTCTTGCTCAAGCCGCATCCGCCGTTCCACCTCGCGAGCTCGAGTCATCTTGACAAAGTATTGTCCTTTGTTTTCCACCTCCTTCGCACTGGTTATTTGGCCATGCGGCGACACCCGATCCACCCATTCCATGAACCCGCAAGCCTATGTGTGGCATGGTAGATGTCATGGATCAAGTTGAAAACGATAATGAAAAGAAATGATTTAGTTATGGTCGTTACCACGAAGTCGTCATCCGTGTCGGGACACTTGAAGAACCTACGGCCGTATTTGGCTCGTTGTACTCGATCGATCCGGACTCCCAACATCGTCCTAAAGCCGCAATGGCACTTCGGGCGCTCATGCCACTCCGGCACTCCAAATGGGTCGGACTTCCAGGAAGACATTGTTGTGTAGTAGTATTGTGATACCTTGAGGAGGAGATGTGGTATGGAAGACATAGGAGGGAGGCCTTTATGTAGGCAGGTTATCTGGTGCAGTGGGCATAGTCCATGGAGAGGATCTTTTCGCTTTTCCTGGATTCCAGTGTAGCAATAAATGTCCCTATATAGGCTTTTCAGAGACTATAATCTCGTAATAAATTCATAGTTTGTAGCCTTTTCAGAGAAGAGACCATTCAAAGCCTAGAAGGCTAAAGACCTACGCCCCTATATGTGTACAGGCCTACAGGCCTACTCCTGTAAAGGCTAAAGACCTACGCCCTATATGTGTACAAAGCTAAAGGCCTACTCAGTCCTTCGCAAAAGCGGCATATGCTGCCCGTTTTCTCATGTCATCGAGCAAAGCTGCCCTCTTTTGTCATCTCACCGAGCAAAGCTGACCTCTTGTGTCATGTCCCCGAGCAAAGCTGGGCGTGTTGTCATGTCGCTGAGCAAAGCCTCTTTTTGGTGGTCATTGCATTAAGCTGCCCGTTTTGCTATAAGTAGCGGTGGTTGGGGTCCCATGACATTGTGAATCGAACAAAGTATACCCTCTCTTTCGTGGTGAAACATACCATGTCCAAGTCGAGGGCGATGGGATTTGGGTCACCGAAGGACGACATTCCCTTAGAAACGAGGATATGTTCGGTCCGCGATCGATTGATACCAAGCCGGCGTGCTCAACCACCGTGGCGAAATGCGGACACAATGAGTACGCGGTCGTCAGATCTTGGATTCCCGAACGATGGCGGGCGACGTTTCTTCCGATGCTCACGCTCCGGTACAAATTAGTAATGTTACATTTTGTATTGCTTATGGACCCTCGAAGTTTACCGTCATTTTTGTGCAGATGGCCAAATGCGACTTCTCCCATCGGATCGACCCTCCTCACGAGCGGTATGTTGATCGTTATGTGGATACATTATGGGCTCGAATATGGGACTTGGAGTACCGAATGGAGAGTCTCACCGAGGAGAACAACGACCTCCGCAAAGCAGATGCAACGCGAGAGGGCAACGAGGAGGTCGTGAATATAGGAAGCTCTTATGATCCCACATGTTGCTGCGCGAACCCGAGCTGCATATGTGCATGCCACTACCATGACGGCCAGCCACGCCCGAGGCGGCCCTCGCAATTCTCCATGTGGGTGCCACGAGGCTCGTTTGGCATGTAGGTAACGATGGTTATGCTTGTGTCATATTTTAGTTCATGTATTTGTTCATGTGTTGATCTTTGTGGCGGTAGGACTGTTGTGTTGAATTAAAATGTTGGGTGTACTACTTTTCATAAATTCGTATGTGTAATGTATGTGTTGTTTCTGTTATAAGTGCGTGACGCCTTCATTTTCTGTGACCTTCGTTGAAACTTCGGTGTTAAGCATGTGATGGATTAGTTGTTATCTTCGTGGAGTTGTTATCACAAGCAATACGAGCATGAAATACAAGGTTACAACATACATACAAGGAATAAGTCCATTACAACATACAAGGATGTCCATTACAACATACAAGGATGAAATACCAGCCTGCTCGCACTTCACAGATGTCCACGGAATAAGTCCATTACAACATACAAGGATGTAACATACAAGGTTAACAAATGGTACATGAAATTTAGCATGCATTACAACACCAACTACTGATCAGGTCATGCATTGCATCGTCTAGCTGTGTGCCCCTCCTGACCGCATCGCCCACAACGTGCACCAGATGTTCCAGCTTGTGATTCGTCCATGTCATTTCTAATACGTCGGCTCTGTCGCCGACCCTTCCCACCCTTCAGCATGTTAATATCCGGAACCCAGGTCCTCGCTGAAATGTCCAAAGTGGTGAAGTTTCCCACCGCCCTGAACCCCCGGAGCTCCCCACACCAAGCTTGCAGTATTCTCTCCTTGAAAAAGTACTCGGACATGAAGTTGGAAGGATCAATGCCCACGGTTCCGCATGCAGCGAGGACATGAGAGCATGGCCTGTGTAACAACTTAAGCTTGTTGCATGTGCAGCTAGGTCTGTTTGCATGATCTCCAAGGCATACCTCGTGAGTAATAAGTGAACGAGATGTCCCAAATCCGGCTCTGTCACGGAGTATCACCTCGAAACGATGCTCCCTGTTGCCCATGCAATGCACTGTGTGCAATTGAGCCTTCTGTGCCTTCGTCTCCATGTACGCAGTAATTTTTGACGAATCTGGGGCTCGGGATTGGCCGCATGAAGTGCGGCACTCGCGTGCCTGTCCCTGAAGTAGCGGATTGTGCTGTGAAGAACACCTTCCACGATGGCGACAAGGGGCTGAGAACGGAGACCCCTGAGAACCCAATTGTACACCTCGGCAAGGTTACTTGTCATTATTCCGTACCTTGCGCCATCCGTGTCGTGCAACAGCGACCACTTCTCCAATGGTTCCCCCTCGATCCACTGCGAGAAGCACTTGATGTTTCGCGCTCCTCCTTCTTGGACCACTTGGGTTAGACTCATCGATTGCTTGGCAAGCATTGCGGTTAATGCCGCCCAGAGTGACCGGCCCCTTGCTCCTCTCGTCGACGTTCTTCTGGTGTACTCATCCAAGAACCCCATAAAGCATCAAATTTTCTCTGCTGGTTACGCCTAGCAAGCCTCTTGAATAGCTTCATCAAAGATTGTTTGGAATTGCTTGAAAAAGTTTGCCCCTAAGTGACGATCGCACCACCGGTTCCTCATGTCCGCCAAGGAACGCTCTCTCGTGGTCTTCTTGAAGTTTTCGTATCGCCTTTATAATACCGGCGTGGCGATCATGGATTATGCACACACCAAAGCGGTGCCTACAACTCCGATCTTCACATGTCTTAGAAACCACAGCCAGCTCTCATAATTCTCACTCTCCACAAATGCAATAGCCGCGCAATATTTGATTGTTACCGCAACGCCTATGGCCGTCGGAGCTGCCCTTTGTATTTGCTGTCAAGAAGGTCCCATCTATCGAGATCATCGGCAGCATGTGCTTGAATGCTTCAATGCTAGCACCAAATGCAAACAATGCTCTGCAACACCGCAAATCTGGTGGACTTACGGACGGCTTCTCGCGCACGGCGATGTACGTGCGGGTTCCTTTGTTGCAACACCTTAAGCATACGAGGAAGGTTGTCGTGCACGCCGCCGAAAGTGCCAAACGTTTTCCAACGCCTTTTGCTTGGCACGCCACGCCTTCGCGTAGCTAATCTTATACTTGAATTTATTCTCAATAGCTAGCACAATATGTGTTGCCGCAACATCTTTTTCTCCACTATCTCCTCGTACATCAAATTGGCTATAATCCGACGTCGGAGTTTCGATGCCTCGCCAAGACAGTGTTTAGAATGCAGGAGTGCGGCTCCACCTTGGACACAATCCAGTGAGTGTCATACTTGGGTCTACGGGCGTGCACCCTCCAAGGACAACCAGCCTGCTCGCACTTCACAGTGTACTGCTCCTGGCTTGATTTGACGACGCGAAATGTCCGTTGCATTGAAAGGGTCCAAAGCTTGATGGCATCCTGCAGCGCTTCCTTGTCAGCAAACACAGCATGCACCCGAACCTCTGTCTCATGATACTCCCATGGTGATTCATGCTCATCATGTGCGGAAACACCCTCCGCATTAAACCGGTTCCATTCCTGGGGGATAGGAACTTCTTCATCATCGGAATTGTCCTCCTCGTCGTCCTCTACAGCTTGCTCTTCATCCCATGCCCTCTGGTCATCAGATTCCATCTGCTGCACGATATACTCATTATACTCTCCTTCATCGGCTTGCCCAGTTCCCTCTCTGGAGCTTGACGGCTGTAACTCTCCTCCATATACCGCATCGGCTTGCCCAGTTCCCCCTGTATAGCTTGACGGCTGTAACTCTCCTCCATGTACCGCATTGCCTTCATCATGAGCAACTTCATCAGCTCCGCCATCGTGCTGCCCGCCCGAGCTGCTAGCACCTCCCGAAGCATAGGCGGACGCACGAGCTTGCGCAGCTGCTTGTAGTGAGCACGGTTGCACAAGCAGGACACACTCGTATCCACGGCGCTGGCACCCTTGCACAAAGCCCTTCCACGAAGCAGAGCGCACCAATGTCTTCAACTCCCATCTGATGTCAGTGGGAGACCGGCTCCAAAGCCCTTGCACAACGACGCTGCACACCTCGGGGTCCAATGAAAAACTCTGGGTCGACCAATGCCGCACATCCGTCATTGGAGCATTCTCGTCATCCGAAGTACGAGAGTGACTTGCGGAAAATCGCTCAAATCCACACCATTCGGACCTTCACGAATCATTCCAGCACCATAATACACTCTCAATGTAGTGCGGCCATTAATGATGTACGCCTACATGTATGATTGAAATTTACGACATGTCAAATATTATCGTTCAACACTAAACTAAACTTTCTATACTAAAAGAGTAGTAAAATTTCTATACTACAAAATGTTCCATACTACAAAATGTATACTACATCTACAATTTGTACTAACACTAATATTTCATCTAAATAATAGTGTAAATACAACCTAATTAACGAAAATACGGATCCAAATCGATGGAATAGCTTGGACTCCTTCCTCCTTCACCTCCTCCTTCTCTTCTCCCCTCCTCCTTTTCTTCCCTCCTTCTCTTCTCCTCTTCTTTTCTTCCCCTTCCTCCTCTCTTCTTCTTCTCTCGGCTCTCTGCGCGAGAATGGGGAAATGTGGTTGTTTGGCGAATGAGGGGTAGTGGGCGGCGATCGGTGGATATCCATTGCGATCGCCCTACCGTTGAGCGACTGAAATTGCGATCATTTGTATGGTTGAGCGATCGCAATTTCAGTCGCTCAACGGTAGGGCGATCGCAGTATCGCCAACGGTTCGACATTCCTTTGTGTCGCTTGCGGTTGGGCGAAAGGAAGAAGTCGCCAATGGGGGCGATCGAGACTATTTTTGTAAAAAATTTTGTCGCGGGTATATTTATGTATTTTCGAATAAAAAATGGATTATCCGTACAAAAAATTCGATTTGACATACTGTATATTGTGAAACGAAACGGGATGCAACCAAAGGGCATGAGTCTGAATGGAAGTATGTACATAAGAGATAAAGTGAGTAATATTTTAGTCTGGATACTACTTCTTACTCCCCAACGTATAGTATCTCCGACATACTCCTTTTTTTTTTGAAATACCATACTTCATACTTTCAAGTTAGTAGCAGCAACATGTTTGCTGTCACAACCCTGTTTAAAAATGAGAAGTCTATGGACATACTGTTTTAATTTTAAATTGCATACTTTAGACTTTCAGCACATCTCCATGTTTGTTGTACCACATCCTTCAATTAAAGGATATATATACTCATTTGGTAAAAATGCGAAAACTATGGATGTACCATGTTAATTTAAAGATGTATATCTCAGCTTTGCAATGTATCTGAAATACATGAGAGTTATGTTTGAGTAATTGTGAAATTAGTACCCTTTTTCATACTCCAAATGGCCATAGAGTTATGTTTGATATACTTGAGATACACCGCGTTAGTGTATATATATACTACATGTTGGAGCGTACATGCTTCATACCACATACTGCCTAGGACGCACATACTCCTTTAAGTATGCATGCGGCATACCGAGTATATATACTCATGGGTCCATCTCATGTATACCTGGCAGTTGGGAGTATGAAAGAGGTAGTATGTTCATCTTTTTCCTCTAAGTTACCTTATTTGCTAATTCTTTTTGAAACAGAACAAAATAAATTACTACGATACTAAGTAGTTTCGTTTATATGCATGATTACTTAGTAGCTTAATGCTAGAAAGTGTGTAGTTCTTTGTTACATTTTTTTAAAAAGGGAGGTATGATAGAAGTTTGAAGTGTGCTGTTTTTAAATAAAGGAGTATGTCCATAGAGTTTTCATTTTTTTTTACAAATGAGTATATCTTTTTTAAAGGGTGTGTGACGGCAGATATGAAGTATGTAGTATATATGCCGACTGCAAAGAATTGAAGTGTTTATAGATGATTACTCGAAACATAGCATCCAAATATTAAAATGGAGTATACGTGGAGGATACTGTCAATTGTACAAAGAAGCTCGTAGTATATCATGGAATGGGAGTATGTCATCAAGTGCACGATGAAAAGATAAAAAAGGTAGTGTACTCTCATGTACATAATAGGCACACACATTTCCAGGCTCACATGGTTCTATTATTAGCCGCCTGAAGATTAGATTGATGCGGCATCATCGTATAATTAATGTCAGGTAGCAGTACTCTAGGCTATGGAGACAACCATGTCGGCAACAATAGCAACCATCGAAATGCTCGGCGCGACACCGTGGACGATCGAGTGGGCGCATGGATGATCGATTGAGTGGTCACACTAGGCACAACGAGAGTATTTTCTTGAGTACCTAGCATGGATGATAGGTTAATTAGGAAAAGAAAGTATGCATGCATGTGACGGAAATTAGTAGGACAACTAGCAGGAAGTATTGTCAAGTAGGCAAAAAATTAGTAGGATAACTAGTCTTAAAAAAATGGACTGATATTGTATGGAGGTATGTAAAAATGAAATCAAAGGGAATATTGTTTATAACAGGATACTACAGCATGTTGACACAGAGATTGTTACAAAATGATGCGACCACAATTGGGAAACACATCGAGGTAAGGCGGCATATTGGATACTCAAGTCGGGATACAAATGCATGTTGGCATGGAAAATGTTCAGA
Source organism: Dendrocalamus sinicus (assembly GCA_036346575.1). Taxonomy (NCBI): domain Eukaryota; kingdom Viridiplantae; phylum Streptophyta; class Magnoliopsida; order Poales; family Poaceae; genus Dendrocalamus; species Dendrocalamus sinicus. The sequence goes on from CM070663.1 coordinate 8,752,044, forward strand.
AAACAACGCGAACACAAGCGGAAATACACAGAGATGAAAACCCAGTTGATGTGCATAGCGATTTGATTACGTTGCACATCAGAAATCAGCATTGGATACTCCTGATAGAAAGTCTTCAAAGTTTTACGATTGCACATTCATCCAGTGGTTTCACGGATGCAAACAGAATGTACCGAAATAGGATGGGGTTTTCAGATTGAAATGTAGTCATACTGCCAAAAGTAAGAATTGTATGGAGTAAGAAGTGATATTGTTTTCGCCATTGAAATCTGGAGGTGAGTCCTATGGACACATACTACGAAACGTCATACTTCAACGGACTGCAATTTGATATTGGTTTTTCATTGGGAATCTGGATGCGAGTGTGTTAGCATTATACGTAATCTACCTTGTGATACCAAGTGGGCTGAATCAAAATGTCCTGATACACAATGGCAGTATGTACTAACAACAACCATAAGGATAAACTTTTTAATCTGGATACTAACGCATGTTGGCATGGAAAATTTTCAGAAAACAACGCGAACACAATCGGGAATACACAGAGATGAAAACCCAGTTGTTGTGCAGAGCGATTTGATTACGTTGCACATCAGAAATCAGCATTAGAAAGAAGGATGACAAACCAAGCAACAAATACATTTGATTACATTGCAGATACTCTTCCTCCGTGAGACCAAATGACAAATACGAGTGATTATGTTGCACATCAGAAATCACCATTAGAAAGAAGGATGACAAACCAAGCAAATACAGTGAAGTCTTCTCCCCACTACTCGGCAAGACGACGCGCCGGCAAGCTAACAACGTCCAGGCTGTCGGCGATCTGGTATCGTCAGGGAGGAAAGCCGCCATGCTATTTTGGTAGGTTGCGCATTCTCTGGGATATTCCTGGATGGGTAGCGAAGCTCGCGTATATACTACCTTACCAATACTTAGACGGTTGCCAAAAATATGCTACCCGTTCTGGATGTGGATCAAGCCTTCCTCGCTCAAACCCGTACGCGTTCCAGCCCCGTTTCTGCATCACGAATCTCCATACAACAGGAATGGTGGATGTCCCAGGTGTAACTACACCTGGGAGTAATTAGGATTTTTCCTATATATATATATATATATATATATATATATATATATATATATATATATATATATATATATATATATATATATATATATATATATATATATATATCAATATGGAAATGACATGGAATTACATGAAAGTACATATATTCATAAGTATATGTATTCATGAAACAACTATATATTCATAACAGTAAGATTTAACAACAACATATACACAAACAACAAGAAGATTTAACATATATTCATAAATATATATATTCATGAGTCACCCAAATACAAGTTGCAGCGGCAACTGCCCATTGAACCCCAAAATAGGACATGATATCAACATAAGCCCTAGCACTCGGCATTGTAAATCTACTGACAGCATGTTACACTCAGCACTTGGAACCATGTCACATAAGCAATCCAGTCAGAGGCATCACCTTGCGAGGCGGATATAGAAGAGCTGCTTGGAGAAGGTGGGTGTAGAAGAACTGCATGACGGGATCGGGGAAGGCGGCGGAGACGGGCTCGAGGAAGTAGGCGACCGGCGGTGGGCTCGGGGATGGCGACCGACGACGGGATCAGGGAAGGCGGCCGGCGACGGGCTCGATCGGGAGAGTGGCGACGTTGTGTCTTTGTGCTCTGGTTGGTATAGCTATAACTGCAATGTACATGCAAAACCCTAACTTTAGGGTATATATAGGAAAGCTTATTACAGACGATTCTAGTTGAGAACCGTCTGTGATATCATTATTATCACAGACGGTTCTAGTTTAGAACCGTCTGTGATAAGCCCTTTCCTTCCCATGCACTGAAGTTATTACCTACACCAACCAGCAGGCACTGTAATAAGACCTCACAGAGTGTATTTCTTTACAGCAGCTCAATGAACATAGAGATACATATGTATGGCTCATTCTCAAAATTCACCTATATATCACACATTTTCACATATACATAAATGCAAATTCACAAATACATCACACACATACATTTTTATATACATAAATGCAAATTCACAACTACATCACACACATGCATTGTTATATACATAAATGCAAATTCACATATACATCACATACATGTATTGTTATATACATAAAGGCAAATGCCCACATATATATCGCACATTCTCATTCCACTTGCTTATTTCCTTTAAAAATTAGCTCTTCATGATGATCAATGCATATGTAACTAATTTCATCACGTTGTTCGTCGTCGACCCTTATGCCATTTCCAAAAGGAGGTAACTCGTCAAATTGATTGTATTCGTCCTCGTCCACTACATTCTCTACTCCAATAATTCTCTTTTTTACATGAAGAACTACATGGCGCTTCTCATTTGCCGGATCGATTACATAGAAAATTTGAACAACTTGGTTAGGAAGTACGAATGGTTCGTCTTTGTATCCGACACGTTGGAGGTCTACGGTAGTGACACCGTACTTGTCAACCTTCACATGTGGGAGATGCACCTAACGGCACCGAAATAAGGGGATCTTGAAAACCACGTAGTCGAGCTCCCAAATCTCTTCTATGAACCTATCGTACGAGTTTCTCAACCCATCGGTATTGAGCGCATCTATGCGAACACTGCTGTTCTGGTTAGTGCTCTTTACATCCTAAGCCTGTGTATAGAATGTGTACCCATTTATGTCATATCCTTACCATGTCACAACTATAAATGTTGGCCCTTTTGCCAACCATATCAGCATCTCACTTGACGAGCTCCTAGCGATTTGCTGCTTCAACCATTGGTTGAACCGACTGTTATGTTGCCTCATAATCCAAATATCCGGCCGCTCCAGATTCTATTGCCGAAGCGCATCTTTGTGCTGGTCGACATAAGGCGCCACTTCAGTCATGTGTTGCAAGACTGTGAAATGGGCTTGAGCATACGCGTCCATATCTGGATTGATAGCTTTCCTTCCGATAGTTCGGATACCCTTGAGCTTTCCCTCATGACGAGATTGAGGCACACCTATCGGTTGAATCTGAGTCATATAATCGACACAAAACTCAATGATCTCTTCGCTTGCATAACCTTCGACGATGCTGCCCTCCGGCCGAGATCGATTCCGTACATAGGACTTGAGAATTCTCATGAACCTCTCAAATGGGTACATGCTACGTAGGAATACGGGCCTGTACATTTTTATCTCCCACACAACGTGAACAATGAGATGGACCATGGTATCAAAAAACGAAGGAGGGAAATACATCTCAAGATGACATAGAGTCATCACCACCACGTCCTGCAGAGCATCTAGTCTTTCGGGATCGATGACCTTCTGAACAATTGTGTTAAAGAAAATAACATAGCCTCATGATTGTCTCTCAGACTTTGATTGGCAAAATATTTCAAATTGCAATAAGGAGCATCTGTGTCATCAGCACATGACAATCATGCGACTTCATGCCATTTAACTTCAAATATTGCATTAAAACAAGTTTCTTCATGTTGCCGGAGTAACCAGACGGAACTTTGACACCATGCAAGCACTGATACAGTTCTGTTTTCTCAGCCTTGGACAGAGTGTAACACGCAAGGGGAAGGTACATTCGTCCATTATCTGTTTTTATCCGTGCTAACTTAGGCCGATGTCCATATCAGCCAAGTCAAGCCGTGCGTGGACGCCGTCCTTTGTTTTATCACGAATGTTCAGTAAGAGACCAATCAAGCTGTCACATACATTCTTTCTTACGTGTATGACGTCGATGCAGTGTCGAACATCTAGGTACTCCCAATAAGGTAAGTCCTAAAATATTGATCTCTTCTTCCAGATGTTCTTCTCATGAGCCCTCAATTTACGTCCCTTTCCGAGGACAACATCTAAATCCTTAACCATATTATAAACCACTTTTTTGCTTAAATGCCTTGGAGCTGAATTGTCCTCCTTCTCTCCGTCAAATTGTTTCTTCATCTTGCGGTATGGGTGAGCCCTCCGAAAGAACCGGCGGTGACGCATGTACACGATTTTGCATGAGTGTTTCAGCCACATACTCTCGGTACCATCTAAATAGTGAGTACAAGCTTTGACACCTTTTGTACTCTGGCCTGACAGGTTAGCAAGGTCAGGATAATCATTTATGGTGCAGAATAATAAGGAGCGCAAAATGAAGTTCTCTCATTTGTATGTATCCCATACCTGTACCCCTTCGTTCCACAATACTTTTAGATCTTCCACCAACGGTGCAAGGTACACATCAATATCATTCCCAGGTTGCTTTGGCCCTTGAATAAGTATCGACAGCAAAATATACTTTCGCTTCATACACAACCAAGAAGGAAGGTTATAGATGCAGAAAGTCATGGACCAAGTGCTATATCGGCTGCTCATACTACTGAAAGGATTCATTCCATCTGTATTTAGTCCAAACCTTATATTCCTTGGTTCTGCACCGAAGTATGTAAAACTCCTATCGATGTTTCTTCACTGGGCGGAATCAGCAAGGTGTCTTAGCATTCTATCCTTCTTGCGCTCCTCCGAGTGCCAACGTAGCAGTTTTGCCTCCTTTGGATTTGCAAAAAACCGTTTCAAATGGGGAATTATAGGAAAATACCATGCCACCTTAGCAGGAGGTCCTTTCTTCACCTCTGTTCCATCGCCGTCATCTGATTGATTGTTACGTTTGTATCGGGATGCATTACACACCAAACATACATGCATGTTTGCATACTCTTTACGGTAGAGGATACAATCGTTCGGACATACATGTATTCTTTCTACTTCCATTCCCTATGGACAAAGAACCTTCTTGGCTTTATACATGGTTTTAGGCAACTCATTTCCCTCCAGAAGCATGTCCGCTAAAAGATCTAGCAGCGTCGTGAAACTCTTGTCGGACCAACCATTGCTTGCCTTCAATTTCAACAGTTCAAGCACGACCGACAACCTCATGTACTTTGACCTGCAACACGTGAACAAAGGTTTCTCTGAGTCCTCCATCAAGCCCTGGAATTTAACATACCCTCTCTCATCATAGTTCTCTTCTACATCGCAAAGCATCTGATCCAGATTGTCACCGTGCAACCTATCTGAATCCGAACAACAATCGACATCATCCGGCGGCATATCATTCGCTTCACCGGCGATATCATCCGACGGCATATCATTGACTTCGCCATGACTGGTCCAACACGTATAACCCTTTTTGAAACCCCTCCGAATCAAGTGCGCTTCAATCTGCTCTCGGTTCTTAAACATCTTTAAATTTTCGCAGTCAGTGCATGGACAGTACATATATTCCACCCCCTTATTCAACATATCCTCCTTGGCAGCTCTTGTAAAAGCAGACACGCCATTAATGTACTCTTCACTCACACGGTTCGCGGCATACATCCAGCTTCGGTCCTATGTTATGCATGTATATAACAACTTAGTATTAAAAATTAAATTAATTAGTTATTACTACATATATACCACATGCATTGAGGCTTTGCTAGCTTAATTCATATTATAAACACAATAGTTATTTCCCCAGCGATCGATGAACCACTTATAACCAACAATTTTGACAAATTTGGCCTCCCACGTGATGGGAACTGATCATGTATGGTCAAGTAGATGCAAACCATCTTCAATAACACTCACCAAAACTTTGATCTAAATTGTAATGCAAAGAAAAATAAATTTCATTACTAACCATATCTAGGGCAACCAGAAACATATGAATCTTCAAAGCTCTCCTGCCTCCTCCCACCAAATTAACTGGCCTGAAAGCCTTGCCTCCTCCAGGTGCAGCACCGACTACATTTGGATCGAAATGAAGACAGATGCGGTTCTGAGTGGCGATTATCATAGATGGTTTTTAATAAAAACCGTCTGTGATATTCCAGTATCACAGACGGTTCATCGGTAAGAACCATATGTGATACTTGTTTTTTCCGACACCAACAATATAGACGGTCTCCAAATTAAAACCGTCTGTGATAGTGTACGTCACAGACGGTTTTGTTAAACCGTTTGTGATTTGATGTCTACTAATAGTATTTCTGTAGTAGTGTGTCCTGAGCCACGGCATTGGACACCATGCTGCCCTCCACCTATAGCCTCCTGCCGCCCCAGTAGGCTAATCTCAAAACCATCGGTGTCACATCTGCTCGTAATAATTTGAGTTTCATATCCATAGCTGCTTGTAATCGAAGCTCTTCTTCTCCAATGCCATCGCGCTTATCCGCTGTGGTTCATCGTGACTTAGTACACGAGCATCTTACGTTTCTCCCCTATATTTTGAGTTTTTGACGTGCTCAGCTTTGCCTCTCTCCCACTAAATTGTTGCCACCCTCATGACCTGACTGCCACCACCGCCTGCCAACCCAGCACACATGCTTATAGCTAAACCACCACCACCATGAGGTTCCTTATATCGCAATCATTCCATTTTGCCCCTCACCTATGCCTTGCCACCACTCCATAGTCGGCGCTGTGCCCAGCCCACTGCCTCCTATAGCTTTCCCTCTCTGTTGTTCTCCTTGCAAGGAAGGAAGGTAGGAGATAGGGTTGACATGTAGACCCAATGGGCCCATGTACATAAATTTACTTCTTTTTATAATTTTGTTGATGATTAGGATGCCACTTAAGCCAAAATCAGTTACATGGTTGTTAATTAACATGGTGAAAACTGCTTGTGAAACCAATTTAGGGTTGAAAAGTAAATGGTTTTGATAATTGAAGGATGACAAGCAGGGGTGGAACTAGAACGAAAATGACCAGGGTTCACCACTTCATCGTATATATAACAATATATATAGTTTTCAAGCAATACTGTGATAAATAGTAATGTGTTCAATAATTTTTAGCATCAATAACATAACCGATAACAGTGTATAATGATAAAGAAGTAATAATTAAAATACTTACCAAAATAAAAACACGATAATAATATTGATTAGTTACAGCAAAGTGAAGGAACTAAGGGCGAAATCACAGGCAAAAGTTGGTCGGCATTGATAAAACACATCATTCAACCTCAATGGCCTGTTGAAAGAGAACAAAATTACTTAAATTTTTCAAGTAAAAAATAATAGAATGATCAAATATAAGTTAATGCATTATCTTTTAATATTTACGTTCTTTCATGTTCATAAACCTCAAAACCATAATATCATTAGTAATTTTCATCAATTCTTATTTCTCCACATAGCAAATAAGTATATCATTTATAAAATTGTCACCACTTAATTGAAAAGTCACTTAGATATTTATATGTTTGATAGTTCAAAAACAATATAATAGAAAATATGTTCAGTGGATTACTTACTTAACATTGCGGTCAAATATTATAATTTTGCCCCCGATATGCAATGAGCTAGGTTGGTATTCCAAAAATCAAAATTAAAATGCTAAGTCTTAATCTCCCGATATTGAAACCCTAACTCATAAATTGGAATAATTGAGAGAAATTTAGAGCAAAGTACATATTGATCGGGTGGACCTAAACTTCCTTCGGTTAGCGAGGGCGTGAGGAAATAGGGACCAGGCGATGCCATAGTGAGATGGTAGGCGAGAGCGGCTGGTGGCTCCGATTTCTCGCATTCTCTGATAACTAGTCGCTGCCTAACTAGCTTCGGCTGTGTGGCAGACATGGTGCACATCCCTTGACTGACTATGCGAGATGAACAAGCGTCGAGGGTTGCTGCGAGGTGATATGCTTGGGATCATCAAATAGATGATATGGCCTGTTGCGCTCCTGCCTCTTTGCTAGCTCAAGGGTTGGCTCAGCCTGCTGTAATTGCCTTATAGACTGACGGAAGCGAAGGCTTCTCGTGGACCGCTGATAGCTATTAAAAATTTAAGCTGCTAGTGCTCCCTTTATTAGGTTTCAAAGAAAGAACCAGGTGCATTAAGTTTAGTTTAAGGTTCACACATGAAATAAAAGTGTTAATCTCTGCTAAAAAAATTTTTAGAACCAGTGTCCCATGACACTGGGATCCCCTATATGCCTTTGATGACAAGTAACCGATTTCAAAATTGATGGTTGAAGATCGGACAACGCCATATCTAAGAGTAGTAAAATATGTTTTTTTTCCTTATTATTACGGCAAGAAGCCGAACCACTCATCCATGCATGCATCCTCACAACGTCTACAACATACGACGACCCTTGCTACATCACTGACATGAATATTTCAGGTCGTCAGTCGTCACTCGGCGGCGGCGGCCTTGAGGGTGTTGCCGATGACGAAGCGGTACCTGACGTCGGCCCCGGCGAGGCGCTCCATGGCCGCGTTCACGTCCTCCGCGCTGATCACCTCGACGTCCGCCGCCACGCCATGCTTGGCCGCGAGGTCCAGCATCTCCTTAGTGTCCCTCATGCCGCGGATGCTGCTCCCGGCCGGGCTCTTGTTCCCTGCATCCAGGCACGAGAGAGATCTATTATTAATCACACAATGCTAATCATGTAGTATGTTTACCGATCGAGAAGCTAATTAACCAGCCTACCCTGCGACATGATTTTCGTCACAGGATAAGAATGGCGAGTTCAAGAGACCAAAGATTGCTGCTAGGCCTAGCTAGTCTGCTTGCCGTAAGTTACCAAATGATATAGAAGACATGAGCAGCTGGATTAGCAGCTTCAGGGACTTACCACGAATCAGATCAAAGGGAGGGACTTCCTGAGGCTTCTCTGGTAGGCCAAGCAGGATCATATTGCCATTGGGCTTCAGGAGGCCGAAGAGCGGGGACATGGGAATGTTTGCAGACACCGTGTTTAGGATGACATCCATTGTGCCCATCGCAGCCTGCCAAAAAGATTTATGAATTAGGGTCTCTTCTTTTCAGCTTCTAAAAACTGTTTTTCAGTTTTTATACATTAACTAACTTTCAAACAGAGTTTCATTTCAAAGCGAAGTTTATAAGTTGATTTTAGTATATACTATAGCGACTTTATTTATATCGATTAAAACCGCATGCGAATTTCTTTTACTATATGCTCTGTCTCATAAATAGTCCAAAAATCATAAATCGTAACTATAAACTTTGAGAAAAAAAACAGGTTATCCATCCCACAAAACGTCGTCTTGTTTCATACCCCCTGCGTTTAAAAATTGCACGGTCTCCAATGTATACATTTAACTGTTACTGTTAATATCTACGTTGAAACAAAATCATATAAAACTAAAATAATCTGTAGTGTTTTTGTAACTAATCCAGTGGTGTTATTAGTAGTCAAACTTAAGAGACAGCTAGCATCCTCAATGGCAACCATCCGTAAACAGATGGAGTACTTAAACCATGCCTTGTGTCTTACCTTCATCTTCTCGGCATTGCTGCTGACGATGAACGCATCGGCCCCGAGCCGCTCGAGAGCCTCCTGCCTCTTCCCGGGCGACGAGTTGATCACCGTCACCCTCACCCCGGACGCCTTGGCGAACTTCACCGCGACGTGGCCCAGCCCGCCGAGGCGGGGCACGCCGACGTGCTTCCCGGGCGCGTTTAGCCCATGGTACTTCATGGGGCTATACACGGTGATGCCGGCACAGAGCAGCGGTGCGCCGTTGCCGAGCGGCATGCCGTCCGGGAACCGGACCACGAAGCGCTCGTACGTGCACCACCACCATGCTGGAGTACCCGCCGTAGGTAACGGCGCCGTCCCGGTCGACAGAATTGTAGGTGTAGACGACGCCCGGGCAGTGGTTCTCAAAGCCCTCGGCGCAGCTCTCGTAGGGCTGGCACGAGTTCACCATGCACCCGACGCCGACCCGGTCGCCGGCATTGAACTTGGTCACGTTCTTCCCCACCTCGGTGACCACTCCGGCGATCTCGTGCGAAGAAATAGAGTGGGAGGGAGAAGGAGATTAAAGTGAAACCAGTGGCTTTGCGATCTCGTGCCTGCGTCCACAATGCACAGGTACATTGTCAAAATCTGTTCTGAATTCGGAATGTAGCATTGTTGGAAGGCATGTTTACCCAGGAACAATAGGGTACATGGCACTCTTCCACTCATTCTTGATGCTGTGCAGGTCAGAGTGGCAGATCCCACAGTACAGAATCTTCATCACGACATCGTCATCTCCAGTGCTTCTGCATAATTGCAAGAGAGAGAAACGTTTTGAAATAAAAATACTAATTCAGCTTGTTTATATGTGTGTACACCAAAATCAATAAACCAAGGTCTGACAAAGGTTCCATCTATCAACTCATTCAGTGGGGTCATTGCAGCAAGTGGTCTAATTTTGGGAAGTGAAGTTCTTAGATACTGGTAATTCTGGACACATCAACCATCTTGCATAGCCAGTAGCGCTGGCTCGACGGTGGCAATCGTGTCTACCATGACAACCAACAATGACCAACCAGCCAGAAGGCCATTTGAGGAAATGACTGACAATGGCATCAAACTGCTGGTGCCATCTTCAAAATACAGTAGCCTCTACTTTCCAACTTGCAAGTACTATTGGCCACAGTTCATTCTTTAGTCAAAACAACGAGTAAACAAAAAATCTAGCTCTTGAAACAAGGGCCGGCATATATAATTGTTCATCAACCAAAAGCACACCATATATACATGACCTCCTTTCACCAAGCTTGTTTATTTAATTTGCATCGAAACAGAGTACATAATGTGTTCAAGTACTCTTGCAAGAAAGCTAGCTATACAATTTACTAAACTATCAATCTGATGAGAAAATTCTAAAAATTCCAGCAATTAGTAGCCTGCAGGAATGATCTCAAGTTCTCAACCCATCCAAAAGTATGTCCTCCTTCAATTATGATATCCAATCAATCGAACCTTGTGTTTTAACCACGTACACGGAGATTTCTTCAGAATAGATTGACTGTTCCGCAGGAGCATGCACGTACGTACGCCGCGCAACCGTAGGATTAGGAAAAGCGCACGCCGACCAGCCGGATCGGATGGCTCCCTGCGCGTGCCCGGCCACCAGGCCACGCACACCGGCACGGCGGCCGCTTGATCCGCGGGCACGGCAAAACCCTAGGTGAGATGGAGTTGCTGATTGATTTCAGGCACAGATCATTCTAGAACCCCACGGCGAAGATGCGGTTAATCTCTTGGGTTTACGCACAAGCTACGACTACGAGAGCTCATACGCACCTCCAGGTGAGGGGGATCGGGGAGAGGCGGCCGGAGGCGTCGAGCGCTGCCAACCCCACCGCCTTCCTCGGGTGCTGTTGCTTCTGCTCGCCGCCGCAGCCGTGGGAGCAATCGATCGGTCGGAATCCGGAAGCTTCAAGAAGAATGGCGGCGGTGTGCTCCGCTTGCGTTTGTTGCGGCGATGGCGGTGAGCCGGAGATGCGTTAGGGCGCGGGAGGGGGGGGGGGGCGAGTGGGCCCGCCTTTCATATATGGCCGAGCAGCAGGTCACTGAGACGTGGGGCCCAGCTAGGTGACGTCAGCGTCCACAAGCCACTGGACACTTGGAGGTACTTGAGGACTAGTCCAAAGAAGTCCTCTCCTGCAAGCTGGAGAGAGGATTGCTGTTCTTAGGCCACGTTCTGTGCGCAATTTGTACATCATCTTTGGTACGTGGGACGATCCCAACCACAAAGAGCATTGGGCTCTAATAAAGATTGGAGTAACTTTTACAAAACTGCTTTACTAGTGTTAAAATTATCACAAATCATACTTTTATTCATCTATTTTTAAAGAACCACACTTGCTTATGCATCATACTTCACGTAACCGCATCTTCTTATTGGTCACAAGCTAGGCCTACTTGTTAGTCACAAGTTCTAAATGGTTTCGGGGTGTTCGTATTGGTTGCATCGATGACTTTTGGTTAAAAATTAATAGTAATGGTTGAAAGAAATGACTTTTAAAAGGAGCGGTAGGGAAAGTGAGAAAAATATGCATGCGTGAGATGGAAGCGAGAGAAGTTAGATGTGGATGCACTCATGGTCTTCGCCTTATTCTCGAGCGAAACGAAACGAAAAGAGTGGAGAAATCATTTCGAAAAGCCGAATGTCCATATTAACCTCGGGCTTCTTTAAGCATAACTCAGAAGCAAAATCCAATACAAACATCTCCACCAGTCAATCGCACACTCCTACCCCTCTCTTTGTCCTCTAACTGAGGCAAGAGGAAGAAAACCTAATCGCCATGGATCTTTGGTCCTTGGACCTTCACCTCCAAGCTGTAAGTCCTCTTGTCTCATTTTCGCAGTGATCGCCCGATCATCGACGGCCCTCTCCTTGCCTGTCTGCTTGTCCGCTCCTTTGCTCAGTCAACCAAGAGTAACGAGGGAGAAGTATATGACTTAACTGTTCGGCCCTGCTGATTAGATCTATTCTATGTGACAGATGTACGGTTTTGTGAAACATTATACACAAGTATAGTTCTTTAAAATAGATACTAAAAAATATGGTTTTGTAATAGTTTTAACAATGATAGTGTAGTTTTGTGCAATTTACTTAGGATTGAGATAGAGTACTGTTTAAATCTATCTCCATATCACTTTACGAGAGCAAGAGATTAATATTCGATGGCCCAACAAACTACAGTGAAAAACTTTTACTTTCTTTTGGCGAGCTTAGTCGTGTTGCCGACCCAAGGTACAACTGCAATCACATACACGTACGCTTAATAAATGTAGAACAGTGCACACAAGAGATATCCATGGATATGTACTCCCTCTGTTCCATAATATAATTTCTTATTTTTAAGAAACAGCATCCTAAAATATGGGTCTATTGTACAGACTAAATATATAGTTATTACAATTTTTTACTATATATCCGTACTTTAATACTAAAAAATAAGTAAATAGTTGTAGTATGCTATTTAATAAGGATTTGCATAGTTTAATGATATTAATTTTTTTAGATTTAATCTTTTTAATTTACACGTATGACAAATTTTGGGGCAAGAATAATCGTTGCATCCACTTCAAAACCACGTTTGAGGTACGGGGATTCTGTGTGCACAGTACGTAGGGTGGTCCTACCTATTTATAGAATTGAGGCCTATGGTGCACCTTTCTGAATTATTAGCAATATGGTACTATGAGCTTGACACCCCGAGAAAGTTGGTTTTATGAAGCATGTGTAACGCCTTGTTTTTAAACGAAACGTTATTACCTTCGTAATAGATTCGAAGTTTAATTAAAAATAAAAAGTATTATGCCTGCTCACGAACATTTAAAAAAAGCAATTTTAAGGGCGTCCAAACCCAAAACTTATCTTACAATCAGAAGAACCAAAGGTAACTCCATAGAAACGCTTGAGTGCAATTGTAACCCTAGCACAAAAACTTGTAACATCCTGCTCTTCTCTTGATCTCTGTGTTGGTGGGAAAAATAAAGCAAGACTGAGTACAATCAACCGTACTCAACTAGTCACATGAGAATATGCTAATATAACTACTTACTAGGGTTTCCAAAGAGTGGGAATATAAGGGTTTAATTGAGTAGCTGTGGATGCAGTTTTATTTGTAAATACTTTTAAACACAAAAGAACTATAACTTCTTAATGAATTGGGGTTTCAAAACTTGATTACCAGACTTCAGCATTTCCAAATCATTTTCAAATCTACTTATGCTTCGCTATTGGATTCACCCATTAACACATAGCTTCATTTATCGGAAGCACGACGTATTCGAATACAATTAATCATGACTCTGCAGAGCTAACCTACTTTATCCACAAGATTTCTCAACTCCCACGTCCGGATTAAAGAAAACAAGGCTTTTCACTGCTCAATTCTTTATATAGCCTCCACCCAGTAGGTTTTTGATCTCAACAAGCTCGGTGACCCCACGGGCCTCACCCGACTTGTCGCAGCCCTACCGTTGTATGGTTAACCACCTCCCATATGGACTCACCTCGGTCTCCCTCCACCAGTTCCAGAGGTTCAATCGAACTGACAAAGTCAACGTTTGTAGTTGGGTGGGTGCTATGTTCTTTACTCAGCATAAGGGTCTAGTTCTTATATTTTTAACTGAGGAAACTTCCATGTACAAACCCATATTCAGTGCCACTACATTGCCATCATTTCACATCCAAGCCTCCACCCTAAAATAAGGTCTTGGGATCCGGCCCACTTATGGCCTTCTGCGATCCTCGCTTATCCTAGATCCACTTTTCAAAATTCTATCAACAAATGCCAAATTTCTTAACAACGGAAAAATTTGTTGAGTTTCTAAACTACCGTGATTATAGTATTAATATATTTAATTTTACTAAGTCTTGTCAAGGTGAATATGGACATCAAAGTAAATAGGGTTTTTTTCGGGTGGTAGGTCATAACTAATATCATGTCATTCTAAATAGTTATTGTACATAAAATAACAGTGCGTGAGTAGCATAATGAAAGTACTGATAAATAGATAAATAAAGGAAATGTAGGTTCAACATGATCAAAAACTTATGACTTGCCTCTTTATCCATAGCCTCTGGTTATCTTTACTGTAGTATTTGGATTGGATACCGACTTCTTTAATTGCTCTTATAGTCCTTCTGTTGAATAACATAGTCCTTCTGTTGACTAACTCGTGTGGTTCGAGTACTAGTGTAGAAGACGAATATAAATGAGTTCCTACTTTGTAGAATGCAAGATGGGAACAAAATACAAATAAATAACCAAAAAGACATAAAGAAGGTAGGTGGTGAGGTCAGGGTTTAGGCGGTGGGTGGTTTGCCTCAACGGGATTGGAATTAGGTTAAGTGGGTTCGAGATGGCCGAGGAAGTATATAGGCGTTGTATGGATTTCGGTGAACGACTGAAGGTGTGGATGGTATTAGATTTTTGGGTCGAAATATTTGTTTGGGTTGTTTAGAGTTTTACTAGAGTCTAAGGAGGCAGAGCAAAGTTGGAAAGGTGTAGACGGGGTTTAAGACGATGAAAAGGGCATATGTGTTTTTAGGATTTCGGCGAGCGATAAGAGTTTGGGCTGTAATAGGATTTAAGGTTTCGAAATGTGTTTTAGTGGTTTTGAGTGTTATCGATATTCGATATGGGAAAAATGGAGCTAAGAAATGGGTAGATAGGTTCAAATGATCAAAATGGATGTATAAATATTTTTAGGGTTTCGGTGAATAAATAAGGCTTGAAAAGCATTTGAATTTCGGTTTGAAATGGTGTTTGAGCTAATTAAAATTTTATTGGCGTCTGGTTCAACCAAATGGGATAGAAATTTGACTTCGCATGGTCAAAATGGATGTATTTTGTATTTTGGGTATGGATGAGCGATGCTTGGTATGTCTTGTTCATTGTTGGTCTCGCACTATTCACTCCATGTCGGTTACTATTCACACGGGTTAGCTACTATTCATACTTGGTCCGTTTGCTACATTATTGGGTTTGGTTACTGTTCACTAACGGGTTAGTGCTACATTATCGAGCCGGTACAGTTCTTCTTCTTCCTCCCATGCGCTACAGTGACCAAAAAATAGAGCAATTTTGCGACGGCGATTCCCGATGCTACGGTCACTTTCGGTGAAAACCGAGGGTATGGGTGGACTCCTGGGGACGAGGGGGTTCCATTTTAGGCCTTGGGCGCAATCGGGGATGGTCGAAACTTCGCCGCGGCGAGGTATCTTTGCGGCGGTTTTGAACAACATAGGAGCTACAGGGAGGTTCTTTCTTCTAATTGGCTGCTTTTAAACCATCTAGGAGTGGTCACAGTGGCTTGGGCGGTGGTGGTTTGGGTCGTGAGGGCTTGTAATGAGCTATCCACGGTGAGGGCTTCGGCCGGGTGGTGGTCATGGGCGTCAGTGAAGATTAGGGCAGGGGAGGATAGGGCGGTGCTTTGGTGTGACTTCTGGGAATGCAAGGAAGCTACAGACCAAAAGAATTGAAAGGAAATTGATTGTACAAGGGGAATTGAGTTGGTGGCATTCTTGGGGATTTTTGAAGGTCGCCGGCGATGCAACGGTCACCGGAGCAATTGGGGGTGTGGGTGGCTTACCCAGGCATCGGTGCACCTCGCGGAGGGGCTTGGGGGCTTTTATAGGGGCTATGGGGCGGTTTGGCACAGGGAATGCCCTACTCAAGAGGTGGCGCATGGCCGAGGTGGAGGAGCACAGGAGGCTTCGGTCAGGTTTGGCGGCTGTAGGGGTGAGGTCGGCAAGGGCTAGCACCTCAGGCGCTGTGTTCCTTGGGCGAAGGATTGCGGCTTGTTGGCTGAGAGACATAAGGGGGAGCAACGGCCAAAATATCCAGGGCGGTGGCAAAATCGGGCATGGCTTCGTTCAGCGCCGGTCAAGGACCTTCGAGGGATGTCAGACAAGTTGCAGAAGGGCGACAGCGAGAAGGCACGCGAATGCGCGAGAGTGAGAGAGCTCGAGCGGCAGCAAAAACAAGCGGCGGTGAAAAAATATAACCGTGAACAGTGTCGGCGCAAAGTTTAGTCATTGAGGCGACGTAGCATAGATCTTGAAGCTTGGATGGATAAGGTTTGAGCTAGATTAGGCTAAGGCTCAAGAGGAAATCAAATCAAAACGAAATTCCAATCTTTCTCAAAATTCGGTTTCGTTTCAGCATGTTTTGCCTCTGAAGAATTATGGTAATCACTAGATCAACGCTATAGCTGGTGTGGCCATTACTAGATCAAGGCGCTCTTCAATTTAACCAAACACCTCAACTGTAATCGGCACGAGTCACACGGCGAACCCGTACGTATACTGCTCTACGGCGAGAAGCAATCACGGAATCACCCACACACAAGGCTCAACAATGGTCCTGTTTAAAAGCGGAATGATTTTTAACTCAAATGATATGTAAGTAACTTTTTAGTTTTTTCTAAAATATTTAAATAATAATAATAATATTATTATTATTGTATATTTATGGATAATGTAAAGGAAAAAAAGAAAAACAATCATGTTAAAAAACCAATACAGTTCAAATGGTTTTTAGCTTCCGAAATCAGAAACTGTTATGGTACTCACCACATCACTGAGTCAGGTTTTGTTTATTATTACATGTAGCAGAGACCAGCGTAGCACTCATTTGCAACCGTAGCTAGTAGTGGTGGTCATTCGGTGTCCTTGAGGGTGTTGCCGATGTCGATGACGAAGCGGTACCTGACGTCGGCCCTGGCGAGGCGCTCCATGGCCGTGTTCACGTAGTCCGCGCCGATCACCTCGATGTCCGCCGTCACGCCGTGCTTCGCCGCCAAGTCAATCATCTCCTGCGTGTCCCTCATGTCGCCGATGTAGCTCCCGCACAGGGTCTTGTTCACTGGATATTTACATGTGAAGATTCATCAGTTTACAGAATGCTTACTCATGTCTCTGAGCAAGCAAAGCGCAGGACATATTCGCAAGCTGAAATGAATGATTACTGCTAGCTTGTTCTAAACTGAAGATTTCAATTGTCAAATATTGCTGCTAGTTTGTTCCCAATGGAGATCTCATTCGTCAAATTTTGCAATGCAAATAGCTTAAGCAACCAAATGACATAAGCTAGGTAACCCTTAACTTACTCTTGACAAGAGCAAAGGCAGGGACCTCCAGGGGCTTCTCAGGCAGGCCGACCAGGATCATCTTGCCATTGCGCTTCAGAAGGCCGAAAAGGGGACCACGGGAATGTTTGCAGACACCGTGTTTATGATGCCATCCATGGTGCCCATCGCAGCCTGAAGAGAGAAATCAAGAAAGCAAACATAAATTCGTCTTCTCCACTACAGAAGGATATGTGATATCGTTTGATTTCTTAATTAGACAATCGAATGCTACGTTTGATTTCATACTTTCATCTCATCGGCGTTGCTGCTGACGACGAAGGCGTCGGCGCCGAGCCGCTCCAGGGCCTCCTGCTTCTTCCCGGGCGACGAGCTGATCACCGTCACCTTCATCCCGAACGCCTTGGCGAACTTCACCGCGACATGGCCGAGCCCTCCCAGGCCGAGCACGCCGACGTGCTTCCCGGGCGCGTTCAGCCCGTGGTACTTCATGGGGCTGTACACGGTGATGCCAGCGCAGAGCAGCGGCGCGCCCTTGTCCAGCGGCATGGCCTCGGGGAACCGGACCACGAAGCGCTCGTGCACCACCACCATGGTGGAGTACCCGCCGTAGGTGACGGTGCCGTCCCGGTCCACGGAGTTGTAGGTGAGGATCATGCCCGGGCAGTGGTTCTCGAAGCCCTCGTTGCAGCTCTCGCAGGACTGGCACGAGTTCACCATGCAACCAACGCCGACCTTGTCGCCGGCCTTGAACTTGGTCACGTTCTTGCCAACCTCGGTGACCACGCCGGCGATCTCGTGGCTGCGCCCATGCACATTTACAGGTTCGTTTGTGCAGAATTCAGAATGTAACACTGTTGGAAGTTGAAACAACCATGACTTGGTAATTACGAGCAAGAAGGCATACTTACCCAGGAACGATAGGGTAGATGGCATTCTTCCATTCATTCTTGATGCTGTGCAGGTCAGAGTGGCAGATCCCACAGTACAGTATCTTTATTGCGACATCATCGTCTCCAGTGCCCCTGCAGAATTTGAAGAAAACGTTACTATAAAAGTTAATTCAGCTCCAGTTTTGCTATTGCATAGGCGACTGAAATTTTTTTATGTTTTAGTCATCTGAAATTGCACTCTCAATGAACTAAAATTGTAGCTCCCCTCCAAAAAAAATAGCTGCAACTTTAGGTGATTCAGAGTGCAACTTCAGGTGACCTAAAATTGCACTCTGAATCAACTAAAATTGCAGCCTCCTCCAAAAAAACATGTGAAACTTTAGGTCATTCAAAGTGCAACTTTAGATGACTAAAAGTTAAAAAAATTTCAGTCACCTGTGCAAGTCTATCCCATTCAGCTCATATGTGAGTGTATAACAGTACTCCAATCACAGGACAAGATCAAATCAAACTAGTGGCTTAAAGTATTAAATAATTAGATTCATGTATCCTCAGTGGTCATTCTAGCGAAGGGTCTAGTCTATCATGCATGGAAACGATCTATCCTGTTCTCTGCTGATGCACACGCAGACCAATGTTTTCCTTTCATCCAAGTAAACACTTAAGAAATATCAAAATTCAGCAAACTGCACTTTATGTTTCTCGCAATAATTTAGTCAATAAGTTGATGCAAATACAGATTACAGATTTGGAAAGAAAAATTCTAATTAAAGACTGCAAAGGAAGGTGCTACTATGTTTTTCTCAAAATAATTTGTACAACTTTTAAAACAAAACTGAACGTGGATAGTTATTATTTACCCCTTCGTATACTTTAAGATTAGTAACATTCTTATTAGAATAAAAAGCATACAAACACTACTCAAACACAAAACAAACGTAAAAATTCAGCAAACAGCATTTTATGTTTCTCAAAATTAGTCGATAAGTTGATGCAAACACAGATTACATATTTAGAAAGCAAAATTCTAATTATAAGATTGGAAATTCTGGACCATATCAACCAAACCTAAGCCAGCACTGGCGCGACTATGACAGTCTTGTCTACGATGGCAAACAACAACCACCGACCAGCTATTTGAGGAAATGAGTGAATGACAGAAAACTGCTGGCACCATGAAACCAAACTGATTTTTTAAAAAAAAATTTGAATTGCATTTTGGTTTTGTTCTCTTTTAACCCTTAGCCAATCATGCACTAATCTCAAACAATTCCGCCTCTAATCTCTGCCGACATGGCTCGAACGGAAGAGAATTAGCGCAGCACTGTTTATGGTCTGAAAACCATCGCCACGCCCCTATTTTCATCACCTCCGACCTTCCCCATTTCTTCTCGCGCCTTCGCGCGCTCTCTCGCCATTGCCAGCATTGCTCCACCTGTCAGCAACCATACACCCTCCATTAATGCCCCTAACACGGCCTGAGCGTGTGTTAGACCGCCGGCCTAGCCCTGCCGCTGCCTCAGCCACTTTTCCGACCACCCTCTCTCACGGCCGACCTGGCACCGCCCTGACGCCTTTGACCGCTGCTACTTCACACCCAAGACAGTCGCATTCACACCGCCAACCACGAGCTCGCTCGATTTCTAAAGAAACTGCCGCTGCCGCCGTAGTTTTCTCCCCCTCTCCGGTGCCAAACCGCCTCCCGGCCCTATTTAAGCAACCGAACCCCTCCATGCAAAGCTATCAGCTCCCAGAGCCTGTCGAGCACCCCCGAAGCTCCGATTACCGTCCCCATTGGCGGTAATCGCCGGAAACCTCAAAGGTGAGCCCTAACTCGATTCCATCCTTTCGAGCCACACCATCTTCCTCAAGCCCCCAAAAACCATCCCGAACCATTGCCCTCGCTCCCCGAGCCCCCTTCTTCCCCGACGCCGAGAGCCGCCCAACAGCCGAGCCACCTCACTGTGGCCAGCCCAGCCCCGCCTTTCTCAACCCAAGCCAACCCCTCCACAAGCTTGCCCGAGCCCCACTTACGCTCAATCACCAGCCCATTCACCCGATTAAGCTCCAAGTCACCCCGCACTGTTCAAATCACCCATGGAAGAAAACGGCTCACCGCCGATGACAGCCGACTCTCCCGTCCCGGCCGACCCCCAAAATGGAAACCCTAGAGCCTTAGCAACCCAGCTCTAGCCTCAAAATCCATCGCAAGCCACCCAAGCCCCGCCAGTTGCCACTGCCATCTCCTCTATTTTCTCGATCGCGCGCACATTCGGCTGGAGAAGATGAACAGTAACCGCGCGTTACTGTTCACCCAAACCGTTATGCCGGACTTGACCCGCGTAAATATTGTCGGATCCAGTGTCAAGGGTGTGGGCCTTGGGCCCAAGCCCCAGTCGGTTATTATTAGGAATTAGAGATTGGCTTCTATTTGAATTAGAGATTGGTTTCCTTGTATTAGAGATATAGTTAGAGATATGATATGGGTTAGAGATATAATTGGGATTGAATTCCATCTGTTAGGGGGAGCCATCTATATAAGAGGGCAACCGCATGCTATTGTAATGAAGCAGATAAATATCAAGTCTTCCCCGTCTAAATCTCTAGTCTCTCTCCCTCTCGTTCTACGCCGACGCCATCCGGCCATCTTCTCTGGTGGTGTTTTATCCCGGTTCATGACATCCACGCACCCGAAATCGCAATGAATAGTGTCAACCCGCAATGAACAGTAAACCCGACCCGTTACTGTTCACCCGAAACCCAAAACACAAGTTTATACCCATTTTGACCGTTTCGAGCCCGCCGATCCATTTCTTAGGCCCATTTCACCATTTGGACCCTCCTAAAAGCCCAAAAGCCTATTATTTGGATTTTTCAGATTTTCTTTCTTGATTTTATTTCTTTATTCCTAGCTCAATTCTTCGAGTATGGAATTAAATTTTTATTCTTTGCTTTGCGCTAGCACACAACGTTAAAGTTCAACCGAGTCAGGAAGGAGAAGATTAAGCCCAAGCTCAAGAAACTAAAGAATTCAAAATTGTCGAAATTAAATTCACAAGGCAAGTCACACATATTTTGATCATGTTGAACCCACATTTCCTTTACTTATCTATTTAACAGTACTTTCATTATGTTATTTGTGCACCGTTATTTTAAGTATTATAAATGTTTAGAATGGCATGATATTAGCTATGTCCTAACACTCAAAAAAGTCCAGTTTAATTTGATGGCCATATTCACCTTGACAAGACATAGTAATATTAAATATATTAATATAACCATGATAGTTAGGAAATCAACAAAACCTTTGTTATTAAAAAGATTTGGTACTTGTTGGTAGATTTTGGAAAGTGGTTCTAGGGTAAGCGAGGATCGCTGGTGGCCTCAAAAATAGGCCCGATCCCATGACCTTAACCTAAGATAGGGGCAAGGATTACAAATCGATGGCAGTGTAGAGGCACTGAACATGGGTTTGTGGGAGGAGATTGTCTCTATGAAAATATAAAGACTAGACTCTTATGCTGAGTAAAGAACATAGTGATCGCCCAACCATAAGCGTTAATACGTCAAACCTGGTCTAGTAGTTTGCTCAAATTCGATTGAACCTCTACATGGGCAACTGGAGGCCAAGTGTGGGTCCATACGAAAGGGGTTAAGAAGGGTTATATGGAAGGTGGTTATTATTTTTAATTGATTTGCCAGTTATCTATACAATAGTACGCTGAGATAAATTGGGTAGACCCGAGGGGTCATTTGAGCTTATTGAGGATGCCTACTAGGTGGAGGCTATATAAAGAATTAAGCAGTGAACAATCTTGTTTTCTTGAACCTGGATGCGGGAGTTAAGAAATCTTGTAGGTAAAACAGGGCAGCTTTGCAAGTCATGACCAATTGTATTCGAATACGCCGTGCTTAGGTAAATGAAGTCTGTGTTCAATGGGTGAATCCAACAACAAAGTAAAGTAGATTTGAGAATGATTTGAGAATGTTAAAGGTTGATAATTAAGCCTTTTTCCCCATAACATGTTAAACCTTGCATGTAGTTAATAGTAGCTTCGTGTGACTTGTTGAATACGGTTGGTTGTACTCAGTCTTACTTTACTCTTCCCAACACGAGATCAGCAGAGGACAGGATATTATAAGTTTTCGTGTTAGGGTTGCGACGCACTCAGCGTTCTTGAGTTTTCTTTGGCTCTTCGATTGTAAGTTAAGTTTTAGGCTTGAACGCTCTTAAAATAGTTAAAATTGACTGTTAAATCTTATTTTAATTAGATTAACTTCTTTTAAATGTTCGTGAGCAGGTATGATACTTTTTCTATCATGAATCGAACTTCTGAACTGTTACGGAAGTAATGACATTCCTGTTCCTAAAAAATGGGGATGTTACACACCATATCTACAAAATACTACCATGTCAAATTGTCAGTTCCTACGCATCAGTGCAGTTGCAGAAACACTGCCCAGACGGCCCACTTGACGCGTACCATACAGAAGAAGACGGCCACTTGACGCGTACCACACAGAAGAAGAGCACACGCAACATATACATCCAGCAGCAGCAGTAGTTGACGGGTAGTTGAGGGCCATAAATGTATGGCTTTTCAAGCAACAGTGCCGTCAGGTTAACTTGCATACAATGGCCACACAAATAATTTTGGGGGCATGCCAGACATGAGAAATAATGTGAGCCCCTGCTACTGTGTGGAATGAGCATCAGAGATGCACCATTCCACCATGCGCCCTAGTTTGGGGACCTTAGTTTGTTTGTTTATTTGCATCAGAAGAAACGAGATAAGATCCGAGAACTATTGCAAGAATTTCATATATACAATTTATTAAACTACCAGGCCCGTTTGGACGCAGACATAAAGTAGGGCAAAAATCTTGTAGAACCTGAGGTTTCTAATAACAGAATTCGGATGATCGACTCTGTTTCCAAAACAAAACAGGCCCGTTTGAATTGGATTGGAGGATTTGCATACTTCTGGCATGTAAAGCTGCCGCAGGCTAAAGAAACTAGCCACGTAGGCGTGGCGGCACGCCACGCCAGCCACCGTGTGGACCGAAGCAAAAGAGACGACAATTCGCAGGGAGTTTTATAAAAAAATCGAGGACCCGTGCGTAATTTCGGGAAAACAAAAGGTCTTTTTTGCAAAAAATCGAGGACCTGCAAGGACCTGTACGTAAGTAAATAAGGACCTATACGTAATTCTGGAAACCTGCGGGGCGCAATCAAAAATTTTTTTGCGAAAAAAAACTGACAGGGACTTTTTTGCGAGGAAAAAGGACCTTTACGTAATTTTCGAAAAAGTCAGGGAAAATGCCTCCCCCGGCCGTACGCAAAACGCACCGACACGCGCCGGCCAGGGGAGGCCCGCGGGGTGACGTGGGGGGCTCTCGGCGCGGAGAGTCCCCCGGAAATATGGCTGTGATGATTCTTCTTTGAATTTGTAGTTTCAACCAAGCCCTCTGTTGTGCAAATTAGTAAGAGAGTGTATAGGAATCATCCGAATGTTTTTTTCTTAATTATCATCTAAATTTGTGACTTTTAGATTAGAGATCAAAGGACTCCTCGTTTTTAAAGTTGGAGATTTTTTTTCAAAGGGAGGAAGGTAGAATTCAAGGAGAGGCGAGAATTCATGACCATTAGATCTCTAATCCAATGATCATAAATCTGGATGATAGTTAAGAAGAAAACATTCGGATGATATTTAACAAAACCTAATTAGTAATAATTAGATACCAGCAAGCACCACATCTAAAAATTTAAGCACGACTACCCCGTTTAATAATCATATCCAATGAATCGCTGACTAGACGACGATTTCTTGAGAATAAATTACTCCACATAAGCATGCACGTACGTACGTACGCTGCCCTAGGGTTAGCACGCCGAACCAACTGGATCGGACGGCGCACAGCGCCCGCGACACTCCACCCGTACGTACGTCCGCGTGCGCGTGTGCTGTGCCCGGGCCAAGCCTACTCGCACGACGGATGAGGCGGCGGCGGCGGCGGCTTCTTGATCGATCTCGCACGCACGGACGGCAAAAGCCCTGGAGGCGAGATTTGCGAGACTCTTCGGGCCTAGGCCTAGAGGCTAGAACATTCTAGAACCCTGCGGAGAGACATGGACTTGAGGCGTGCTTATATACGAACCTCCGGGTGAGGGTGAGCGGGGAGAGGTTGCCGGAGGCGTCGCGCGCCGCGAGACCCGCCGCCTTTCGCGTGTGCTGCTGCTGCGCCGCCGCCGCCGCCGCCGTGGGAGCCATCGATCGAATTGGCTGGGATCGTTCCGGATGCTTCTAGATGTTCGAGGCGGTGTGTGCTCCGCTCCGACGAGTCGATGCGTTTAAGGAAGGGAGACGAAGGGGCCGGGGGCGTGGGCCGCCTTTTATAGTCGAGCCGCGCGTCGCTGCGAGGTGGGCCCGTGCTGCGAGGGGTCAGCGGTGACGTCAGCGCCCGCCAGCCCTCTGGAGCGGCGGAGAGGTGTGTGGTGCGCGCGCGGGTTGCTCCACGATCGGAGAAAGCCACGCGAGGGTTCGATTCGACCAATTCGGCTGTGGTTCTGGTCCTTTTGCCTGGGCGCAAACTGCTAAAAAAACTAATACTAAACGCTTTATAGTAAA
Organism: Dendrocalamus sinicus; assembly: GCA_036346575.1. NCBI lineage: Eukaryota > Viridiplantae > Streptophyta > Magnoliopsida > Poales > Poaceae > Dendrocalamus > Dendrocalamus sinicus. The sequence continues at coordinate 8,777,002 of CM070663.1, forward strand.
TAATTATTTAAAATTTCAGTATTAAATATAATTACAGAAGATTTTAGTTTAGATATCGTCTATATTGCTGCCAGCGCCAAAAACCGTCTGTTAAGAGACAATATCACAGACGATTTAAGTGAAGTATAATAAGAATCGCCCATGATATTATCAAATATCATATACGGTTCATAGTGAAAATCGTAGATGACACTTCACAGATGGTTATTAACAAGAATCGTTTGTAATATTTTATCGACCAATTTTGCCGCCCCCTCTGTTCAAACATTCAAACTGAAACGGCGTGTCCGAGTAGAATTTCGTTCCGAGACACTTTTAGTAAAACAGTCATAACTTTTGCATACAATGTCCATTTTCGACGTTCTTATACGTGTTGGAAAGCAAATGACGAGCCCAATCCAAAAAAATGACCCGCTTGTGCCAGTCGCCCTCTAAGATCCCTAAAATTCGCCATCTTTAACCCCAAATTTACGTTACAAGTTTTGGTTTCTGTTTTACCAAGATTTTCAATCTTCCTTCGAAATTGGGGTTTTCCTCAACTGCAAAGTTATAGATCTCGCGAAACTTTTCAAATGAGCATATATAAGCCATATAAAACTTTGGTATTTTATCTTTTGAGACTAACTATTTACATTGCACCGATATATATTGTCTTAGTGCTCCATATCATAATTTACAAACAGTTGGTATATAGAACCGTCTGTGGTACTCACCCTAGCTAACCATTTGTAATGAGCGAGTATCACATATGGTTCGTACATAGAACTGTCTGTGACAATTATGTCTCTGATCGCTGGGCTCGTCGACCCTTCCCAACCCAATCCCAGCCAATAGAAACACACCAACCCTTACCCTACAGATTGTAGCTCCACCTTTGCGTCCCCGCACCCATTTCACCAAAACTTTTCCCACTCCCACCTCTCCCTTCTCTATAAATACTTACCCAAACCCATCCCCTACCTACCGTCACTCAATATCTCTCCAGCCTCCTCGTTGTCCTCCTCCTCGACCCTGACCCCTATGACCCTTACGAAATAGATGGCATCCAAGTTTATGGGTGGCAAGGCGCTACGAAAGCAGCATAGAGGCCTCGTTGATCGGTTGAGCTTCTACTATCTGCTAGGGTATCTACTTCTTCTATGTTTTTGCTATATTTAAGAGTTGGATTCATAGGATTAGAAGATGTGTTCTTGCTGTATTAGATGACTAACCTGCTTGTTATCTCAGGATGCTATATTGGTGGATTCTAATTTTAATGAAAATAGAATATGCTGCTATATTTGCTTGTTTTTAAAGGGCATAGCTAACAGTTCTTGAGGCTAGCCGAAAAATAGAAAAAATTTTAGGTATAAAATAAATTATCACATACAATTTTGTGGTATAAACCATTTGTGAAGGACTATAATAGGCAATTCGAACCAAAAACTATCTATGATACTTGTACATCACAAATGGTTCTATCTACAAACCGTTTATAATGGGAAAGTATCACAAACGATTATATATACCAACCATCTGTGATATTTGTATATCACAGATGGTTTTTACTAAGAACCGTTTGTGATAGCAGACTATTATAGACAGTTGTAGTTTCGAACCGTCTGTGATAATGGATGATCACAGATGATTCTAGTTTCGAACTGTCTGTGATATGGTTTTCATATACAGTTCAAAAACCGTCTATGAATAACCCCTACTATCATTGACCCATGAAGTCAGACGGTTCAAGGAACCGTATATGATGACAGTTCCATACCGTTTGTGATGACCATTTTTGTGGTAATGAATGTCTCTCCAGTCATAAATATACGTTGTTTAGGATATATATAGCTCAGCTTTCAAAACTATTAACTATCATTTTCTTTTCAAAATTTAGATTAGTTATATGAACATCATACGTATAGATTTGTCTCAAAAGTACTTTTCATATTATTGTACTAACGGGGGTGGCACGCCGTCAGTGGGGAAAGGGGAAAGGGGGAGGGAGATGGCTGTGCTCGGATTTGGGGGAGAAAAGGAGGAGGGGATGGCCTTCACGTTACGAAGATTTGTGCATGCACGTGGAGCGTATCCGAGGTTATCCCCATGGAGACGAATTGGGGTCTGTCCCAGAGAAGTTCCTTCCATGGGCTTCTTCTTCATTTAGTTCTCTTTCCACACTTCTTCCCCCCCAGTGCGCTTGCTTCCCCCATTTGGCTGCTCCAGCCAACGCATCCATGGTTGTGCCTCCATGTTTTTCCCTTTTCCCCACTACTTTATCTGGCCAAATGCCTCTCCAGGCCACTCATTTCCTTCCTCATCCTTGCCTTATCTCTTCTCTACTCATTCCCCTTCTTATACATTTCCCCAAATCCCTCTACTCGACCTGGCTCTTGGCTTGGCTCCCTAAAAGCATCTAGGCCCCTAAAAATGGTTTTGGTAATTAATGAATTTATGTGAATATGGGACTAACGTGTTTAATGAGTATGCAAATGTTAAGTCCATATGTTGGTGACAAGATGCAAGCCAATGGATAAATGTAGAGACCCAAAATTGGCTCAAGGCAAAGATATACCTAGAATAGGATCCCTTTTATTTTTACCGGTCTTAAGGAGAAAAGGTGGAAGACCGGATTATAGGGTAGATAATCGTACCATAAAGAAGGATCATGGCAAGTTGCTTGATAGCAAATTTTATGTGCCATTTGGATCAAATTAGAAGCATGCATTCATCAAAAATCAGATTTAAAACCAAAACTGTGCTTTGTCTGGAAGAGCGGTAGTACCACAGTTTACAACATCGGAACTACCGCAGGACGGTAGTTCCGCTGGTAAAATCGGAACTACCGGCAACCGAAAGCTCCGGATCTCGAGCGGAGCCTTTTTTTCAGAGAGCACCCTCCGGGTGTACCAAGTCTTTGTGGGATCGGAAGTACCGGTGCTTTCAACACCGGAACTACCGCAGGGAGCAGTAGTTTCGCATTTTGGAGCGGTACTTCCGGAGCCCAGAAGCTCCGGAGGATGAGCGGAACCTTTTTTCCAGAGAGCACCCTCTGATTTCAATGCCGTAACTACCGCCGGGTGCAGTAGTTCAGCTATTCAGAGCGGTACTTCCGGAGCCCGGAAGCTCCGGAAGGGAAGCAGAGCCTTTTTTTTCAAAGAGTGCCAAATTTGGGACTTTTTGAAGTTCGGCTCAAGCGGTAGTACCGTGCCAATGTATACATTTAACTGTTACTGTTAATATCTACGTTGAAACAAAATCATATAAAACTAAAATAATCTGTAGTGTTTTTGTAACTAATCCAGTGGTGTTATTAGTAGTCAAACTTAAGAGACAGCTAGCATCCTCAATGGCAACCATCCGTAAACAGATGGAGTACTTAAACCATGCCTTGTGTCTTACCTTCATCTTCTCGGCATTGCTGCTGACGATGAACGCATCGGCCCCGAGCCGCTCGAGAGCCTCCTGCCTCTTCCCGGGCGACGAGTTGATCACCGTCACCCTCACCCCGGACGCCTTGGCGAACTTCACCGCGACGTGGCCCAGCCCGCCGAGGCGGGGCACGCCGACGTGCTTCCCGGGCGCGTTTAGCCCATGGTACTTCATGGGGCTATACACGGTGATGCCGGCACAGAGCAGCGGTGCGCCGTTGCCGAGCGGCATGCCGTCCGGGAACCGGACCACGAAGCGCTCGTACGTGCACCACCACCATGCTGGAGTACCCGCCGTAGGTAACGGCGCCGTCCCGGTCGACAGAATTGTAGGTGTAGACGACGCCCGGGCAGTGGTTCTCAAAGCCCTCGGCGCAGCTCTCGTAGGGCTGGCACGAGTTCACCATGCACCCGACGCCGACCCGGTCGCCGGCATTGAACTTGGTCACGTTCTTCCCCACCTCGGTGACCACTCCGGCGATCTCGTGCGAAGAAATAGAGTGGGAGGGAGAAGGAGATTAAAGTGAAACCAGTGGCTTTGCGATCTCGTGCCTGCGTCCACAATGCACAGGTACATTGTCAAAATCTGTTCTGAATTCGGAATGTAGCATTGTTGGAAGGCATGTTTACCCAGGAACAATAGGGTACATGGCACTCTTCCACTCATTCTTGATGCTGTGCAGGTCAGAGTGGCAGATCCCACAGTACAGAATCTTCATCACGACATCGTCATCTCCAGTGCTTCTGCATAATTGCAAGAGAGAGAAACGTTTTGAAATAAAAATACTAATTCAGCTTGTTTATATGTGTGTACACCAAAATCAATAAACCAAGGTCTGACAAAGGTTCCATCTATCAACTCATTCAGTGGGGTCATTGCAGCAAGTGGTCTAATTTTGGGAAGTGAAGTTCTTAGATACTGGTAATTCTGGACACATCAACCATCTTGCATAGCCAGTAGCGCTGGCTCGACGGTGGCAATCGTGTCTACCATGACAACCAACAATGACCAACCAGCCAGAAGGCCATTTGAGGAAATGACTGACAATGGCATCAAACTGCTGGTGCCATCTTCAAAATACAGTAGCCTCTACTTTCCAACTTGCAAGTACTATTGGCCACAGTTCATTCTTTAGTCAAAACAACGAGTAAACAAAAAATCTAGCTCTTGAAACAAGGGCCGGCATATATAATTGTTCATCAACCAAAAGCACACCATATATACATGACCTCCTTTCACCAAGCTTGTTTATTTAATTTGCATCGAAACAGAGTACATAATGTGTTCAAGTACTCTTGCAAGAAAGCTAGCTATACAATTTACTAAACTATCAATCTGATGAGAAAATTCTAAAAATTCCAGCAATTAGTAGCCTGCAGGAATGATCTCAAGTTCTCAACCCATCCAAAAGTATGTCCTCCTTCAATTATGATATCCAATCAATCGAACCTTGTGTTTTAACCACGTACACGGAGATTTCTTCAGAATAGATTGACTGTTCCGCAGGAGCATGCACGTACGTACGCCGCGCAACCGTAGGATTAGGAAAGCGCACGCCGACCAGCCGGATCGGATGGCTCCTGCGCGTGCCCGGCCACCAGGCCACGCACACCGGCACGGCGGCCGCTTGATCCGCGGGCACGGCAAAACCCTAGGTGAGATGGAGTTGCTGATTGATTTCAGGCACAGATCATTCTAGAACCCCACGGCGAAGATGCGGTTAATCTCTTGGGTTTACGCACAAGCTACGACTACGAGAGCTCATACGCACCTCCAGGTGAGGGGGATCGGGGAGAGGCGGCCGGAGGCGTCGAGCGCTGCCAACCCCACCGCCTTCCTCGGGTGCTGTTGCTTCTGCTCGCCGCCGCAGCCGTGGGAGCAATCGATCGGTCGGAATCCGGAGGCTTCAAGAAGAATGGCGGCGGTGTGCTCCGCTTGCGTTTGTTGCGGCGATGGCGGTGAGCCGGAGATGCGTTAGGGCGCGGGAGGGGGCGAGTGGGCCCGCCTTTCATATATGGCCGAGCAGCAGGTCACTGAGACGTGGGGCCCAGCTAGGTGACGTCAGCGTCCACAAGCCACTGGACACTTGGAGGTACTTGAGGACTAGTCCAAGAAGTCCTCTCCTGCAAGCTGGAGAGGATTGCTGTTCTTAGGCCACGTTCTGTGCGCAATTTGTACATCATCTTTGGTACGTGGGACGATCCCAACCACAAAGAGCATTGGGCTCTAATAAAGATTGGAGTAACTTTTACAAAACTGCTTTACTAGTGTTAAAATTATCACAAATCATACTTTTATTCATCTATTTTTAAAGAACCACACTTGCTTATGCATCATACTTCACGTAACCGCATCTTCTTATTGGTCACAAGCTAGGCCTACTTGTTAGTCACAAGTTCTAAATGGTTTCGGGGTGTTCGTATTGGTTGCGACTGATGACTTTTGGTTAAAAATTAATAGTAATGGTTGAAAGAAATGACTTTTAAAAGGAGCGGTAGGGAAAGTGAGAAAAATATGCATGCGTGAGATGGAAGCGAGAGAAGTTAGATGTGGATGCACTCATGGTCTTCTGCCTTATTCTCAGAGCGAAACGGAAACGAAAAGAGTGGAGAAATCATTTCGAAAAGCCGAATGTCCATATTAACCTCGGGCTTCTTTAAGCATAACTCAGAAGCAAAATCCAATACAAACATCTCCACCAGTCAATCGCACACTCCTACCCCTCTCTTTGTCCTCTAACTGAGGCAAGAGGAAGAAAACCTAACTGCCATGGATCTTTGGTCCTTCAGACCTTCACCTCCAACTGTAAGTCCTCTTGTCTCATTTTCGCAGTGATCGCCCGATCATCGACGGCCCTCTCCTTGCCTGTCTGCTTGTCCGCTCCTTTGCTCAGTCAACCAAGAGTAACGAGGGAGAAGTATATGACTTAACTGTTCGGCCCTGCTGATTAGATCTATTCTATGTGACAGATGTACGGTTTTGTGAAACATTATACACAAGTATAGTTCTTTAAAATAGATACTAAAAAATATGGTTTTGTAATAGTTTTAACAATGATAGTGTAGTTTTGTGCAATTTACTTAGGATTGAGATAGAGTACTGTTTAAATCTATCTCCATATCACTTTACGAGAGCAAGAGATTAATATTCGATGGCCCAACAAACTACAGGTGAAAAACTTTTACTTTCTTTTGGCGAGCTTAGTCGTGTTGCCGACCCAAGGTACAACTGCAATCACATACACGTACGCTTAATAAATGTAGAACAGTGCACACAAGAGATATCCATGGATATGTACTCCCTCTGTTCCATAATATAATTTCTTATTTTTAAGAAACAGCATCCTAAAATATGGGTCTATTGTACAGACTAAATATATAGTTATTACAATTTTTTACTATATATCCGTACTTTAATACTAAAAAATAAGTAAATAGTTGTAGTATGCTATTTAATAAGGATTTGCATAGTTTAATGATATTAATTTTTTTAGATTTAATCTTTTTAATTTACACGTATGACAAATTTTGGGGCAAGAATAATCGTTGCATCCACTTCAAAACCACGTTTGAGGTACGGGGATTCTGTGTGCACAGTACGTAGGGTGGTCCTACCTATTTATAGAATTGAGGCCTATGGTGCACCTTTCTGAATTATTAGCAATATGGTACTATGAGCTTGACACCCCGAGAAAGTTGGTTTTTGCGAAGCATGTGTAACGCCCTTGTTTTTTAAACAGAAACGTTATTACCTTTCGTAACAGTTCAGAAGTTTAATTAAAAATAAAAAAGTATTATGCCTGCTCACGAACATTTAAAAAAAGCAATTTTAAGGGCGTCCAAACCCAAAACTTATCTTACAATCAGAAGAACCAAAGGTAACTCCATAGAAACGCTTGAGTGCAATTGTAACCCTAGCACAAAAACTTGTAACATCCTGCTCTTCTCTTGATCTCTGTGTTGGTGGGAAAAATAAAGCAAGACTGAGTACAATCAACCGTACTCAACTAGTCACATGAGAATATGCTAATATAACTACTTACTAGGGTTTCCAAAGGGTGGGAATATAAGGGTTTAATTGAGTAGCTGTGGATGCAGTTTTATTTGTAAATACTTTTAAACACAAAAGAACTATAACTTCTTAATGAATTGGGGTTTCAAAACTTGATTACCAGACTTCAGCATTTCCAAATCATTTTCAAATCTACTTATGCTTCGCTATTGGATTCACCCATTAACACATAGCTTCATTTATCGGAAGCACGACGTATTCGAATACAATTAATCATGACTCTGCAGAGCTAACCTACTTTATCCACAAGATTTCTCAACTCCCACGTCCGGATTAAAGAAAACAAGGCTTTTCACTGCTCAATTCTTTATATAGCCTCCACCCAGTAGGTTTTTGATCTCAACAAGCTCGGTGACCCCACGGGCCTCACCCGACTTGTCGCAGCCCTACCGTTGTATGGTTAACCACCTCTCATATGGACTCACCCTCGGTCTCCCTCCACCAGTTTCAGAGGTTCAATCGAACTGACAAAGTCAACGTTTGTAGTTGGGTGGGTGCTATGTTCTTTACTCAGCATAAGGGTCTAGTTCTTATATTTTTAACTGAGGAAACTTCCATGTACAAACCCATATTCAGTGCCACTACATTGCCATCATTTCACATCCAAGCCTCCACCCTAAAATAAGGTCTTGGGATCCGGCCCACTTATGGCCTTCTGCGATCCTCGCTTACCCTAGATCCACTTTTCAAAATTCTATCAACAAATGCCAAATTTCTTAACAACGGAAAAATTTGTTGAGTTTCTAAACTACCGTGATTATAGTATTAATATATTTAATTTTACTAAGTCTTGTCAAGGTGAATATGGACATCAAAGTAAATAGGGTTTTTTCGGGTGGTAGGTCATAACTAATATCATGTCATTCTAAATAGTTATTGTACATAAAATAACAGTGCGTGAGTAGCATAATGAAAGTACTGATAAATAGATAAATAAAGGAAATGTAGGTTCAACATGATCAAAAACTTATGACTTGCCTCTTTATCCATAGCCTCTGGTTATCTTTACTGTAGTATTTGGATTGGATACCGACTTCTTTAATTGCTCTTATAGTCCTTTTGTTGACTAACATAGTCCTTCTGTTGACTAACTCGTGTGGTTCGAGTACTAGTGTAGAAGACGAATATAAATGAGTTCCTACTTTGTAGAATGCAAGATGGGAACAAAATACAAATAAATAACCAAAAAGACATAAAGAAGGTAGGTGGTGAGGTCAGGGTTTAGGCGGTGGGTGGTTTGCCTCAACGGGATTGGAATTAGGTTAAGTGGGTTCGAGATGGCCGAGGAAGTATATAGGCGTTGTATGGATTTCGGTGAACGACTGAAGGTGTGGATGGTATTAGATTTTTGGGTCGAAATATTTGTTTGGGTTGTTTAGAGTTTTACTAGAGTCTAAGGAGGCAGAGCAAAGTTGGAAAGGTGTAGACGGGGTTTAAGACGATGAAAAGGGCATATGTGTTTTTAGGATTTCGGCGAGCGATAAGAGTTTGGGCTGTAATAGGATTTAAGGTTTCGAAATGTGTTTTAGTGGTTTTGAGTGTTATCGATATTCGATATGGGAAAAATGGAGCTAAGAAATGGGTAGATAGGTTCAAATGATCAAAATGGATGTATAAATATTTTTAGGGTTTCGGTGAATAAATAAGGCTTGAAAAGCATTTGAATTTCGGTTTGAAATGGTGTTTGAGCTAATTAAAATTTTATTGGCGTCTGGTTCAACCAAATGGGATAGAAATTTGACTTCGCATGGTCAAAATGGATGTATTTTGTATTTTTGGGTATGGATGAACAGTAACGGGTATGTACTGTTCATTGTTGGTCTGGCACTATTCACTCCATGTCGGTTACTATTCACACGGGTTAGCTACTATTCATACTTGGTCCGTTTGCTACATTATTGGGTTTGGTTACTGTTCACTAACGGGTTAGTGCTACATTATCGAGCCGGTACAGTTCTTCTTCTTCCTCCCATGCGCTACAGTGACCAAAAAATAGAGCAATTTTGCGACGGCGATTCCCGATGCTACGGTCACTTTCGGTGAAAACCGAGGGTATGGGTGGACTCCTGGGGGCGAGGGGGTTCCATTTTAGGCCTTGGGCGCAATCGGGGATGGTCGAAACTTCGCCGGCGGCGAGGTATCTTTGCGGCGGTTTTGAACAACATAGGAGCTACAGGGAGGTTCTTTCTTCTAATTGGCTGCTTTTAAACCATCTAGGAGTGGTCACAGTGGCTTGGGCGGTGGTGGTTTGGGTCGTGAGGGCTTGTAATGAGCTATCCACGGTGAGGGCTTCGGCCGGGTGGTGGTCATGGGCGTCGGTGAAGATTAGGCAGGAGGATAGGGCGGTGCTTTGGTGTGACTTCGGGAATGCAAGGAAGCTACTGGACCAAAAGAATTGAAAGGAAATTGATTGTACAAGGGAATTGAGTTGGTGGCATTCTTGGGGATTTTGAAGGTCGCCGCGATGCAACGGTCACCGAGCAATTGGGGGTGTGGGTGGCTTACCCAGCATCGGTGCACCTCGCGGAGGGGCTTGGGGCTTTATAGGGGCTATGGGGCGGTTTGGCACGGGAATGCCCTACTCAAGAGGTGGCGCATGGCCGAGGTGGAGGAGCACAGGAGGCTTGGTCGAGGTTTGGCGGTGTAGGGGTGAGGTCGGCAGGGCTAGCACCTCGGTATTTGTGTTCCTTGGGCGAAGGATTGCGGCTTGTTGGCTGAGAGACATAAGGGGGAGCAACGGCCAAAATATCCAGGGCGGTGGCAAAATCGGGCATGGCTTCGTTCAGCGCCGGTCAAGGACCTTCGAGGGATGTCAGACAAGTTGCAGAAGGGCGACAGCGAGAAGGCACGCGAATGCGCGAGAGTGAGAGAGCTCGAGCGGCAGCAAAAACAAGCGGCGGTGAAAAAATATAACCGTGAACAGTGTCGGCGCAAAGTTTAGTCATTGAGGCGACGTAGCATAGATCTTGAAGCTTGGATGGATAAGGTTTGAGCTAGATTAGGCTAAGGCTCAAGAGGAAATCAAATCAAAACGAAATTCCAATCTTTCTCAAAATTCGGTTTCGTTTCAGCATGTTTTGCCTCTGAAGAATTATGGTAATCACTAGATCAACGCTATAGCTGGTGTGGCCATTACTAGATCAAGGCGCTCTTCAATTTAACCAAACACCTCAACTGTAATCGGCACGAGTCACACGGCGAACCCGTACGTATACTGCTCTACGGCGAGAAGCAATCACGGAATCACCCACACACAAGGCTCAACAATGGTCCTGTTTAAAAGCGGAATGATTTTTAACTCAAATGATATGTAAGTAACTTTTTAGTTTTTTCTAAAATATTTAAATAATAATAATAATATTATTATTGTATATTTATGGATAATGTAAAGGAAAAAAAGAAAAACAATCATGTTAAAAAACCAATACAGTTCAAATGGTTTTTAGCTTCCGAAATCAGAAACTGTTATGGTACTCACCACATCACTGAGTCAGGTTTTGTTTATTATTACATGTAGCAGAGACCAGCGTAGCACTCATTTGCAACCGTAGCTAGTAGTGGTGGTCATTCGGTGTCCTTGAGGGTGTTGCCGATGTCGATGACGAAGCGGTACCTGACGTCGGCCCTGGCGAGGCGCTCCATGGCCGTGTTCACGTAGTCCGCGCCGATCACCTCGATGTCCGCCGTCACGCCGTGCTTCGCCGCCAAGTCAATCATCTCCTGCGTGTCCCTCATGTCGCCGATGTAGCTCCCGCACAGGGTCTTGTTCACTGGATATTTACATGTGAAGATTCATCAGTTTACAGAATGCTTACTCATGTCTCTGAGCAAGCAAAGCGCAGGACATATTCGCAAGCTGAAATGAATGATTACTGCTAGCTTGTTCTAAACTGAAGATTTCAATTGTCAAATATTGCTGCTAGTTTGTTCCCAATGGAGATCTCATTCGTCAAATTTTGCAATGCAAATAGCTTAAGCAACCAAATGACATAAGCTAGGTAACCCTTAACTTACTCTTGACAAGAGCAAAGGCAGGGACCTCCAGGGGCTTCTCAGGCAGGCCGACCAGGATCATCTTGCCATTGCGCTTCAGAAGGCCGAAAAGGGGGACCACGGGAATGTTTGCAGACACCGTGTTTATGATGCCATCCATGGTGCCCATCGCAGCCTGAAGAGAGAAATCAAGAAAGCAAACATAAATTCGTCTTCTCCACTACAGAAGGATATGTGATATCGTTTGATTTCTTAATTAGACAATCGAATGCTACGTTTGATTTCATACTTTCATCTCATCGGCGTTGCTGCTGACGACGAAGGCGTCGGCGCCGAGCCGCTCCAGGGCCTCCTGCTTCTTCCCGGGCGACGAGCTGATCACCGTCACCTTCATCCCGAACGCCTTGGCGAACTTCACCGCGACATGGCCGAGCCCTCCCAGGCCGAGCACGCCGACGTGCTTCCCGGGCGCGTTCAGCCCGTGGTACTTCATGGGGCTGTACACGGTGATGCCAGCGCAGAGCAGCGGCGCGCCCTTGTCCAGCGGCATGGCCTCGGGGAACCGGACCACGAAGCGCTCGTGCACCACCACCATGGTGGAGTACCCGCCGTAGGTGACGGTGCCGTCCCGGTCCACGGAGTTGTAGGTGAGGATCATGCCCGGGCAGTGGTTCTCGAAGCCCTCGTTGCAGCTCTCGCAGGACTGGCACGAGTTCACCATGCAACCAACGCCGACCTTGTCGCCGGCCTTGAACTTGGTCACGTTCTTGCCAACCTCGGTGACCACGCCGGCGATCTCGTGGCTGCGCCCATGCACATTTACAGGTTCGTTTGTGCAGAATTCAGAATGTAACACTGTTGGAAGTTGAAACAACCATGACTTGGTAATTACGAGCAAGAAGGCATACTTACCCAGGAACGATAGGGTAGATGGCATTCTTCCATTCATTCTTGATGCTGTGCAGGTCAGAGTGGCAGATCCCACAGTACAGTATCTTTATTGCGACATCATCGTCTCCAGTGCCCCTGCAGAATTTGAAGAAAACGTTACTATAAAAGTTAATTCAGCTCCAGTTTTGCTATTGCATAGGCGACTGAAATTTTTATGTTTTAGTCATCTGAAATTGCACTCTCAATGAACTAAAATTGTAGCTCCTCCAAAAAATAGCTGCAACTTTAGGTGATTCAGAGTGCAACTTCAGTGACCTAAAATTGCACTCTGAATCAACTAAAATTGCAGCCTCCTCCAAAAACATGTGAAACTTTAGGTCATTCAAAGTGCAACTTTAGATGACTAAAAGTTAAAAAAATTTCAGTCACCTGTGCAAGTCTATCCCATTCAGCTCATATGTGAGTGTATAACAGTACTCCAATCACAGGACAAGATCAAATCAAACTAGTGGCTTAAAGTATTAAATAATTAGATTCATGTATCCTCAGTGGTCATTCTAGCGAAGGGTCTAGTCTATCATGCATGGAAACGATCTATCCTGTTCTCTGCTGATGCACACGCAGACCAATGTTTTCCTTTCATCCAAGTAAACACTTAAGAAATATCAAAATTCAGCAAACTGCACTTTATGTTTCTCGCAATAATTTAGTCAATAAGTTGATGCAAATACAGATTACAGATTTGGAAAGAAAAATTCTAATTAAAGACTGCAAAGGAAGGTGCTACTATGTTTTTCTCAAAATAATTTGTACAACTTTTAAAACAAAACTGAACGTGGATAGTTATTATTTACCCCTTCGTATACTTTAAGATTAGTAACATTCTTATTAGAATAAAAAGCATACAAACACTACTCAAACACAAAACAAACGTAAAAATTCAGCAAACAGCATTTTATGTTTCTCAAAATTAGTCGATAAGTTGATGCAAATACAGATTACATATTTAGAAAGCAAAATTCTAATTATAAGATTGGAAATTCTGGACCATATCAACCAAACCTAAGCCAGACCTTGGCGCGACTATGTGATCTTGTCTACGATGGCAAACAACAACCACCGACCAGCTATTTGAGGAAATGAGTGAATGACAGAAAACTGCTGGCACCATGAAACCAAACTGATTTTTTAAAAAAAAAATTGAATTGCATTTTGGTTTTGTTCTCTTTTAACCCTTAGCCAATCATGCACTAATCTCAAACAATTCCGCCTCTAATCTCTGCCGACATGGCTCGAACGGAAGAGAATTAGCGCAGCACTGTTTATGGTTTGAAAACCATCGCCACGCCCCTATTTTCATCACCTCCGACCTTCCCCATTTCTTCTCGCGCCTTCGCGCGCTCTCTCGCCATTGCCAGCATTGCTCCACCTGTCAGCAACCATACACCCTCCATTAATGCCCCTAACACGGCCTGAGCGTGTGTTAGACCGCCGGCCTAGCCCTGCCGCTGCCTCAGCCACTTTTCCGACCACCCTCTCTCACGGCCGACCTGGCACCGCCCTGACGCCTTTGACCGCTGCTACTTCACACCCAAGACAGTCGCATTCACACCGCCAACCACGAGCTCGCTCGATTTCTAAAGCGCTGCTGCGCCGCGTAGTTTTCTCCCCTCTCCGGTGCCAAACCGCCTCCGGCCCTATTTAAGCAACCGAACCCCTCCATGCAAAGCTATCAGCTCCCAGAGCCTGTCGAGCACCCCCGAAGCTCCGATTACCGTCCCCATTGGCGGTAATCGCCGGAAACCTCAAAGGTGAGCCCTAACTCGATTCCATCCTTTCGAGCCACACCATCTTCCTCAAGCCCCCAAAAACCCTCCCGAACCATTGCCCTCGCTCCCCGAGCCCCCTTCTTCCCCGACGCCGAGAGCCGCCCAACAGCCGAGCCACCTCACTGTGGCCAGCCCAGCCCCGCCTTTCTCAACCCAAGCCAACCTCCACAAGCTTGCGAGCCCCACTTACGCTCAATCACCAGCCCATTCACCCGATTAAGCTCCAAGTCACCCCGCACTGTTCAAATCACCCATGGAAGAAAACGGCTCACCGCCGATGACAGCCGACTCTCCCGTCCCGGCCGACCCCCAAAATGGAAACCCTAGAGCCTTAGCAACCCAGCTCTAGCCTCAAAATCCATCGCAAGCCACCCAAGCCCCGCCAGTTGCCACTGCCATCTCCTCTATTTTCTCGATCGCGCGCACATTGGTGGAGAAGATGAACGATAAGCGGCACAGCATTGTTCACCCAAACCGTTATGCCGGACTTGACCCGCGTAAATATTGTCGGATCCAGTGTCAAGGGTGTGGGCCTTGGGCCCAAGCCCCAGTCGGTTATTATTAGGAATTAGAGATTGGCTTCTATTTGAATTAGAGATTGGTTTCCTTGTATTAGAGATATAGTTAGAGATATGATATGGGTTAGAGATATAATTGGGATTGAATTCCATCTGTTAGGGGGAGCCATCTATATAAGAGGGCAACCGCATGCTATTGTAATGAAGCAGATAAATATCAAGTCTTCCCCGTCTAAATCTCTAGTCTCTCTCCCTCTCGTTCTACGCCGACGCCATCCGGCCATCTTCTCTGGTGGTGTTTTATCCCGGTTCATGACATCCACGCACCCGAAATCGCAATGAATAGTGTCAACCCGCAATGAACAGTAAACCCGACCCGTTACTGTTCACCCGAAACCCAAAACACAAGTTTATACCCATTTTGACCGTTTCGAGCCCGCCGATCCATTTCTTAGGCCCATTTCACCATTTGGACCCTCCTAAAAGCCCAAAAGCCTATTATTTGGATTTTTCAGATTTTCTTTCTTGATTTTATTTCTTTATTCCTAGCTCAATTCTTCGAGTATGGAATTAAATTTTTATTCTTTGCTTTGCGCTAGCACACAACGTTAAAGTTCAACCGAGTCAGGAAGGAGAAGATTAAGCCCAAGCTCAAGAAACTAAAGAATTCAAAATTGTCGAAATTAAATTCACAAGGCAAGTCACACATATTTTGATCATGTTGAACCCACATTTCCTTTACTTATCTATTTAACAGTACTTTCATTATGTTATTTGTGCACCGTTATTTTAAGTATTATAAATGTTTAGAATGGCATGATATTAGCTATGTCCTAACACTCAAAAAAGTCCAGTTTAATTTGATGGCCATATTCACCTTGACAAGACATAGTAATATTAAATATATTAATATAACCATGATAGTTAGGAAATCAACAAAACCTTTGTTATTAAAAGATTTGGTACTTGTTGGTAGATTTTGGAAAGTGGTTCTAGGGTAGCGAGGATCGTTGGTGGCCTCAAAAATAGGCCCGATCCCATGACCTTAACCTAAGATAGGGCAAGGATTACAAATCGATGGCGATGTAGAGGCCTTGAACATGGGTTTGTGGGAGGAGATTGTCTCTATGAAAATATAAAGACTAGACTCTTATCTGAGTAAAGAACATAGTGATCGCCCAACCATAAGCGTTAATACGTCAAACCTGGTCTAGTAGTTTGCTCAAATTCGATTGAACCTCTACATGGGCAACTGGAGGCCAAGTGTGGGTCCATACGAAAGGGGTTAAGAAGGGTTATATGGAAGGTGGTTATTATTTTTAATTGATTTGCCAGTTATCTATACAATAGTACGCTGAGATAAATTGGGTAGACCCGAGGGGTCATTTGAGCTTATTGAGGATGCCTACTAGGTGGAGGCTATATAAAGAATTAAGCAGTGAACAATCTTGTTTTCTTGAACCTGGATGCGGGAGTTAAGAAATCTTGTAGGTAAAACAGGGCAGCTTTGCAAGTCATGACCAATTGTATTCGAATACGCCGTGCTTCCGGTAAATGAAGCTGTGTTCAATGGGTGAATCCAACAACAAAGTAAAGTAGATTTGAGAATGATTTGAGAATGTTAAAGGTTGATAATTAAGCCTTTTTCCCCATAACATGTTAAACCTTGCATGTAGTTAATAGTAGCTTCTGTGTGACTTGTTGAATACGGTTGGTTGTACTCAGTCTTACTTTACTCTTCCCAACACAGAGATCAGCAGAGGACAGGATATTATAAGTTTTCGTGTTAGGGTTGCGACCGCACTCAAGCGTTGCTGAGTTTTCTTTGGCTCTTCTGATTGTAAGTTAAGTTTTAGGCTTGAACGCTCTTAAAATAGTTAAAATTGACTGTTAAATCTTATTTTAATTAGATTAACTTCTTTTAAATGTTCGTGAGCAGGTATGATACTTTTTCTATCTGTAACTGAACTTCTGAACTGTTACGGAAGTAATGACATTCCTGTTCCTAAAAAATGGGGATGTTACACACCATATCTACAAAATACTACCATGTCAAATTGTCAGTTCCTACGCATCAGTGCAGTTGCAGAAACACTGCCCAGACGGCCCACTTGACGCGTACCATACAGAAGAAGACGGCCACTTGACGCGTACCACACAGAAGAAGAGCACACGCAACATATACATCCAGCAGCAGCAGTAGTTGACGGGTAGTTGAGGGCCATAAATGTATGGCTTTTCAAGCAACAGTGCCGTCAGGTTAACTTGCATACAATGGCCACACAAATAATTTTGGGGGCATGCCAGACATGAGAAATAATGTGAGCCCCTGCTACTGTGTGGAATGAGCATCAGAGATGCACCATTCCACCATGCGCCCTAGTTTGGGGACCTTAGTTTGTTTGTTTATTTGCATCAGAAGAAACGAGATAAGATCCGAGAACTATTGCAAGAATTTCATATATACAATTTATTAAACTACCAGGCCCGTTTGGACGCAGACATAAAGTAGGGCAAAAATCTTGTAGAACCTGAGGTTTCTAATAACAGAATTCGGATGATCGACTCTGTTTCCAAAACAAAACAGGCCCGTTTGAATTGGATTGGAGGATTTGCATACTTCTGGCATGTAAAGCTGCCGCAGGCTAAAGAAACTAGCCACGTAGGCGTGGCGGCACGCCACGCCCACCACCGTGTGGACGAAGCAAAAGAGACGACAATTCGCAGGGAGTTTTATAAAAAAATCGAGGACCCGTGCGTAATTTCGGGAAAACAAAAGGTCTTTTTTGCAAAAAATCGAGGACCTGCAAGGACCTGTACGTAAGTAAATAAGGACCTATACGTAATTCTGGAAACCTGCGGGGCGCAATCAAAAATTTTTTTGCGAAAAAAAACTGACAGGGACTTTTTTGCGAGGAAAAAGGACCTTTACGTAATTTTCGAAAAAGTCAGGGAAAATGCCTCCCCCGGCCGTACGCAAAACGCACCGACACGCGCCGGCCAGGGGAGGCCCGCGGGGTGACGTGGGGGGCTCTCGGCGCGGAGAGTCCCCCGGAAATATGGCTGTGATGATTCTTGCTGAATTTGTAGTTTCAACCAAGCCCTCTGTTGTGCAAATTAGTAAGAGAGTGTATAGGAATCATCCGAATGTTTTTTTCTTAATTATCATCTAAATTTGTGACTTTTAGATTAGAGATCAAAGGACTCCTCGTTTTTAAAGTTGGAGATTTTTTTTCAAAGGGAGGAAGGTAGAATTCAAGGAGAGGCGAGAATTCATGACCATTAGATCTCTAATCCAATGATCATAAATCTGGATGATAGTTAAGAAGAAAACATTCGGATGATATTTAACAAAACCTAATTAGTAATAATTAGATACCAGCAAGCACCACATCTAAAAATTTAAGCACGACTACCCCGTTTAATAATCATATCCAATGAATCGCTGACTAGACGACGATTTCTTGAGAATAAATTACTCCACATAAGCATGCACGTACGTACGTACGCTGCCCTAGGGTTAGCACGCCGAACCAACTGGATCGGACGGCGCACAGCGCCCGCGACACTCCACCCGTACGTACGTCCGCGTGCGCGTGTGCTGTGCCCGGGCCAAGCCTACTCGCACGACGGATGAGGCGGCGGCGGCGGCGGCTTCTTGATCGATCTCGCACGCACGGACGGCAAAAGCCCTGGAGGCGAGATTTGCGAGACTCTTCGGGCCTAGGCCTAGAGGCTAGAACATTCTAGAACCCTGCGGAGAGACATGGACTTGAGGCGTGCTTATATACGAACCTCCGGGTGAGGGTGAGCGGGAGAGGTTGCGGGCGGCGCGCGCCGCGAGACCCGCCGCCTCGCGCGTGCTGCTGCTGCGCGCCGCCCGCCGCGCCGTGGGAGCCATCGATCGAATTGGTGGGATCGTTCGGATGCTTCTAGATGTTCGAGGCGGTGTGTGCTCGCTCCGGCAGTCGATGCGTTTAGGAAGGGAGCGAAGGGCGGGCGTGGGCGCCTTTATAGTCGAGCCGCGTCGCTGCGAGGTGGGCCCGTGCTGCGAGGGGTCAGCGGTGACGTCAGCGCCCGCCAGCCCTCTGGAGCGGCGGAGAGGTGTGTGGTGCGCGCGCGGGTTGCTCCACGATCGGAGAAAGCCACGCGAGGGTTCGATTCGACCAATTCGGCTGTGGTTCTGGTCCTTTTGCCTTGGCGCAAACTGCTAAAAACTAATACTAAACGCTTTATAGTAAATAATTATTTAAAATTTCAGTATTAAATATAATTACAGAAGATTTTAGTTTAGATATCGTCTATATTGCTGCCAGCGCCAAAAACCGTCTGTTAAGAGACAATATCACAGACGATTTAAGTGAAGTATAATAAGAATCGCCCATGATATTATCAAATATCATATACGGTTCATAGTGAAAATCGTAGATGACACTTCACAGATGGTTATTAACAAGAATCGTTTGTAATATTTTATCGACCAATTTTGCCGCCCCCTCTGTTCAAACATTCAAACTGAAACGGCGTGTCCGAGTAGAATTTCGTTCCGAGACACTTTTAGTAAAACAGTCATAACTTTTGCATACAATGTCCATTTTCGACGTTCTTATACGTGTTGGAAAGCAAATGACGAGCCCAATCCAAAAAAATGACCCGCTTGTGCCAGTCGCCCTCTAAGATCCCTAAAATTCGCCATCTTTAACCCCAAATTTACGTTACAAGTTTTTGGTTTCTGTTTTACCAAGATTTTCAATCTTCCCTTCGGAAATTGGGGTTTTCCTCAACTGCAAAGTTATAGATCTCGCGAAACTTTTCAAATGAGCATATATAAGCCATATAAAACTTTGGTATTTTATCTTTTGAGACTAACTATTTACATTGCACCGATATATATTGTCTTAGTGCTCCATATCATAATTTACAAACAGTTGGTATATAGAACCGTCTGTGGTACTCACCCTAGCTAACCATTTGTAATGAGCGAGTATCACATATGGTTCGTACATAGAACTGTCTGTGACAATTATGTCTCTGATCGCTGGGCTCGTCGACCCTTCCCAACCCAATCCCAGCCAATAGAAACACACCAACCCTTACCCTACTGATTGTAGCTCCACCTTTGCGTCCCGCACCCATTTCACCAAAACTTTTCCCACTCCCACCTCTCCCTTCTCTATAAATACTTACCCAAACCCATCCCCTACCTACCAGTCACTCAATATCTCTCCAGCCTCCTCGTTGTCCTCCTCCTCGACCCTGACCCCTATGACCCTTACGAAATAGATGGCATCCAAGTTTATGGGTGGCAAGGCGCTACGAAAGCAGCATAGAGGCCTCGTTGATCGGTTGAGCTTCTACTATCTGCTAGGGTATCTACTTCTTCTATGTTTTTGCTATATTTAAGAGTTGGATTCATAGGATTAGAAGATGTGTTCTTGCTGTATTAGATGACTAACCTGCTTGTTATCTCAGGATGCTATAATGGTGGATTCTAATTTTAATGAAAATAGAATATGCTGCTATATTTGCTTGTTTTTAAAGGGCATAGCTAACAGTTCTTGAGGCTAGCCGAAAAATAGAAAAAATTTTAGGTATAAAATAAATTATCACATACAATTTTGTGGTATAAACCATTTGTGAAGGACTATAATAGGCAATTCGAACCAAAAACTATCTATGATACTTGTACATCACAAATGGTTCTATCTACAAACCGTTTATAATGGGAAAGTATCACAAACGATTATATATACCAACCATCGTGATATTTGTATATCACGAGATGGTTTTACTAAAACCGTTTGTGATAGCAGACTATTATAGACAGTTGTAGTTTCGAACCGTCTGTGATAATGGATGATCACAGATGATTCTAGTTTCGAACTGTCTGTGATATGGTTTTCATATACAGTTCAAAAACCGTCTATGAATAACCCCTACTATCATTGACCCATGAAGTCAGACGGTTCAAGGAACCGTATATGATGACAGTTCCATACCGTTTGTGATGACCATTTTTGTGGTAATGAATGTCTCTCCAGTCATAAATATACGTTGTTTAGGATATATATAGCTCAGCTTTCAAAACTATTAACTATCATTTTCTTTTCAAAATTTAGATTAGTTATATGAACATCATACGTATAGATTTGTCTCAAAAGTACTTTTCATATTATTGTACTAACGGGGGTGGCACGCGTCGGTGGGGAAAGGGAAAGGGGAGGAGATGGCTGTGCTCGGATTTGGGGGAGAAAAGGAGGAGGGGATGGCCTTCACGTTACGAAGATTTGTGCATGCACGTGGAGCGTATCCGAGGTTATCCCCATGGAGACGAATTGGGGTCTGTCCCAGAGAAGTTCCTTCCATGGGCTTCTTCTTCATTTAGTTCTCTTTCCACACTTCTTCCCCCCAGTGCGCTTGCTTCCCCCATTTGGCTGCTCCAGCCAACGCATCCATGGTTGTGCCTCCATGTTTTTCCCTTTTCCCCACTACTTTATCTGGCCAAATGCCTCTCCAGGCCACTCATTTCCTTCCTCATCCTTGCCTTATCTCTTCTCTACTCATTCCCCTTCTTATACATTTCCCCAAATCCCTCTACTCGACCTGGCTCTTGGCTTGGCTCCCTAAAAGCATCTAGGCCCCTAAAAATGGTTTTGGTAATTAATGAATTTATGTGAATATGGGACTAACGTGTTTAATGAGTATGCAAATGTTAAGTCCATATGTTGGTGACAAGATGCAAGCCAATGGATAAATGTAGAGACCCAAAATTGGCTCAAGGCAAAGATATACCTAGAATAGGATCCCTTTTATTTTTACCGGTCTTAAGGAGAAAAGGTGGAAGACCGGATTATAGGGTAGATAATCGTACCATAAAGAAGGATCATGGCAAAATGCTTGATGGCTCCGGGTGTACCAAGTCTTTGTGGGATCGGAAGTACCGGTGCTTTCAACACCGGAACTACCGCAGGGAGCAGTAGTTTCGCATTTTGGAGCGGTACTTCCGGAGCCCAGAAGCTCCGGAGGATGAGCGGAACCTTTTTTCCAGAGAGCACCCTCTGATTTCAATGCCGGAACTACCGCCGGGTGCAGTAGTTCAGCTATTCAGAGCGGTACTTCCGGAGCCCGGAAGCTCCGGAAGGGAAGCAGAGCCTTTTTTTTCAAAGAGTGCCAAATTTGGGACTTTTTGAAGTTCGGCTCAAGCGGTAGTACCGTGCCAACTTTGCGGAACTACCGGAGAACGGTAGTATCGTAAGTTTCAATGGCAGTAATACCGCGCTGACATTCCAACGTTCACTGCAGAGCTTTGACATAGCCGTTCTACCGCGCCAGAAATAGGAGCGATACTACCGGCCTTATAACGGCAGTAGTTCCGCTCGTCCTAAATTTTTCAGGAATTTGTTCCAAACGGCTAGTTTTGGTTGGTGGAGGGTATAAATACCCGTACCACTGCTCAAGGACTGTAAGAAGAGACCCATTGAACATTTCTTGAGCATAGAGCATTCATTCCACCCCTTGTTCTCACTTGAGTATTTAATTTGAGGTAGTTGGGCAAATTTAGTGCATTGCATTCATTAGTTGATCCTTGGCACTAGTTTGCAAATCAAGTGAAGCCCATGTCTATTACTCTTGGTGTTTGCTGGCACCTGAACGATTGGGAGGTGGTTGATCGGTGATCTTCTCAAAGGAGATTGTAAGAAGACCCGGTATTCTTGTGAGGGTCGGAGCTCACCTACCCGGAGCGGGGAAGAGTTACCTTTAGTGATCGAGGTGTTTCGGCTTAATTCGTGGAGCCGGTCCGATTGGTTTGGGCTAACCTCAACGTGGATTAGGGGAAACCGGCAAGTTTCTGAGCACCACGGTAAAAATATCGATTGTGTACATTTCTCACTTGCTTTACTTTAGCTCTTATTTGCTTTATTGTGATCATTTGTTTGGTTTATAGCTAGTATTGTTCCTTACTTGACTAGAATTGTGTAGGCTTAATTGCTTTATATTCTTGCAATCAAAATTGTAGAGAATTAATTAAGTAGAGAAGAAAATTTTAAAAACCTCCTATTCACCCCCCTCTAGTCAGTATCCTTGATCCTACACTCCCATCGGCGATACCGCCCTTGCGCTGTCGGCAGCCGCTCCTTGCGCCTCCCCTAACCTCTGGTCCCATGTACCGTCACCATGGGGCTCAGTCCCAACCACCACCACCTGCCCGTTTGCCTCCTCTAGCCCGTGCCTCCCTTATGCCCTCAGCTCCGATAGCCGACTCCCAAGCACCGCCTCACTTGGCCTGCCGCCACTGCACTGCCCCATGGCTCTTGCTCCTCCAGCGCCTCCCCCAACTCCTCTTTGGCTTTGGTTTCCCCCTAGCTGACCTTCATGCCCGAGCGCCTCTCTTGGCTTGGCCCTGGCTCCCCCTCTACTAACCTATTTCTTGTGCTCTGATATGCTTTTGCTTTATTCTAGATGTGGATTTTATTAGTGGTTTGCTTGGTGATTTGAATAATGGTGAGGATGGTGTGCAATGAGGTTTGCTACAACGGGGCTCCAGGCCTTCCTAGCACCTAGGACCATGGGGCGGCTGTCAAGTGTGCATGCTTATAGGCGATGCGCACCGTCGCCACTACAGTCTCACCTAGGTATACTCCTTCCCCTCTACTCCTTTCTTCCCTTCTCCCTATTGTTGTTTGATGTGGATATGTGACTTGCCATGGATGAATGGTGGGTGTGAAAAGGAGGGGCGTTTGGGAGTGCATGCTCATGCTCTTCTATGATGCGCCGAGATGGATAAAATGGAGATGTGGGGGAAAGGGATGGCCTACTTGGTTTGGTCTGGTTGGCAATGGCCAGGTGAAGGTGATAGCCGTGGGGATAGTGGCGCTTCTCACACATGTTCGGTGGGCTTCTCAGTCCACTTCCTGGTCTCTGTCAGCATGGAGTGGTCTATTGGCCGTTGTTGTACTCCTTTGTCGTTGTTGCCATCCTCACACCGTGGTCTTCCCCAACTCCCTGTGGCCTCTCCTCCTGGCCTCCTCCTCCATGATCCCTTTCTGTCTCACTCTATGGTGTGGATGGCTGGATTGTAGCTGGGCTTGCCTTTGGTTCTGGCGACAAAACCTTTGATTTCTTTTATTTTTAGTCAGTCTTTTTTTGGTCTTCTGTCATTTGTTTACTTTGCAAATAAAATAATGTCGGTAGTTTAGCAAGGTGGATGTACTTGAAATTGAAATGCAGTTATTTATATTTTGGAGACGAGTATTTTGATTTGGATCGAGAATTGTAGTCTGATGCCAATTCTGAATGTAACTGATGTAATTGGAATTATTCATTTTTCATATATGATGACCTCAGTTGGAAATCTACAATTTAACTTAATGTAATTAGGACTATAATTTATGTTATTGAAATTATAATAATTGGAGATTGAGAATTGTAATTGAATGTAATTTAGTATGTAGAATTATGTACTTTGGACTGTTATACTAATGTAATATGGATTGTTAATATCTTTATTTGATTCCAAGAATAGTTTTAAACCTTGCTTGGTTGATGGAATTAATTGTTGTACGTGAGGTGCGAATATTTTATTTGTAGAAACATGCTGGGGTGAGTTCATAATTGAGATTTGAAATTTGAGATGGCTTGTAGATTTTTAGTAAGTCCTGTAAATAATTTTATGTGTAATGTATAAGTTTTTTCCTGAAATAAAGTTAAGCTTTCGATCCTAGAGCAAGCACAACAGAGAGCGCAAGGTGAAACATAGCAAGAAAAGTCATTGAGAGAAAAAACAACGCATTTTTTCTTTGTCCCTCAATCCAAGAGTCGTTTCAAGCAAGCTTGAGCTCTTGATCTGTGCCAAAGATCCTTTCGTTCTTCAGAAAGTGGTATCACCAGTAACGAGGCATCATTAAGTATGATGGTGAAGAAAAGTTTCACTAAACAAGGCATCATTAAGTATGATGGTGAAGAAACGTTTCACTATCTCACTATATTATTCGATACTCACAATGAGTAATTATACAGCCTGGGCAATCAAGATAAAAGTGTATATGTTGACTCAAGGAGTATGGGATGTGGTCGCGAATGGACCATGTGGCTAGGTCTAGGATATTTTGGTGATGAATAATTGACAATGGTTAATTTGTTATGATGAATAATTGGTGATTTTGTTTAGCGTTGTTGTGCGAGTTGTATTGCGTGTGTGCGGATTGATGTTGGTCAAGTTTGGACAAACTTGTACCGAAAGAATGTTCTTTAGTCTTTGCATGTGCAGGTTGAGCATGGAGACAACCATGGTCGGTGACGAGGTGGACCGGGACTAGGATGGGGAGATCCGAGGTTCAGATGGTCAAGGAGGTCACGAGATGGTCGGGCTCATGCTTGGGGTGCATGGAGATCAGAGATGGATGATACGTGTTGGAGCTACGGAGGTGCAGTCCAGAGGCTACGACACGTGATGGATGGTGCGTGGAGAAGCTACGGGAGGTGCGGTCCTAAAGGCTTCTACACGTGACGTGTTAGAGAAGTTGGAATTTTGGAAAACCCGTGTTAGGAAAGGTTTCGGGTCCCTTTGCTGTTGGAATTGGATTAGAACTCGTGGGCTTAGATTTAGCCCATGTTTTGGGCCCGAGACTATAAATAGAGGTGGGGTTGGAGGCTAACCCTATGGCTTTTGAGATGCAATTTTCGTTCTAGGGTTTGAGGGGTTCTAGGAGGGCTCTTTGTAGCCACCATGATTCAGAAATAAAATATAGATCTATTTCGAAAGAAAAGAAATCTGATTGGCGACATGTTTCTCTTCGTGTCGTCTGAGGCAAACATTGGCGTCATCTTCCGCACGTGAGAGACAGTAGCGTCAGCGTCCTCACGCCGTGATCGAGCAAAAAGAACAGAACACGGAGCGACGTGAGAAAACGGAGAAAAATGTGCTCTCGCCGAGACGAAGCGAAAATATTTTTCGAGCAGCGACTGCATGGATGGATATGTGATGGTCCTGATGGATGAACAGTGTTCGTGATTTTTGAATAAAAGTTCGTGAGTTTTTAAATTCGCATATATTATCTTTTTTCTTAGTTTTTTGATTCCTATAGATTCTCCATGCATTGATATTTTTCTTGCTTACATACATGAATCAATTTTTAATTAAAAATCGATTGGAAGATTGAATAAAAACGTGCACAGTCAGCAACCAATTATCTAGTCGCTACACGATGCGCTACAATATTCGCTACTGATATTTTGCTACGATGTCGATGCGATCTTGCTAAAGTGTTCGCAATAAGATCTGCTGCAGCAAAATCAGAAAAAAAATCATGTTTTTTGTTTTTTTGTTATTTCTGTTTTTGCATATTAAACAATTAAAAGGCAGAAAATTTAAGAAAAAGTTTCCGCTAGGCATTGCAATCATTCAGCCCCCTCTGATTGCCATCGATGATCCAACAAGTGGTATCAGAGCAAGGTTACAATGATATCATATCGGAATCAATTTTCAGGTAAGCCACCGTTTTTTGATTGAACAGATTATCTTTATTGGAAGACGCGTATGGAGATTTTTCTTCAAGCACAAGGTAATTCTATCTGGCAAAAAGTTAAAAATACATATGAAGTGCCTCCTGTTGTTACAACTGAAAATTCCTCTGATGTTGAAGCTAATGCTAAGGCTAGAAATATCTTGTTGCAAGGTTTAAGTAGAAATGAGTTTGTCAGAATTACTCACCTTAAATCTGCAAATAAAATTTGGACCACTCTAGCTGATTATCATAAAGGATCTAAATCTGTTAAAGGTGTGCGTCAGAATCAATTTAAAAAGGAGTATTCTAAATTTGAGATGAAACCTGGAGAATCAGTAGATGCTCTTTTTGATCGCTTTAATAAAATTATTAGTGATTTGCAATATGTTGATGTCACATATTTTGATTTTGACAATGGCCGTCAAATTTTAAATGCATTGGATATGTCTGTTTGGAATGTGTTAGTCACTACTATTAATCATTCTGTTAACATGGAAACACTCACTTTGAATGATCTTTATTCCAAGCTGAAAACACATGAGATTGATGTTTTTACCAGGATAAACAAGACTAATTCTTTGGGCTTAGTGACTAACCTAGCTGACGGTTCTTCTAGTTCTTTTATTGTTTCTTTGTCTGCATTGTGCTCTATTTCAGATGAACAATTAGAGCAGATTCCAAAAGGACAGCTTGTACTTCTCTCTAATAGGGTAACCAAGGCAATTAACAATATCAGAGTAAGGCGGAGAGGAGGTCCAATCAGATGCTATGAATGTGGTGAGCTTAACCACATCAAAATGAATTGCCCTAAACTGAGAAGCAAAGAGGTTAACGATGACAATACACCAACTCGTCGCTCTCAATTCAAGATTGAATAAAAACGTGCACTGTCAGCAACCAATTATTTAGTCACTACAATAATTGCTACAGTATTCGCTACAGTATTTTGCTATAGTAATCGGTATTGTATTGCTACAGTGTTCGCAACAGTACTGCTGCAGTAAAATCAGAAAAAATCATGTTTTTTTGTTATTTCTGTTTTTGCAGATTAAACAATTAAAAGGCAGAAAATTTGAGAAAAAGTTTCCACTAGGCGTTGCAATCATTCACCCTCTCTGATTACCATCGACGATCCAACAGTTTCACTATCTCACTGTATTATCCAATACTCACGATGAGTAATTATACAGCCTGGGCAATCAAAGTAAAAGTGTATATGTTGACTCAAGGAGTATGGGATGTGGTCGCGAATGGCAACGTCGATGAGTGCAAGGATCAAATAGCATTAGCGGCCATCTATCAGGGTATCTTAGAGGAGGCGCTCTTCCTACATGCCAAAAAGGAGATGGCTAAAGATGCGTGGGAGGTGTCGAAGATGCTATCCAACACTACATCACGGGAACGTGCACGAAGCTGATGGCGATGCTGAGTCGAGTCCGAGGCATTGAAGAGATGTGTTCACCATCCTAACTCGAGTCTATGGAGATGAGTCTGGGACGTTGAGGAGATATGTTCGTCATCTAAACTCAAGTAAGCTAAGTTAAGTCTGAAACGTTGAGGAGATGTATCACAATTCTGTGTTGAGTATGAGTTGGATAAGTCGTAGTTCAGACCGACTACCCTAATGGGCTAGAGTCTTTACATCTAGATAAACTCGTACCAGTTGAGTTGAGTTTCTATATGTAACTATGTGTTTAGTTTGCATATAGAACTCTTCATGTGGAGGTGTAGCTGGCAGTTCATAATGTATTGAGACAAACTAGGAGTATATTAAGTCAAGATTATAGGGAGATTGTTGGAAATAATCTTGAATTAGAGTTTAACCAAGTTTTATACATGGTAGAGTCCGTCTCTGTAACTTAAGTTGAAGTCGTGGCTAACTTGAAATCCGAGTACACATGTTAGTAGGAGATTATTAGCCTATATAATAGAAGGCTTATAATCAATTTTGTAAGAAGAGTAAAAAGAAGCAAATAAGAGACTAAAGAAATTCAGAAATTATCCAAAATACTCGTTATTTATTTATAATATATGACTTTTTTTTCTGGGG